>CM067169.1:74862936-74882936 GCA_034093135.1 Erigeron breviscapus | reverse complement strand
GTTACCAGAAAGTCTCTGTTAGGTCGAGAATCAACCATGTATAATTTGTTCAGAAATAGCTTGAGGTTTAGTGAAGACGTTTGTACAGAATTCTGAGATGTATCAGAATTCCTTCACTGAAGCTTCACTTCAGTTCAGATCAAGACAAATCTGAAGCATTCATTCTGAAGTCAAAGACTGAAGTATGAAGAAGAGAATCACCTCAAAAGCGAGCATCAGAGTGATTCTACCAGATCGAAGACTGAAGCATCTCAGTGTAAAGTATTTACAACACTTTACACTGATTACGAGGAAGACTTTTACTTTACACCTTTATCCGGTTAATAGATTTATCTATTAACAAAAGGTACAAAGTATAGGCTTGGAACCTAGTACTATAAGTCACATCAAGTGACTTATATACTCTTCCAAGTGCAGCATGTAAGGAATTATGGTTTAATTCCTTAAATGCTCACAACCACATTTGTACGATCTTGTCCACATCATCATGGACTTGGTCTATAAATACAAAGTCTTCTCACAACTTGCAAACAGCTGGAAACTTTAGCATTGCAACTTGTGAGATATACTCTAAGTAAACTTACGAGTATTTCCAAGTTAATTAGATCACTTGTATTTCAGGATTGTTTAGATACTTACACTTGGGTGTTTATCTTTGTTCCGCAACAATCCTTGTATTTGTTTATACATCAATAAATCAAATACATTGAAAAGAAAACAACGTGTCTCAATGCTACATACTTGATTATATTTATATATATCTTTATATAGTTTCTGCCATTTGTTCTTGCATTTTATATCTAGTCAATTGTTTCTTGTTATCCATATCTGGATCGTAAACTGAACTTGTCCATCAAGATCAGTTGTACTTGCCAGTCGGGTTTGTTATTCATCTATATTTTGGGACTCACAATTGGTATCAGAGCAGCAAGGTTGAATTTTATATCAATTCATTAACCTTTGATCTGCATAGATGGCTGACTTTGAACAAGAACGACCTGACCCTAATAATGCCACCCCACCTCCTATCATCAACAACAATATACCCTCACACAATGTTCACGTACACTTTCCAAATAATCCTGTTCCCAAGTTTGATGGGAACAGTAAAAACTTTCAAACATGGAAAGCGTGCATGCTTAAGTATATTGCTGGTGTTGAGAGACATTTACCAGATATCCTAAGAGAAGGACCCTTTGTCCCTATGAATGCTTCTACTATTGTCAGAAATGCCGATGGGACTCCTAGGCTGTCACCTAAGGAGAAGGATCATTGGTCTGAGGAAGATCATAGACTTGTAGACCTGGATACCAAGTTACAAAATATGATTTTATACGCAGTTCCAGAAACCCTAATGCCCACTCTTGTTTTACTTGATAATTCCAAATTAATGTGGGAGGAACTAATGACACAGTTTGAAGGCACTAATGAGACAATTGTCACAAGAAAAGTTGCTTTAAACAAAAGATATGAGTCTTTCTTTGCTATCCCTGGGGAGTCTTTAACGCAAACTTACATCAGATTTACAAATCTGGTCAACCAACTGAAAGCCCTGGGTGTAACCAAAGACAAAGAAATTTTGTTAGAAAAATTTTGTGACATTTTACCTTCAAAATGGGAAAACCTTATCTTGGTCTTGAGACAAGGCAAAACATTGCACAGTCATACTCTTGCTTCCCTTTATGGAGCATTTAGGTATACTGAAGAGAACAAAGCTGAAAGAGCTTTGGCTTAGCAGGATGCCAAGAACCATGTGTCTACCAGTTCTGGTACGGTTCAGTATTCTGAACCACATAGTACTGCTCTACTATCTTCTGAGAGTGATATTATGACTCAATGAAGAAGATGGTTTCTCAAATGTTAAAAACTGGTGTCTCTGCTAATGTCACTCATGATTGTGATGAGAATGACAATGATGATCTGGTTGCCATGCTGGCTAAAACGTTCAATCGTTTAAGGCCAAATCAAATCGATCTGGCAAACCTTTTGCTTCCAGTGCTTCTATTGACAAGTCCAATCTTGAATGCTTTAAATGCGGCAAGAAAGGACATTTCATGAAGGAATGCAGATCTAGTCAACCTTCATCATCACAATCTGCTCCTAACCATTCTATCTTTCAGAAGTCCGATGACAGCTATAAGGCCAAATACAAGAAGTTGAAGGCACATATGGCTCTTTTGGCACAAGACAACTCAAGCAACAGTTGTATGATTGCCAAACTGAAAAGTGGGAAGATTCTGATGAATCATCTGATGATGAGGAAGAAGTTAGGGACATGTGTTTCATGGCACAAGAAGATCAAGGTCATTTGGTCAAATCCGATGTTGAATCTGGTCGCTGGGTGGATATAGTGATGAAAAAGGTCAGTAATTTTGGCTATGAAGAAAATGAGGAACACAAACTGGACCTTTTGGTTCTGTTAGAGGCTGACATCTCATTTGTGAGACAGTGCGTTCAGAAAGCTTAAAAATGTTTGAAAACAATACTTCTGAACTGAACGCCAGTCAGACCAGACTAAAGGAACTGAAAGATGTTCATCTGGCCCTAAAAAGTTATCAATCTATGGTTGCCACTTTAGAGTTGGAAAAAGAAGAGCTAAAAACCATCCTTGAAAAGGAACAAAAAATAATCAAATCTTGGATGAGTGCACCAAAACCAGATGCTGCAATCAAAAACACTTTTGCTAATCAAAAAACAGCATATGAATCTGGTGATCTTTACATGGCATCTATAATCACTGATTTAGATGCACTTCCAAAAGAAATGAAACCGGAAATTATTTTTCCTAAAGTTGGCAAACAAAAAATTGTGACTAATAAGGTCAAGGAACATTCTGAGGGAAATCTGAAACAGCTCAGACAACTGTTTCAGAAAAGAAGGCTAAATCCAAAAAGCCATCCCCTCAGACTTCATCTAAGGTTCCAAAAGGCCAAAAGAAGAAGAAAAATCTCCCCCACTGAGCCTTCTACCTCAGATTCTGGTAAGGCTCAGGTGTCTAATGAAGAATCTATTTTGTTAAGGTTAGAAAGTCAATTTCAACTATTGGCTAGACAAGTGCAGAGCTGTAATGCACGTTTAAAAAATGTTGAAACCACACCTCTTCAACCTAAACAAAATGCAAAACCTTTTTCTAAGCAAATCAAGCAGAAAAAGGTTGAGCACCCCATCAAACCAACAATTTTTTATGTCATCTGAAATTATGACTGAAATCCCCTTTGACCCATCAATTCCCCATAAACCAAAGAAATCTGAGACTGCTAAGGGAGAGTCAAGTGAACCCATCCATAGATGGGTTCCCAAAAAGAACTAACTTTTGTTTATGTGCAGGGAGACCGAAAGAAGAACATATGGTTTCTGGACAGTGCTGCTGGCCGAACCATGACTGGTTATCAGACCCTGCTAGAGGAATATAGGGTGCAAGAGGGGCCCTCAATTGTTTTGGAAATGATGGTAATGGAAAAACTGAGGGATATGGTGTTGTGAATAATGGTCAAGTCAAATTCACACGAGTTGCATATGTGAACGGTTTGAAATATAACCTGATCAGTGTCAGTCAACTATGTGATGATGGCTTCAAGGTTTTATTTGATATTTCACAAGGCACCATATTCAATAGAGATGGAAAGGTGGTACTGATTGCACCAAGGAAGGGAAACATTTATGTCATTGATATGAATCCATCTATCTCTGAACAATGTTTCTACACAAAGGCTGATGAAGACACAAACTGGTTGTGGCACAAGAGATTATCCCATCTGAACTTCAAGAACATTAATAAGTTGTCAAGAAAACAACTTGTTGATGGGATACCCTCTATGTCTTTCAATAAAGACAAGCCATGTCCAGGTTGTGAAATGGGTAAGCAGAAAAGAGCTTCATTCAAAACTAAGCAAAGCTTTAGTATAACTGAACCTCTTCACATGCTTCACATGGACCTTTTTGGACCAGTGAATGTTCAGACCAGAGCAGGAAAGAAATACACCCTTGTTATCGTAGATGAATATTCAAGATATTGCTGGGTGGTTTTCCTCAAGTCTAAAAGTGAAGCTGCTGCTGAAATCATTGCTCTCATCAAACAAATTGAACTCAAGTACAAGCGAAAAGTTTGTCAGCTCAGAAGTGACAATGGCACTGAATTCAGAAATGCCACTCTGGAGTCCTTCTGCACTGAAACTGGCATATCTCAGAACTTCTCCTCAGCACACACAACAGAGCAGAATGGTGTTGTAGAAAGAAAGAATCGTACGCTGATTGAAGCTGCTAGAAGTATGTTGACTGAATCTGGTCTTCCCAAGAATTTCTGGGCTGAAGCTGTTGCAACTGCTTGCTACACTCAGAACAGATCTATCTATGTCAAAAGACATAAGAGGACCTCCTATGAAGTACTCAGAAATAGAAAGCCTAATATTGGATACTTCCATGTATTTGGGTGTCCAGTATACATTCTGAATAACTCTAATCAGCTTGGAAAATTCGATGCAAAAGCTGATGAAGGGTACTTCTTAGGATATTCATCAAATCGCAAGGCCTTTAGAGTCTTTAATAAGAGACTTGAAAAGGTTGATGAGTCAATTCATGTTACCTTTGATGAATCAAATTCTGCAATCTTTAAAAATTCCATTCCTGTACCACCCTCAGAAAGTCCAATTAGTTTTGGTGATTCTGATCCCATTGCTGAAACTGATCAGTCACCTGAACATGCTTCTGAACATCTCCGTTCAGAACCAGAAATAAACAAGCAAAGCAACATTCCATTTTATCCTCCAGTTAGTTTCAAACTACCTTCTGAACTAACTATTGGATCAAATGTATATGCTGCTTCTCCAATGATATCAGACTCCACTGAGCAACCTCAATCTGAAGAATTTCATGATGCAAGTCATGATCTGCAGGAAGAAGAAGAAGCTGAAAATGTATTTTCTGAAGCTCCTCCTGAAGTTACTCAGAGAAGTTCTTGCACTGATATCATTGCTCATCCTGGTCAATACTCTAAATGGACAAAAGGCACATCCAATCGAGCAAATTATTGGAGAGTCCAGTAGAGGGGGTCAGACCAGAAGAGCCACAAGCGATCAATGCTTATACGTCAGCTTCTTATCTCTAATTGAACCCAAGAAGATTGACGAGGCTATGCAAGACCCAAGCTGGGTTGAAGCAATGCAAGATGAGCTCAACCAGTTTAAAAGAAACGATGTATGGGAACTCGTTCCTTGTCCCAGTAACCTGAAGAAGGAACCAATTGGGACAAGATGGGTCTTCAGAAACAAGATGGATGAAGATGGTCACATCATAAGAAACAAAGCAAGACTTGTTGCAAAGGGATATGCACAAGAAGAGGGAATAGATTTTGATGAAACTTTTGCACCAGTTGCTAGACTTGAAGCTATCAGAATATTCTTAGCTTTTGCAGCTCATCATCAAATTAAAGTCTATCAAATGGATGTCAAAAGTGCTTTTCTGAATGGCGAACTAGAAGAAGTAGTGTATGTGCATCAACCACCAGGGTTCATCAATGAAGAAAAACCACATTGGGTGTACAGACTGAACAAGAGCCTGGTATGATACTTTCACTAAACATCTTCTTAAAAATGGTTTTAAACGTGGTGCAATTGATAAAACTTTATTCATATTGCATGATAAAAGTGATATCCTTTTAGTACAAGTTTATGTTGATGATATTGTGTTTGGTTCTACTAATGAGAAGATGTGTGAAAAATTTTCAAAAATCATGTCTTCTGAGTATGAAATGAGTATGATGGGAGAACTGACATATTTTCTGGGACTTCAAGTAAAACAAAATGAAGATGGTATTTCATTAACCAAGAAAAATATGTCAGAGATTTATTAAAGAAATATCAATTTGATTCAGTCTCATCAAAAGATACTCCTATTTCTGCTCCATTAACTTTGGATTCTGATCCACATGGAAAACCAGTGGACCATACAAAATATCGTGGTATGGTTGGTTCACTGATGTATTTAACTGCAAGTAGACCAGACATAATGTTTGCAACATGCCTTTGTGCTAGATTTCAGTCTGATCCCAGAGAAGCACATGCAAATGCTGTTAAAAGGATCTTGAGATACCTTAAGGGTGTCCCCAGATTGGGTCTTTGGTATCCCAAAGGCTCAGTCTAGATCTAATGGGTTATTCAGATTCTGATCATGCAGGTTGCAAGATAGACAGGAAAAGTACCACTGGTGGGTGTCATTTCCTTGGTGGCAAATTAGTAAGCTGGACTAGTAAGAAGCAGACTGCAGTATCACTATCCACTGCAGAAGCTGAGTACATTTCTGCAGCAAGTTGTTGTGCTCAGATTCTATGGATGAAGAAACCAGCTGACTGATTATGGTGTTACTTACACAAAGACTCCAATCTTTTGTGATAACACTAGTGCCATTGCCATATCTCACAATCCTGTGATGCACTGAAAACCAAGCACATCGATCTCAGGTATCATTTCATTCGGGATCATATTCTGAAAGGAGATATTGAATTGCACTTTATTCCCACTGATAAGCAACTCGCTGATGTTTTTACAAAACCTTTAGATGTCAAAACCTTTAAACATCTAGTCAGTGAGTTGGGGTATGTTAAATCCTTAGACTGGTAATCTTGTTATGAACGCCTCAGTGACACTGATCTGGTTCACCAGTCTGAGCGATCCATGCAATTTTTGCTCGCCTAGCTATTGAACGCCTTAGTGATACTATCTTGGCACTTATTAATTCATGGATCATCACTTCAGGGGGAATGTTAAACATTTTTCAAATTATAAAATAAACCTTCATTTTTTTTTGAGGGGGAACCTTTTGCTCAGAAAAATGTATTTAACTGAAGCACTTCAGAATATCAAAATATTTCAGTTGAATTTTAATGACTGAGATGGCAGATTCTTCGGGGAAATGACCAGGCGCAGAAGATGGGGAGGCAGCGATGAAAAGACAAAAGCTTTGCAAAAGAGCGGTGGAGGAAGGGGGGCAAGGGGGGGGACACGGGGCAGACGGACAGACGAGGGTGAAACGGAGGAGGGGGAAGGCGGACGGGGCACACCAAGTGGGAGCTCGTGAAAAGAGAAGAAAGGAGGACGGGGACGGAAAAAGGGGAACAGGGGGGGGCCCGCAAACGGCGCGGCAGGGGAAAGGCGGACGGGACCCCCAAGAAGGGGGGGGAAGGGGAAAAAGCCGGGGGGGGGCAGCGCGAAAGACAAAGGCGAGGCAGCTGGGCAGGACGGGGGGGGCAGGGTACGCGCAAGCAGCAAGGGCGGCGGAAGCGGGACGGCAAATGCAGGAACGCCGCAGAGACGGGGGCAGGGTCACGGCAAAGGGCATTTTCACTTTCAATTTCAAAATCTAAAATGTCTCATAAGTCGCTTATAAACTTTGAATACACTCCTTCTAATGATGTGAAAACATCTGCTCAATGGCCAAAGAACTTCACTCCATCACAAATCCGATTCAATATGAGCAACTTTTTGGCTCAATTGAATGTAAAATCTGAAACCTTAATGGGAAGAATCAATAATTTTTGGGAGAAATCCCTTTTCCATTATGCGCTGACCGCTAATCCGCAGGCAATGTATCATCGATACTTGCTTGAATTCTGGTATACAGCGGTGGTGAATATGGATGAACAATCCATCTCCTTTACTCTTAATGAAGGCACCAAGAAATGTGTCATCACTCTTGAGGGGTTCAGAACTTCCCTTCATCTGAACTACCTCGAAACCTCCCCAGGTGTTTGAAAAAGACTCAAAGGAGTAAATTTTAGGGAGGTTCTTGTCGCCACCGGTCATGGTGATATGGAGGATGATGATGGAAATTTGAAGACCTCTGGGCATATTTTCATGTCTGGTTTTGGTACTTGCTGGAGGTTCTTCTGGACACAAATTGTGGAAAGTCTTGGTGGCAACCATGGAGGGTTGGACCAACTTTCAATACCCCAAGTGGAGATGGGGTATTATATTGGAATGGGATGCAAGTGGACTTTGCTGAGATTCTCTTCTCTCAGTTGATTACAAAGTTAAAAGGGAAGAGAAGTCTGCATGTTGCCTTTCCAAGATTTCTGAGCTTGTGTTTTAAAGATATACTTGGAGAAGCTTATGATCAAGCTGGACCTGAAGCTTCGGTACCAGAATATAGTAGAGATTTCTCAAAGGCAACCATTACTGAAGATGAGCCTAAACTCTCCTCTGCTATGCTTCAGGTATTTACTAAAACTGTTTCAGCCACACTAGCTGGTCCAGAAAGGTCACTAAGTGGGCCACAAAAGAATGTGGGACCCGTTAGTGTACCTATGGTTGAAATCATTGAATCTGGTGACGATGCAACTGCTTCTGCAGCTGTTGAACCAGAATCTGGTGAGGGTACTAGTGACCCAAACCAGGGCATATCTGACCAGATCGTAAAAGTGAATGCTTTCTGGGATGACGATGAGCTACCTCAGGAGAATCTCGATTCTCTTGCTGACTTTGAGTTTGACGAGGGCTTATTGGAGGCGAATCAATCTGATTCTGAGCCAGCCCCCATCCTCGCAAACGCCCCTCCTCCCCCAGAAATCCAAGATAATGCGCCTTATGTTCCACCACCACCATCTCACCAAAATCCTATCTTTCCACCAGGCACCACTCCCGCATATGTAACCGATCCTTCTTTCACTCCTTCACTTCAATTTCTACACCCACAAATTTACAACATACCACCACCGATTAACTATGATGCCCCCTCAGAGAAGGACTTGGATTCTGAGACAGAATTTGAGAGTCCAATTGACATTCAAATGAACAAAGTACTTAAAGGGCTTGGAAGTTTACCATTTGTGGCTCCTGCTTCTGCACAACCCCCACCTCCTTTCAATGTGGAAACACAGTTAGAGAAAACCCAAACCAAAGTCCAAGGCCTTATTCTTAGGGTGGAGGACTTAACCAAATCTCTAACTGCCAACACTAGTTCCTTGGCTGATATGAAAGGTGCTCAGATGTTCCTTGGAACTGAGTTGACCAAAGTTGCTGGGAATGAAGGACTAGTGGTTGGAAAATTGAATGAGTTGGTTATGATGTGCAATAAGGTGAGCTCTGCAATCAGAGAAGCCTTCAGATTGACAAAGAGAGATGTGCAAGCTTCAGTGGTTGCGAACTTGACATCTGGTGTTGAGCTGTTGAAGCAAGAGGTTATGGCAGTTGGAAGTGAAGTTCATGAGCTGGTTCAGAAGCCAAGGGTCAATGAAAAAGAACTTGGAACTTCTATTAGTGCTGGTATTGTGGAAGATCTGAAGTTTGAGCTATCTCAGAATTTGGCTGCTCAGATTTCAGAGTCTGTCTCTCAGAAAGTTGGAGAAGAGGTTAGAAAGATGATTGCTGAACTGACCAAAGATACAAATGTCAAGGTGGAAAAGGCTGTACATGAAGTTAAAAATTCAGTTTCCAAGCTTGACGGTGCAGTTCAGAATCAGTCAAAGCAATTAGATGAAATTCTAATGATTCTGAAGAAGGATAAAGTTGTTGCTCCTCCTCCCCCTTCTTCTTTCACTGAAGAAGACAGAAAGATGTTGAAAGACTTAAAGGATCAAGAAGCACTGAACCTTAGTTCATCATTCAGACTAAAGGCTCAGTTTGCTACAATGGCAAAAGGTATTTGTGAGTGCCTAGAACAACAAAGTTGGGAACCACTGAAGGCAATTAAATCTACAATTGACCTTTATGCTAGATTGCCTTCAGAGATTCCCAAAGGGGGAAGTGGTGTGCCTATTGGTTTGCTAGCTAGCACTCAAGAATTAATTCAAGCAACCAAGAAGCAAACTGAGGTACCTTCTGGTAGTGCCTCAGTTCAGGGGGAACAACTTCAGAAGGACAAGGGAAAAGGCAAGGCCAAAGTGGGAGAAGAACCAAAGAAAACTGTTAAGGGTTCTGGTCTGGTTATTGGAGAAGATGTTGATGAACAAGGCTATCCACTTCATGATCCAAATGCTGATAGCAAGAAGTTAGAGACTCTGCAGAAGCAAGTCTCTAACCAATTTATCATGTGGAGTGAGAATAAGGAAAGGGAAAGGGTTCAACACCAGAGTATGGGAACCCTTGATCACATTGATGCTGCATCTCTTGGTCTCTCACTGGAAAGATTTTAGAAAATCAAACATGATCCAAGAGTGCAGAAGGCTGTTAAAGAAATGCTCGATTATGAATATGGGGTGAACTACTCTCCTTTGGAACAAAAGCTGGACCATCTCACCTTCAAGATGTCCATTGATGACTTAGTGAAGAATAGAGAAGAGGAAATGGCCAGAAAGAAGAAAGAGGTTCTGGCTGGAGTTCTGCAGGTAGAGAAAGAGTTGTTCAGACCACCCACGAAGCCAAGAACTGGAACAAGGACTGCAAAGAAAGATTCTCGTGATGTTGTCCATACTTCAATCAAACCAATTTCTGATGATGCTGAGCTCCAAAGAAACCATGAAAAGGTTCAGTATGATCACTATATGAACCATCGATCGCATCCAGCCAAAATCATTGATATGGTAGTTGCAAAGGCTGATGGATTGAAGCTGTTTGATTTGGTTGTGAAAAGAGAAAGTAGGGCAACTGAAGAATATAGTCAGGTTTCAGTGCATGAATTTGGGATTTCAGAGCATAGGGAGATGATCCAGATTTTGAAAGGAAAGCCAAAGTCTGCCTTGACTGGTGCATGGTTAGCAAGAATTCAACAAAAGATGCAAGCCAAGGTAGAAATTGAAAGCAGGCTGTTTGGCAAAAAGGATCACTCTCCACTGAAGAGAAAACCTACTGAGGCACCTTCTGGTTCAAGGCCTGCCAAGAAGTAGTTTTCTTCTTCAGATTTATCATGTACTTGCAAATACTTTACATTTGTAACTATCATTTCAGTTTGTATATACAAGTTGCAACTGTAACAAATAAGTAGATGATAAGTTTAAGTTAGAAAACCACAAGTAAAATTCTGAGACATCAATGATCTATAAGATGTACTTAGAAAATTTTTACAACTTAAACAAAAACTTGCATTTCAGACTTACAAACATGTATAGATAGACGTCTGAGATGCATGCACTATTTCAGAACAAATAGGGGGAATTTGTTAGGTCGAGAAATCGACCAAGTATAATTTGTTCAGAAATAGCTTGAAGTTTAGTGAAGACGTTTTATCAGAATTCTGAGATGTCTCAGAAATCCTTCACTGAAGCTTCACTTCAGTTCAGATCAAGACAAATCTGAAGCATTCATTCTGAAGTCAAAGACTGAAGTATGAAGAAGAGAATCACCTCAGAAGCGAGCATCAGAGTGATTTTACCAGATCGAAGACTGAAGCATCTCAGTGTAAAGTATTTACAACACTTTACACTGATTACGAGGAAGACTTTTACTTTACACCTTTATCCGGTTAATAGATTTATCTATTAACAAAAGGTACAAAGTATAGGATTGGAACCTAGTACTATAAGTCACATCAAGTGACTTATATACTCTTCCAAGTGCAGCATGTAAGGAATTATGGTTTAATTCCTTAAATGCTCACAACCACATTTGTAAGATCTTGTCCACATCATCATGGACTTGGTCTATAAATACAAAGTCTTCTCACAACTTGCAAAATGCTTGAAACTTTAGCATTGCACCTTGTGAGATATACTCTAAGTAAACTTACGAGTATTTCCAAGTTAATTAGATCACTTGTATTTCAGGATTGTTTAGATACTTACACTTGGGGGTTTATCTTTGTTCCGCAACAATCCTTGTATTTGTTTATATATCAATAAATCAAATACATTGAAAGAAAACAACGTGTCTCAATGCTACATACTTGATTATATTTATATATATATTTATATAGTTTCTGCCATTTGTTCTTGCATTTTATATCTAGTCAATTGTTTCTTGTTATCCATATCTGGATCGTAAACTGAACTTGTCCATCAACATCAGTTGTACTTGCCAGTCGGGTTTGTTATTCATCTATATTTTGGGACTCACAGTCTCCTTAAACAAAAAGTATGAGTCATTTTTTGCTCTCCCCAATGAGTCTCTTACTGGTACCTACACCAGATTTATGAGTATTATTAACCAGTTAAGAGGACTAGGGGTTGATAAAGACAAGGATATACTTTTGGAGAAATTTTGTGATATTATTCCAACAAAATGGTCTCACATGATTCTGGTCTTGAGGCAAGGTAAAACCTTGCATTCCCATACTTTGTCAACATTGTATGGAGCCTTCAGATTCACTGAAGAAAATCAAGCCCAGAGGATTGAGGCAGAAAAAGATTCTTTTAATCATGCTTCCAGTAGTTCCACAGTGGTCACTAATACTGTACCACCTTGTGCGGCATTAATATCTTCTGAGAATGTATTTTTTATGAAGAAGATGATGTCTGAACTAATGGATTCTGGAGTCTGTAATAATATCTCTCCAGACTGTGATGAAACTGACAGTGATGACCTGGTTGCAATGATGGCCAAAACGTTTAACCGTTTTAAGGCCAGAGCAACTAGGCCCACTGGACTACATGCACCCAGTTCTTCCACTGACAAGACCAATCTGACATGCTTTAAGTGTGGCAGAAAAGGTCATTTCATGAAAGAGTGCAAGTCAAGTCAGTTTGTCTCTCAGTCTGGTCCAACTGCTTCTTATAACAAGCCTGATGATAGCTATAAGTTGAAATACAAAAAGCTTAAGGCTCAAATTGCTCTCTTGTCTAAAAAAATGGAAGATAATAATAAATGCATGATAGCAACACTGAAGAAGCATGGGTTCCCTCTGATGATTCATCAGTCGATGAAGAAGAGGAAAGAGATTGTTGTTTTATGGCTCTGGCAGATCAAGAGCATCTGGTGAAGGATGATGTCACATCTGGTCGTTGGGTCGACATTGTTATTAAAAAGGTTAGTGATTATGATAATGAAACTGATCCTGAACTTAAATTGGACATTGCTGAAGCTCTAAATTCTGATTTAATTTTTGTGGAAACTGTTAGATTTGACAGTCTAAATGGCTTAGAAACAGATTCCTCTGAAATAGCTTCTTTAAAATCAAAATTAAAAGAACTTCAAGATATTGAACTGGCATTTCAAGCACAAGTTTTGGTAACTGAACAACTGGTTCAAGAAAAACATGACCTGGAAATAATTTTGCAAAAAGAAAAACAGGTTATTCAATCATGGCTTGAAACAAGAAAGCCATATGATGCTGGAGTAAACCAATTTCCATCCCAAAAACGTGCATATCTGGATGGAAATACTCATATTGCAGCATTAATACCAGTAATTGACCAGTTACCAGAGGAGGTTAAACCTAGTACCATATATGATGAACCTTCTACCCCAAAATCTTGTATAATACCAGCTCAATTTTTGGAGGTCAAGACTGGAGCATCCCAGATGACTGCTCCAGTTAAAAAGGTCAATAAGCATAAACCTTTGCCTCAAACTGTTTCTAATGAACCCCAGGTTCAAAGGAAATAGAACAATTCCCTTCCTAAGCCAAAAGTCCAGTCAACTGGAAAGGCTCAGGTTTCATCTGAAGAATCTATTTTGTTAAGGTTGGAGAGCCAGTTTCAACTACTGGCTCGTCAGGTTCAAAGCTGTCATGCAAGATTAAACAACTTTGAGGGTACTTCATCTGGCCCTATACAAAATACCAAACCTTTTTCTAAGAAAGAGAAAAATATTCCTTTAATTGAGAAAAAGAAAAAGGTTTATAAACTATCAACTCCAGTAGTGTTTTCAACAAAACTACTGTTGAAGAAAGTGAACTCAACCAGATACCCCAAGGGATCCATAAGGGAGGATCCAGTGAACCCATCAGTCGATGGGTTCCCAAATCTAACTGATATATTGGTGGATGTGTAGGGCGATCAAAAGAAACATACTTGGTATCTTGACAGTGCAGCTGGCAGGACAATGACCGGATGTAAGACCCTGCTGGAGGAATTCTTCATTTCTGATGGACCCTCCATTACTTTTGGAAATGATGGTTGTGGAAAGACTGAGGGGTATGGTGTTCTGAACAATGGACAAGTCAAATTCAGACGATGTTGCATTTGTGAATGGTTTGAAATATAACCTGATCAGTGTAAGTCAACTGTGCGTGTGATGATGGCTATCAAGTTCTATTCAATATTGCTCAGGGCATTGTATTCAACAAGGACTGGAAGGTAGTATTGATTGCTCCCAGAAAAGGGAACGTGTATGTGATGGATATGGAAAGCTCTTCTTCAGAGCAATGTTTCTACACTCAAGCTGATGAAGACACAAACTGGTTATGGCATAAAAGGTTATCCCATTTAAATTTCAAAAATATTAATAAGTTGTCTAGAAAACAACTGCAGATGGGATACCTTCAGTTTCCTTCAAAAAGGAAAGGCCATGTCCAGGATGTGAGATGGGAAAGCAGAAACGTGCCAGTTTCAAGACCAGACAGAATTTCAGCATTACTGAACCTTCACATGCTTCATATGGACCTCTTTGGTCCAGTGAATGTTCAGACTCGTGCTGGTAAAAGATACACCCTGGTGATCGTAGATGAATTCTCCAGATATTGTTGGGTGATCTTTCTTAGGTCTAAAAATGAAGCTGCTGCTGAAATAATCTCTCTTATCAAGCAGATTGAACTGAAGCATAAGCGAAAAGTGTGTCAGTTAAGAAGTGACAATGGAACAGAATTCCAGAATGCAACTCTGGAGAAATTCTGTACTGACACTGGCGTCTCCCAGAACTTCTCATCAGCATGCACTCCAGAACAGAATGGAGTGGTAGAAAGGAAAAATCGAACGCTGATAGAAGCTGCCAGGAGTATGCTAGCTGAATCTGGTCTTTCCTACCAGTTTCTGGGCTGAAGCAATTGCAACTGCTTGCCACACCCAGAATCGATCAGTGTACGTGAAGCGACACAAGAAGACTTCCTATGAAATATTGGAAATAGAAAACCAAATATTGGTTATTTTCACGTTTTGGATGTCCAGTTTACATCCTGAACGACTCCAGTCAGTTAGGCAAATTTGATGCCAAAGCTGATGAAGGCTATTTCTTAGGATATTCAGCCATTCGCAAAGCCTTCAGAGTCTACAACAAGAGACTGGAGAAAGTACAAGAGTCCACACATGTTACTTTTGATGAATCAAATAATGCAATCAATAAAAAGCATGCCCTTGATTCTCCCCAGTAATTCCAATTGTCTTCGGTAATCTGATCATTAACTGCAAAGATTCACCTGAAGAAGTTTCCAGTCATTCTGACTTGGAACCAGTTCGTAAGAAGAAGATCCCCAGTTGTACACCTTTCTATCCTTCAATAAGCTTCAAACTACCCAATGAACTTGTTATTGGAAGATGTACGTACTACTCCCCAGTATCAGTATCAGTTGAAACTATTCCTGAAATGTTTTCATTTGAAGAATTTCAAACTGAACCAGTACTTCAGGAAATGCCATCCAATGAAGAATTTCATGATGCAAATCGTGATCTTACTGATTCAGATGAAGATGTTGAAATAGTTTACCAGGATCCTCATCCTGAAACTCAACTGAACTCTTGCACTGATATTGTTGTCAGTAACAATCCTGGTCAGTACTCCAGATGGACAAAAGCTCATCCTATCGATCAGATCATAGGTGACTCCAGTAGAGGAGTTCAGACCAGAAGAGCCTCCAGTGATCAATGCTTATATGTCAGTTTCTTACCACTGAATGAACCAAAGAAGATTGACGAGGCTATGGAAGATCCAAGCTGGGTGACTGCTATGCAAGAAGAGCTTCACCAGTTTGAAAGGAACAAGGTTTGGTACCTGGTTCCTTTCCCAGTTGGAAAGAAAGAACCAATTGGAACAAGATGGGTCTTCAGGAACAAGGTAGATGAAGATGGCCATGTAATCAGAAACAAGGCCAGACTGGTAGCACAAGGCTACTGCCAGTCAGATGTCGATTTTGATGAATCATTTGCTCCAGTGGCTAGACTTGAAGTGATCAGAATATTTTTAGCATTCGCTGCTCATCATCAGTTCAAGGTCTACCAGATGGATGTAAAGAGTGCTTTCTTGAATGAAGCTTGAAGAAGAAGTTTATGTCAGACAACCACCAGGTTTCGTTGATGAAAAGCATCCACATTGGGTATATCGTCTGGACAAAGCGCTTTATGGCCTCAGACAAGCCCCACGTGCCTGGTATGACACTCTGACTAAACATTTATTGAAAAATGGTTTCAAAAGAGGTGCAATTGACAATACCTTATTTATTCTTCATGAAAAAGGTAATCTGTTAATGGTACAAATTTATGTTGATATTATTTTTGGGTCTACTGATGAAAACATGTGCAAGAAATTTTCAAAAATAATGTCAACTGAATATGGAAATGAGTTTGATGGGTGAATTAACATATTTTATTGGATTCCAGATTAAACAAAACAAAGATGGCATTTTTATTAATCAGGAAAAATATGTTAGAGATCTTTTAAAGAAATATGATATTAACTCTTCACCATCTAAACCAACTCCAATTTCTGCACCATTAACACTGGACTCGATCCAGATGGCAAACCAGTGAACACCACTGTCTACAGAGGCATGGTTGGTTCACTGATGTATTTAACGGCCAGTAGACCAGATATTATGTTTTCAACATGTTTATGTGCCAGATATCAGTCTAATCCAAGGGAATCTCATATGCTTGCTGTAAAGCGCATACTGAAGTACCTTAAGGGTGTCCCCAGTTTGGGTCTTTGGTATCCCAAAGGCTCAGGCATGGATCTAATGGGTTATTCAGATTCAGATCATGAGGTTGTAAGATAGACAGGAAATCCACTACTGGTGGATGTCATTTCCTTGGTGGCAAACTGGGCAGCTGGACCAGTAAGAAGCAAACTTCAGTTTCATTGTCCACTGCTGAAGCTGAATACGTATCTGCAGCCAGTTGTTGTGCTCAGATACTCTGGATGAAGAACCAGTTGCTTGATTATGGTATTAAGTATTCAAAGACCCCAATCTTTTGTGATAATACCAGTGCCATTGCTATCTCAAACAATCCAGTCATGCACTCCAAGACGAAGCACATTGATCTCAGGTATCACTTCATTCGTGATCATATTATGAAAAACAACATTGAACTCCATTTTATTCCCACGAACAAACAACTCGCTGACATTTTTACTAAACCTCTGGATGTCAAAACTTTTGAATATCTTGTTGGTGAGTTGGGAATGTTAAACCCTTAAATCTGGAACCTTGGTATTGAACGCCATTGTGTACTACTAGGATCTTTGATTTAAAGATTTATAAATTTATGAATGCCCAGATATCGAACGCCTTTGTGTACGATCTTTGCATTAATAGATTTATGGATCAACATTCCAGGGGGAAGACTTGAAAAGATATTTTTGTTCTTAAAAATGTTTTATTTTTCAGGGGGAATTTATTAATTTATTTTCTCACTGGACAAATTCTTCAGAAAATATTACTGGTACTTTGTAAATGTGTCCCTCTCACTGGTAGATAGGTTGAAGTGCATGTTTGAGGTGACTTTTGTCTCCTTGTAAATGTGTCCCTCTCATTTGTCTGTATTAGTTGACGTGCATGTTTGAGGTTACCAGTCTTTCAAAATGGTTTTCACTGGTACTTTACTGGAGTGTCCCTCCAGTGTACCATCAGTGCATGCTTCACTGGACTAATCCACCAGTGATACTGGAGTGTCCAGTCAACCTCCAGATGCATTGATATGTCAGTCATAATATTTTTAATACTTGGTCATTGTGCGTGCCACGTATGCAAAATCTTTTGAAAAGATATTTATCTTGATATTTATTCTTATTATCTACGTGGCATGTAATTTTTTCAAAGAAATGATGGTATTTTTACCTTGGGAAGACAAAAAGTGCAACTTGATACTGTTTGTGGGCTGTAAACCGTCACACATTTATGTGTGATGTGATGTAATTAATGCGGATCTCAGAACCCGATCAAAATTTTATTTGATAATTTCAAATTAAACCGTTTGAGTTCCACATTCTCTCTCCTATATATACCCACTTTCATTTCATTTGCATTTACTTCGAACATATTTACTCCCAAATCCTTTCAAATTCCTTCATTTATTTCTTCATTCAATTTCCAATCATAATCATCTCTCATATTTACTCCATTTTCATTCAATTCTTCATCAATTCTTCATAAAAACCCTAAATAGTCAATTTCAGCTTCATCTATTCATCATAAAATGGCACTAAGACAATCTAACTCTCCTAAAAATCTGCTTGCTGCAGAATATGCTCCGGTTGCCAATGTTGAAAAGGCACCTCATATTACTCTTGAAGCTAAGGCCATAAGGATAAATATGAATAACTGGATGGCAAAACTCTCACTTTCCAGTGTTCATAATGCCCATCCATTTGGGAGATTAAATACATTTTTTCTCTCATGTCCATTATATGGTGCTTTGACCTTAAATCCAGGGAGGATGTACCACGATTATCTATGTGAATTCTGGTACTATGCAATTTATAATGATGAAACTTCATCAATTACTTATACTCTCAAGGGAGGCACCAGATCCTTGAGTTTCTCTGTTAGTTTACCCAGGTCTGTTCTACAATTGAATTATTTTGAACAGAATGAGTTACCCATCAAACTTCCCTCTGGTATAAATTTCAGGGAAGTATGCAGATTGATGGGGCACACAGAAATTATGGATGAGCATGGCCAGCTATCCAGAAAGGGAACAGTCTACATGAGCAGGCTGACAGACTCATGGAGATTCTCACAGATATTGTTGAATGTTTGGGAGGCAGTTCTGGAGGGTTGGACCAGATAAATCAAACACATCTCCAGATTGCTTACTGCCTCTGGTTCGGATACAGAGTGGATTTTTCTCAGATTCTATTTGATGATCTGGTAGAGCGTCTTAAGGTGAAAGGAAGAAAAGCCTTTGTTCCATATACCCGTTTTCTTTCACTGATGTTTAAAAGAACTCTTGGAGACCAGTACGATTATGAAACTACTCACGTTTCTGTGAGTGAGTATATGAGGGATCTGACCAACCTAAGATCTCCACTGAATGAGGTAGATATTCCTCAGTCCATGCTCTCTTTTCAAAGGGAAGAAGTAGAAGTGGCTCCAGGTAGAGGTCAAGTTGGTGAAGGACCCTCTGGTGACCAAGATGTTCAGATTATAGAAGCTGTACAACCCATCAGACAAGTGGCTCCTGAAGGTCAACAACCAAATGTTGAACCTTCTAGACGACCAAGATCAAATAGGCGTCTGATGAGAGCTGGAGTTCAGGTGAATCCAGAAGACATCCTGGTGTTATGAATTTAGATGGGTCTCCAATTTTTGAACCAGAAGAGAATGTTGAACAGGTTGAAAATGTACAAGTTGTTGAGCAGACAGAGAATGTTGTACAGGACTGATGAGCAGGTAGAACAAGATGTTCAGGCTGATGAACAAGTAACTGGTGAGCAAGAGGCTCAGATCGATTTGAATGTTGAAGCTGGTGAACAGACTGGTGATCAGACTGTTGGTGAAACCTTTTGAGATGAAGCTGATTCACCCATGTCAGAAGGTCATAACTTTGACACTGACATGAGTTTTCTTGGAGATGATGTAGTAGAGATAGAGCGTCTACCAGAAATGCCACCACCTCCACCAGAAACAAATTTGCCACCACCAGAATCACAAATGCCACTACCTCCACCAGAATCCAATATGCCACCACCACCACCACCTTCAATTCCACAAACCACTCCATACTTCATTCCACCAACAATTCAAATTTCACAATCTCAACCCCCACCACTTGAAACCCCAGTTGACTTATCTGAACCACGTGTGCTGGACTCAACAGTTGTAACTGCTGAAACTACTTCTGAAGAGGTCTGGACACAAGTACCTTTCATGACTAGAATGACTTCCAATCTTGATCCTCCCAATGGTCCCTCCTCTTCATCCTCAGCCGAGGTCCAAGGCCTTTTAAGTAAGGTGGCGGACCTGGAGAGATCACTGCAATCTTCATCCCA
>CM067169.1:74779293-74861936 GCA_034093135.1 Erigeron breviscapus | reverse complement strand
AATCACCATAGCAATTAACTTTTCAGCCTCTGAACATTCTTGGTTATGAAGTAAGCCAAAAAGTCCAGGGAGATCAAGATCATGATAAACAGAACTTAATTTAACAGAAGAAATATAATTGTTCCATTTAGGTGGTAATGAATCAAGAAATTTACTCTTTAAAACCTCATTTTTCTTAATTATTCCAACAGCAGCTAAATCATTAACTAAAGCATTAAAGCGGGTATGAGTGTCAGTCAAGGATTCATTTCTCAAAGAGAAGAATCTCTCATACCTCCTGGTCAAAGTGGTAATTGTAGATTCCATGGAGGTAGAGCAACCCTCAAACATGACAGTCAATGTACCCCACATTTTCTTAGCTGTAGAACATATTTTAATAGAATGGTAAAGGTCTTTGGGCACAGCTTGGACAATGAAATTTCTAGCCTTCACATCCAAGTTTGCCAACCTCCTATCCTCATCCCCCCAATCTGCCTTGTCCTTAACAATGATTTGACTGTGGCAGGAATGGTTGGTTGACCTTCTCTGACCACAGCCTCAACCACAATAGTTTGTGTAGGAACATAAGGACCATCCGAAAGGATGTCAGGCATATTGTTATCGATGGATTAAGGAACAAAGACATTCGACCTTTCCACCCACTGAAATCATCTTTATCAAACATGGGTGGTCTGGTTGAAGAACCATTATCAATATATGATGACATAATGCTTTACTATTAAAGAAAATATGCAAGGATCAAGTCAAGTTAATTCTTAACCCCTGGCTCTGATACCAATTGATACGTCCCAAGGTGTATCAATATACCAAAGTATATTGTACGCAGAACAGTTGTAGAGGGGGGTGAATACAACTTTCCTCAATCTTTACAAACTTTTAAATAAAACGTTTTAAGATTCAGATTATATATTAAGTAAGTAAAGAACAGGAATCATTAAAACAGTAAAGCAGTAAAGTAAATGAAACATTCTTGAACACATATTGTGGTTTTCAATGTAATCCTTTATTAAGAAATAATCTATACAAAGAATTACAGGGTTGTTGCGGAATAAAGATAGCCTATAGATATCTAAACAACCCTTGAAATGACAAACTACAATCAATAAGTTTCTACTCAAGAGAATCAGCCCAAGCTGATCTCAACAGACTAAGCTGTGTGTAAGAGCAAAGAAAACTTGTGTGAAGAATGATTCTCAGGAATGCCACCATATGCAATCAAGGAATGAGGCTTTTATAGGCAAGCCCTTCTTCTCTTGGTATCCAATGTAGCCACGTATTCTTCTTCTACTGGATGATAAAGGAATATTTGATCGTGCCTTTCATGGTACTTGTGGTCCCCCACGTACTGGCGCACATTCTTTCTCATCCAATAAGAGTATGGACACGCATATGTAAAACAACCACCAACCTGGATCCTAGGATTCTTCCTAGTCACGTCATTTGTCCTTATCTTCAATCCAGGTTGTTATCTTCACTTGATTGTCATACACAGATTGGGCCGTTTGTCAATGCACCAATCTGCCTAAGTATTTCCAAGCTGACTGCTAATCCCAAGCTGTCTTCCACTACCAGCTTGGTCTTCTATCTTCAATCCTCCTCTTTGACTTGGATTGAATGCTATAACATTGTTGATGCAGCTTGAATAACACTTGCTTCCACAAATTATTACAATACAAAACATGAAGCATGATCTGGGCCAAAAACAGATCGTAAGCTGTGTCAGCTTAGTCTGACCCAGATCAGATTACAAGAACCAAAAGATTACTAAGTGTTTATAAGTCAGATTTGTCATCACCAAATTTACAATGAACATTAGGACTCAACAATCTCCCCTATTTGATGATGACAAAACCCAACACACTTCTAACTATCAGCTTACAAAGAATCAGTAAAATATTACTAACAGCTTGTGACCCTTTGAATCTTTTGGGTTCTTTTCAATCTGATATGAAGTTTTAACAAGAACAACAGACTTTGTACAAATGCTTTGCATATATTGAGGAAAGAAATATATTACAATCATAAAGACCTATTCCCCAATCATTTCTACTGCCTCTTGTTTTACTTCATATGATGGGGCAATAGTCACATCTTACTTCCTATCTAGACCTTCATCAATAAGGAACTGCTCATACCCATTACCCTGATCACTAAAAGTGACACAAAATCTGTACAAGGTATATAGGTGCATATGAGGTACCTGTTTCAGCTCAGCAGTCCTTTGAAACACTAACTTCCCTCTTGCATTCACAAAATACATCCCATGTTCAGGTTCAGTGATGAACAGTCCCACATCTTGCATTTGTAACACCAGCAGGTAGAGACAGATCGAGATGACTAAGAATCTTGTCAAGAGCTTCAGGAGATAATTGAGCAAGTAGCTCTGAAGGGTTCAAATTCTTGAGAAAATCTGTGTGATCACCTTCAGGAGCATTGATTTTTCCATGTCTTCTCCTTTTCTTTTTGAGTGGCTCATCTGACTCATCTTCATCATCCATATCATAAGCTTTAGGTCTTGGAAGGCCAGTGATATCAATCTTGAATTTCATAATTATGGCCAACTTCTTTTCAATGGCTTCCAAGACAGTCTCTCTATGAATTCCAGGCATACCAGTGATGATATCATGCAATTCAACCCACTCTGTATATCCTAAATCAAACAGCTTATCAAGATCACAAGTTTCATAATTTGATTCATAACCTTCTCTTGTGATCCTGATACAAGGAATGGAGTGTCCTCTTTTTCTTTTTAATTGAACCTTGGTGATTGGCTCTGGATGCCTTCTATAATTCAGTCTTTCAGTCACCTTTCTTTTATCCAGAGCTTCCCACCTATCATGAGCTTCAACACTTTTCTTCACATCTTTCAACTTCTTGTGATGGTTTAGAGTGAACCACCACTTTCTTCTTTCCTTTTCCAGTGCCTTTTCCCTCTTTCTTTTTGGATCCAATGGCTGCAAGGTCTTCTTCATCTTCCTTATTCAGTGTTTCTTGAAGAACCTTAGCAACTTCTGGATCAGATTCAGTAACTGCCATCCTTTCTCTTTGCAGTCTGTCTTCCTTTACCATTTTGTATGCCATCTCAACTGGCACACCAAGTATTGGAGCCTGTTTGATTGCAAGCTCCCAATCTTTCTCTTTATCAGTCAGAATCTTCACACCACTTGACCCAGCTTCAGTTGGCCTTTTCTTTATCATAAATTGAGTCAGAGTGGCTGTGTCTTCACTTGAAGAGGATTCTGTTGGTTTTTCTTTGGGAGCTGGGTCAGCTTGAGATGATACTTAATGGCATGAATATGTGATTTCAGGTTCATTGCTCGTGGCATGAAGGAAAATGTCGAGAAATGATGATTAAAGACTTAAAGGAAGACAAATGATGGTTCGGTGAAGAATCGGGTCGAGATTCAAGACTTAAGACGAAGAAACTTGTGTCAAAATGAAGCCTATGACCACGTGTTAGTATTTTGGGCATAACTTCTTCATCCGGACTCCGTTTCTGACGAGTAAGCTGTCCACGGAAAGGCGAGAGAAAGATCTACAACTTTCGTGTTGATGTCCAGGGCCAGCGCCACGCACAACCACCCAGCGCCGCTGGGAGTCTAGCCAGCGCCGCTGGAAGTGATCCTGAAGCATACCAGCGCCTCTGGGACCAGCACCGCTGGGATCCTTGAGCGCCGCTGGGAGTAGGTCGGCCAGCTAGGGTTTTGCCTTAAACCTATAAATACCAACTCTAAACCCTAAGTTACGTACAATACTCATTCCAGACGACTTGAGGGCCGTTTCTAGGGTATTTTCACCAGATCTAAACCCTCCTAACACCCCCATATCATCCGAGAGATCAAACATCAATCCTTAACAACATCATCATCATAATCATCGCTCGAGAAGGAGGAGGTTTCGGGTGCGTGAGTCACAGCCGCAAGAGTGACGAGCAGTAATTCAACATCAATCAATTCTCTATTTCTCTGTCGGTAGATTATGGATTTATATACTATTGATTGTGATTGTTCTTTTCTTATGAGTAGCTAAATAATTAATCATCTACTAAGATGATGTGACATGATTATGTGATGGTTGCATGCTAGATACACTTAACGTCTTGTCGTGATCTTAATGAATTAATTCTTGTAGTTTGTTATTCTTGTTGTTGATGATATATGTATGCTTTATGGTGGTACCTATTGTGTGCGTATATGATTTTGGTTGTTTATGGTATAAACAATTATCGCTAGGTCATGGTATGATAGTGAACAACATAATAATAACAAGAATTAATCTGTTAAATGGCTTGGTAAGTCAATTAGACAAGATTGTTATTTAAATAGTTAAACAAACTAATTGGTTAGGGAACTATAGGTGGATAGGGTGGTACTCACACTTGTAGCTAATCGGTTAGGGGATTTGAGTAGGAGACACAGATTTGTTAGCGGATAGGGTGGTACCCACGTGACCGAGTCTAGTGAACTTATTTAGATCCCAACTATTGTATTGACTAGTGCAACCTGAAACATGTCATGGATCTGATTCGAGGTAGATGACTTTTAATCTTTATGTTTAAAATAACTCTTTTTCGATTAATTCCTCGGAATTACTAACTAGATCTTTTTACTAACTGATTTCAAAAGCAACGTGACAACTCGGTCACAAAAACCCCAAACAAATCTTAGTATTACTTAATCTTTCTCAGTTCTTGAACATAGTCTCTGCGAACGAACCTGGTCTTACCTAATAGCTATAGTACAAACGAACGGATCCACTGTCCGTGAGTGTGTGTTTAGTTTGGTATTTCCTTGATTTTATAAATTTAAAACTTGACCGCTTTTAATTATACACAAACGACACATCAAGTTTTTGGCGCCGCTGCTGGGAACTATTCACTTAGAAATATAGTTAGGTTAGGGTAATTCGACATTTTTTGTGTTTACACGGAAAAGTTAGTTTTAGTCTTATTAGGATTAGTTTAGTCTTTTTAAGTTAGTTTAGTTTAGGTTGTTTTTACTTTTTCTTAAAATTTGAAAAACCATAAAAATTTTGAAAAATTTTAAAAATACAAAAATATTTCTTTTATTTGTCTAGATTAATTTTAGTTTTTGTCTTTTTATTTTTCATCCTTTTGTTTTTATCAATAAACTGTTGTTTTTCACGGGTATAGCTAGTGTTTGTTTTACAGGCTAGGTACTACCTATGGGAACCTCAACTCGAGTCTACTCTCATGTTATGTACTGTGATATGAGTCAGTTCAAGCAGTACTTATGGGAATCTTGGGAAGAAGCTTGGAAGAGAATGAAGCAGTTGGTTGAAGACTATCAATATGACAAACCTCAAATATATTAATACATTCCTTGGTATTATGATGGTTTGAATCGAGACACTCAGAAGATGTTGGATAACGCATGCGGTCACTACTTTCTTGAATACTCACCAAGAAAAGCTTTCGCTTTCTTGGAAGAAAGTTCACAAGTTGAGAGCCTGATTCAAGAAGATCGGACAAGTGAAGAGAAGGTACAAGAAATCCAAGAATCCATGCCAACTGGTGCGATAGCAGATGAGGAGGATGATGAAGAAAGTGAGGATGGAGAAGAAAATGAGGTAGTATCTGATTATGTGTTTATTCCGAATGCTACTAAATCGGTTTTGCAGGTTGTTTCTCAGTCGCCCCCCGAAGATGGAGATGGTCATGAAATATCACATCCGGAACCAAACAAGAGCAAGATTGTTGATGTGGATATCGTTTCTTCGACCATTGATGAAGTGCAGGTCAAACGGGAGCTAAAAGAAGGAGAAACGGAAGAAATCGATAAATCAGAAGCTGTTTCGGAAGAGCCAGCGCCGCTGGTGACCACCACCAGCGCCGCTGGGAATATCCAGCGCCGCTGGGAGACCACCAGCGCCACTGGTGGCCCCTGCAGCTCCAGTTCGCGCGAAGATTCATTCCTTGCTCAACCATTGAATGCCGATGACGTCCAACATGCTTATAATCGCGAAATCAATCTATTTGAGGCTGAACCGAGCAAAGGAGTTGTCGGTAATGATGCAAAAGGTGAAGAAACTCCGATCAAGAACGAGGCACTTACCATTCCTTCACCTCATCATCAGGACGACAATGACGCGTGCTACCCGAACACACATAGGAGATCCAAAAGTTGCAGAGCGGGTCACACATCATGTCGAATGTGAGGATTTCTCACCTTTCAAACGTAGACCACCCAACACTTTAAGTGTGGGGGAGTCTATAATCCCACCGACTCGAGACAAAGTGAATCATATGTTCACTTATTCAGGTAAGTTTTCTGAACCCTCTCTCGATTTTACATTTATACTTGAGAATAGTTGGCAGGTCCCGGAGATTGAAAGCTTAAAAGTCGAGAAGAAGATCGAAGAACCGAAAACTGACCCAGACGGAAGCAGCGCCGCTCCCATTGGGGAGCGCCGCTGGTGGCTTCAGGATAGCAACCAGCGCCGCTGGGAGACCACCAGCGCCGCTCGTGGCTACAGATCAGCAGCCAGCGCCGCTGGCAGCCCCGTTTCAGACACAATCGCGTTCTGAGTTTGTTTTGACCCCGGAATGGACTTCCAATCAGATCCGGATCATTTTTCTACAACAAACGGAGCATGAAACAGGTAAGCATTCAAACTTATTTGATTTATTATATGCTAACATGCTTTCCTTAGATTTGTTTGCAGGAGTGCCAAAGCCGCTGACATCTTTCAAGAAGATCATGGCACGAAAGAAAGAGCCAGACAAACAGGATACGGCTCTAAAAATGGAGGAATGTGAGGACACAAGTCGGGTTATTCAGGGAGCTTTCTAACGTTTTATGCTTTAAATAGTTCTGAATGCATTGAATCGGTTAATATTAGGGCTAGTAGTAATTTTATGCATTATTGTTTATTCTTTAAACTAGCCCCGAACCCTTTAGCTCCCGACCCTTTAGAATGGACGAACATAAGCCTTAACATGAAATACTTGAAGGTTCCGTGTCATAAGGGTATTCTTGAAATTATATATGTTAGGATGAAAGGCTGGATTTTTAAGATGAGTTTTGTAAAGAAAATGAATAATTGTTACATCTTAAAAATGAATTTCGTTAAGGTGAACAAAATGGATTGGGTAATGGTCAAGATTAGATTCACATTTTACTCACCTTATTCGCGTAAACCGCCCGACACTTTAAGTGTGGGGGCGTTTAAGACCCCACCATGGTAACCTTTGGGGAATGAGTCCGGCTGAAGACTCGGTAAATTTAGCGCTTCTTGGGAGGCAACCCATGTATGTGTTTTATTTTTCATGCATTAGGTTATTTTGTTTAATAATAATATTGCTTCTTGTTCTATTTCGGTTGAACAAGCAAGTAATCGTGTTTTCATTTTTGTTTTGTCTTTTCAGTTTTGATATTTTGATTTAGATGTGCAGACGACAGGTTAATCATGAGCTTTGTAGATCATTGCAAGTGGTGAGGAAGAGAACATCAAGGAACAAGGTTACACGAGCTCAAAGAGGTGTAGTGACGGTTTGAAGAAGAATCGGGTCGAGATTCAACAATCAAGACGAAGGAAAATGGTTCACATGGAGTATTCGACGCTGTCTTGGTATTTTGGCCATAACTTTTTCATCCGATGTCCGTTTTCGACGAATGACCAGGCCACGGAACCGGGAGAGAAAGAGCTATAACTTTGATTTTGAGCAGATTTCGTCATTCAGGACCATCCAACGCCGCTTGGAGCAGCAGATGCATCTCCAGCGCCGCTCAAGTTTTGCCAGCGCCGCTCAGAGCTCCAGTCTGCACACCAGATCGCGAAAAATCCAAAAAAATCAGAAAAACACAAAAATCCAAAAAAATCAAAAAATCAGAAAAGACCAAAAAGAAAAGAAGATGGAGACGCATCATTGGATCGCCATCAAATGGAGACGACATAAGCTTTTGAAGATTAAACATCATTCAAGTCGCTCCGCACATGCCATCTTCAACAACAATCATGCAACATAAGCCCGGGAAGTTTCGTTAATCCTTTTACTTTTCGTGTTTTTCCTATTACCCTTTGTTATGTTAGGTCTAGTACAACGAGGACGTTGTACAATTTAAGTGTGGAGTATATGACGAGCGTTCATTTTGTGATTATTTCCCCTATCATTAGACCGCATTTTAATGTCTAATTGAGTTTATTTATGTGAACTTTTGGTACTTAATGAGATTGAATATTTATACAGGTTCACAGATAAAGCCGCATATTGGACTCGACTAGATAGTGCACGTGACCTGCGGTCAACAAAGTCAAAGAATAATTATGGAATTGGAGTTAAAATGTGGTGGTGGTCTCGTGCTTGTGTCCAGCCGCAAAAGGGAGAAAAAGGCTAGCCTGGGCCAGTGATCTCGTGAGAGCAGCCCAACAACAAAGAAAGAAGCCAAGTGGGCTTTAGCCCATTAACGTAAGCAGCAGCCCATAGAAAGAAGAAAGGAGAAGTGGGCTTGGCCTAGCCTTGCCTTGCGTGAGCCCAAAGAAAAGAAGAGGGCCGAAGCCTTTGTGATTTGTTAGGTCGGCAAGTACGCAGCAACATCAACAAGTATATATATTTCGAAGCTCCTCAATATTAATTACCCTAGGAATTAATTTAGAAGTCGGTCACAATAATTAGGAGGTGGTGTCGTGGGGTTTTGCGGCCGAACGAAGGAGAGAAAAAGAAAAGTGACAGCCGCAACTTTGGAAGAGATCGAGCAGCCGTCGAGCACTTCAACAACCGCAGCACCGCATCGCTTCTTTAGTTTGATCTTTCCTCTTTATTATTCCGTACTTTCATTATTGTTATTAGGTTACTTTATTGCAAGACTTATTTTATCGTTCAATTATTATTATGGATCTAGTTATATTAATAATTGTTAGTATTATTTATTTTGCAATGAGTAGCTAAATTATTATGCATCTGCTTGGATAATGTGATCATGTCTTTATAGTGATATTATTTACTTTTAATTGTTGAACCATTTTTATGCTTGACTGTCTAGTAAAAGTAGGTTGGGGACTTAACAGGAAGCCAAACTGCTTGGGTGACTTAACAGGAATCCCATTAAACTATAAAGGTTAGGTCATAAAAACAGACTTAGATTATAATCTTAATTAGGGGACTTAACAGGAAGCTTAATTAAAGGGTTAGGTTACTTAACAGGAATCTTGACCATTTAGACCGGGGGACTTAACAGGAAGCTTGGTCGTGATTAGTCGTTCAACAGTTATTAGTAACATGGTAGATGATCTATGTGGCATGTGAACTGTTTCCAAGTAGATGTATCATTTTAATATTATTGTCTTCTGTTTACTTTTCAAAATCTTTTCGTTGTTTCTTCCGAAACAGCCTGCCCCGGTAATACCGGATTCATTTGTCTTTTATTATTATTAGTTTAAGCATCGTGACAACTTGGTCAGAACCCCCCAACAATCTTAGAGTTACACCTAGCTGCATTCTTAGACATAGTCCCTGAGAACGATCCTGGTCTTACCTATTTGCTATACTATAAACGATCGGGTCCACTGCCCGTGAGTGAGTGTAGTAGAGAAGTTAACCTTGTAATAAATAAATTTAAAACTTGTTAGGAATTTAAGTTAACAAATCTCGCTCATCAAGTTTTTGGAGGTCCTACCGAGACATGAACTCGGGTTACTGGATTCAGAGTCCAATGTCCCCGGCAGCGGCGCCAAAAACTTGATGTGCAGAGAAGTTGTATAACTTAATTTCCTAACAAGTTTTAAATTTATAAAGTACAAGGTTAACTTCTCTACCACACTCACTCACGGGCAGTGGACCCGTTCGTTTGTAGTATAGTAAATAGGTAAGACCAGGTTCGTTCGCAGGGACTATGTCTAAGAAAGTAGCTAGGTGTAATTCTAGGATTTGGGGGTTGTCACGATTTAAACTAATAATAATAAAAACATTAATTAATTAATCTAGCAAAACAATAATAATTAAAACATTGCATCTACTTGGAACAGTTCACATGCCATGATCATTTGGAAAACAGTTTAGATTTGTTGAACAACTCTTCTCACGTTCGGATTCTCGTTAGATTCACCAAACTACTTAGTAGAGCTGTCGTTAGACTCACACTACCCTATAAACATATTCTCGTTAGATTCACTGTTATGCATTAAAACCTGAGTTTTGTAACTATGACTTTATCTTTTATGTAAGTCAAGATTCTTCTAGGGTTCTAAAAGTCACTTGACACTAATTTATAAAAACCCAAAAAAATCAGAAAAACCCAAAAATCCAAAAAAAATTTAAAAATTAAAAAAAAAAATTTAAAAATCCAAAAATAATTTACTTTTGTCTTTTTGATTTCTTGTTAGTTTAATCGTGTTTTGTATTTGCTATCATAAAACTGTTGCTTTACACGGGTTGCTTTCAGTGTTTGTTTTACAGAGGATAGTAGCAACATGACAGTTCAGAAGGATTTTGATCGCTCGATTATGGAGACTAGGGTAGTTCCATCTAGTCCCGAGTCTCCCATTTGTACTCCTGACCTACCAGACGTGTTCGCCCGAACAAGCTTCATTTGGAGTTAGTTAGGGATAACTTGTTTGACGGGAAGGAGAAACGGGATCCGCATAAGCATATAAGGGATTTCACTTATCACTGTGGAATGTTCAAATACAAGGATGTTGCTCAGGATGATGTTAATCTAATTCTTTTCAGGTACTCATTGGCGGGAGGAGCATTGGAATGGTTTGATGAATTAGAGGAGCAGAGTATTAGGACATGGGAAGAATTGAAGGAGAAGTTTGTTAATAGGTATTTCCCTAGGGAACTGGTAAATAAGTTAAAGAAGGAGGTTAGGGATTTCAATCAGAAAGAAGGAGAGACATTGGGCGCATCATGGAAAAGATTAGGTAGGATGCTTAAGAAATGTCCAGGTCATAGGATAGACGAAAAGGAAGTTTTAGAAATTTTTTATTATGGGGTAGACAGTCAATCAAAAAAGGATTTAGATATCATAGGAGGAGGTATGTTCGAGTATCTATCAGTAGGAAAGGCTAAGAAGATCTTGAATGATTTGGCGGAAAGAGAAGTAGAAAGAAGTTGGGGAGAGTCGGATAAGCAAGACGAGTTAAAAGGAATAACAACTCGATCAGGGAAGGAGACAAAATCGCCACCAAACCCACTGGAGGATGAGGAAAGGAGTAAGGTTGAGAATGAGGCAGAAGTGGGAACTGGAAACGAGGCTGGAAACAGGAACAAGGAAAAATCAGAACCGTTTCGGTAAGACCAGCGCCGCTGGCAGCACCAGGTACACTCCCAGCGCCGCTGGTACCCCTCCCAGCGCCGCTAGAATCCCCAGAAACACATCCAGCGCCGCTGGAGCTTCCACCAGTGCCGCTCAAGCCCCCGAACAAGATTTCGACGCCGAAAACCACACCTTACAGTAAAACCGTGCCTTTCCCTCAACGCATGCGAAAAGAGAAGATGGAAGCGAGGACTAAAACACTCCGTAATGTATTAAAAGAGACTCTCGTAACCATACCATTACTTGAATATCTTGCAGGTACACCATCTTACTCGAAGGTCTTGAAGGAGATGTTAAAAGGAAAAAGGAGCTCTGAGGAAGCAAGAGGAATAGAGGTGGATGAGGAGTGCTCTACACCGTTAGCAGATGAATTCCCACCAAAGTTGGGGGACACAGGGAGTTTTCTTGTTACTTGTACTTTAGATAATAATGTAACTTGTGATGCTTTAGCTGACCTAGGAGCTAGTATTAATGTAATGCCGCATTCACTTTATCGTAAAATTTGCTCTAAGAATTTAGAAAAGACTTTTATGAACCTTAGGCTAGCAAACCAATCATATGATCACCCAATAGGAATATCTAGGGACATGCGAGTAAGAGTAGGGAAATTAACCTTTCTGGTAGATTTTGTTATTCTAGAGATGATAGAAGATGCTAAGGTACCCATAATATTAGGTAGACCATTTTTACATACAGCAGATGCAGTCATTAGGGTTAAGGATAAAGAAATTTCCCTAGGTAATGGAAAAGACAGACTTAGATTTACTATTGGTAAAGGATTAGAATACCCTTGTAGTAAAGAGGATTGTTTAGAGGTTGATGAACTAGATGAGTATTTAGACATGTCAATTAACGAAGTACTTGAAATAGAAAGCACAAATGAGTTGATTGAACATGATATTGGAACTAATTTGCAGGTACACCCATGGGATGCAGGAGAGCTTGAGGAAGATATATTTGATGAAATGGAAGCAGTGAAACCAGGAGGGTTGCCGACTTCTTTGGAGGACCCACCGACTGACTTAGAGCTCAAGCCATTGCCAGAAGGCTTGGAATATGCATTCCTACAAGGTAAGTCTTCTCTTCCCGTAATCATATCATCCAAACTATCAGGAATAGAGAAATCGCGTCTTTTGAAAGTTTTAAAAAATCATAAAAAGGCTTTTGCTTGGCGTCTATCCGACATACCAGGATTAGACCCGTCTTTTTGCAAACACAGAATTCATTTTGAAGGTAATGTAAAACCTGTCGTTCAACGGCAGAGACGGTTGAATCCTAATATGAAAGATGTTGTCAAGAAAGAAATAATCAAATTGTTAGACGCAGGTATAATTTATCCTATTTCTGATAGTGAGTGGGTCAGTCCTATACATTGTGTGCCTAAGAAGGGGGGTATGACTGTAGTAACCAATGACCATGGTGAGCTTGTCCCAACTAGAACAGTCACGGGTTGGAGAGTTTGCATTGATTATAGGAAATTAAATGATGCCACCCGAAAAGACCATTACCCTCTACCCTTTATTGACCAAATGCTCGAACGGCTAGCCGGTAACGAGTATTTCTGTTTTCTTGATGGATTCTCCGGGTACTTACAAATACCCGTTGCAATCGATGATCAAGAAAAGACCACCTTTACCTGCCCATATGGAACATATGCCTACCGTAGAATGCCTTTTGGATTATGTAATGCCCCTGGCACCTTTCAAAGGTGCATGACCGCAATTTTTCAGGACTTGTTAGAAACATCGATGGAAGTTTTTATGGATGATTTTTCTGTATATGGTAATTCATTTGATGTATGCTTGGATAACCTAGATAAGATGTTAGGAAAATGTGAACAGGCTAATCTTGTGTTAAATTGGGAGAAATGTCATTTTATGGTAAAAGAAGGAATAGTTTTAGGACATAAGGTATCTAAGGCAGGGATAGAAGTAGACAAAGCTAAGATAGATGTGATAGAAAGATTACCACCACCTACTAATGTTAAGGGAATAAGGAGTTTCTTAGGACATGCAGGATTTTATAGAAGATTCATTAAAGACTTTTCAAAGATAGCTAGGCCATTGACTAAGCTTTTAGAAAAAGATGTGAAATTTGATTTTGACTCAGAATGTGAGAAAGCTTTTGAAACACTTAAGGACCACTTAGTTAAGTCACCTATAGTAGTTTCACCCAATTATGAGTTACCCTTTGAAATAATGTGTGATGCCAGTGACTATGCAGTAGGAGCAGTGTTAGGACAAAGGATAGAGAAACATTTTAGGCCTATTTACTATGTCCCTTGCCAGGAAACATCCAGCGCACACAGACTGACTCCCCGCGTTGATGAAGGAACTATTTCGCCTTTGGTGATTCGGCAAGAAACCCCGCGGACAGACGAGTGTTTGGCCTTCTTCCCGGGCCTTCAACTTTTATAGTTAATAATATTTAGAACGCGGATAGGTAATCATTAACTGAGGAATGGAATTACAAATTACTATCGACCTAAGGGGAGAAAACCCTCTTTTCTTGCCCCTACGTACAGATATCGTTTCTTGTCTGCCCGAAGCATTTAATTGAAGTAAGACTTTAATCTTCACCGATCATTCTGCCATCAAATACTTATTAAGTAAACAGGATGCCAAGCCTAGGTTGATTAGGTGGGTACTATTGTTGCAAGAGTTTGATGTAGAAATTAGAGATAAGAAAGGTGCTGAGAATTTAGCTGCTGACCACCTTAGTAAACTAGAAAACCCCCCACTTAGAGGAATTAAGAGAGTCATATATAGATGATGCATTCCCGGATGAATATTTAATGAATGCTAGACTAGTTGAAAACTTGATAGGATACCATGGTATGCTGATATTGCTAATTACCTTGCTGCTAATGTTGTACCAAAAGATTTTACTTATCAGCAAAGGAAGAAATTCTTTTCTGATTTAAAGTATTACTATTGGGACGACCCGTTTGTTTTTAGAATGTGTGCAGATGGCATTGTGAGGAGATGTGTGCCCGAGGAAGAAACGAGGGAAATCCTTGATGGTTGTCACTCAGGGCCGACTGGTGGACACTATGGACCATCTGTGACTGCCAAAAAGGTTTATGATGCAGGTTTCTATTGGTCGTCGATATATCAAGAGGCACAAACTTTAGTCAGAAACTGCGATGCATGCCAGCGCCAAGGGAACATAACGAAGCGGGACGAAATGCCACAGCAGGGTATCCAGGTTTGTGAAATATTTGATGTTTGGGGGATAGACTTTATGGGACCATTCCCACCGTCTCACAAATTCAAATACATTTTAGTTGTTGTAGATTATGTATCAAAATGGGTTGAAGCCAAAGCTTTACCCACTAACGATGCTAAGGTAGTGGTAGATTTTCTTAAGAACTTGTTTAGTAGGTATGGCATGCCAAAGGCCCTTATTAGTGATAGAGGAACCCATTTTGCAAACTCCCAATTAGAGAAGGTGTTAAAAAGATATGGTGTAACACATAGGTTTTCCACTTCTTACCATCCCCAAACTAGTGGCCAAGTAGAGAACACTAATAGAGCAATAAAATAGATTTTAGAGAAAACCGTAGAAAGTAATCCGAAGAATTGGGCAAAGAAGCTTGATGATGCTCTATGGGCATTTAGGACAGCCTTTAAGACACCTATAGGGACCACTCTGTATCGTTTACTTTTTGGGAAAGCTTGTCATTTACCATTAGAGATAGTTAATAAGTCTATTTGGGCAGTTAAGAATTGTAACATGGACTTAGATGCAGCTGGGGAACATAGATTGTTACAACTAAATGAAGTAGAAGAACTTAGACAACAAGCATATGACAACTCTAGGCTTTACAAGGAAAGGACTAAGGCTTGGCATGACCGTAGGATTCGCATGAAAGATTTTAAGGTGGGAGATAAGGTTCTTCTGTTCCTTTCTAAGTTCAAATTGAAGCAACCCAAGTTAACTTCTAGATGGACGGGACCGTATGTGATTAAACATGTGTTCCCATCAGGTTATGTAGAACTTTTTAAGTCGAACGGAGGGTCGTTTATTGTAAATGGTCATAGGGTGAAGTTGTATCATGATGAGGAAAGTGTGGCGGGAGTTATCATAGATGAACTCCCGTTCTTTGAAAGTGGCAAATAGACCATGTAGGTAAGAGTCTGGCTGAAGACTCGGTAAACTTAGCGCTTCTTGGGAAGGCAACCCAAGCCGTCTTTTTATTTTCATTTTCATTTTTATTTTTATCTTTTTAGGAATATGTGACTAATTGCAATTAAGTGAATTGTTTTGAATATAATCATTTGTGATTTGTTTTATGAGATATATCTTTAGAATCACAGATGCAAGCTTTCAATGGATCAAGGAAACAAGTAACTTATTGCAATCGTATTTCATTTTTTATTTTTATTTTTATGTTTTAGCTTGTTATTTCCATTTTGATATTTTGATTGAAGTGTGCATGAGTATTTTGTTTTGTAGTCTGAAGGAAACCATGCACTTGGGCCAAAAGCTAAGTGTGGGGGAGTTCCGGCATCAAATCGTGGAAGAAAATCAGACTTTGAAGCAAGTACAGGACTCACAAGCGCCGCTAGAAGACTTCCAGCGCCGCTGGGAAAGCATCTACACTTCCCAGCGCCGCTGGACCTGCACTCTGCAGTCCAGCGCCGCTCAAGCTATGCCAGCGCCGCTCCAGGAGTCTGCTAGCACACCAGATCGCGAAAAATCCAAAAAAAAATCAGAAAAACCGAAAAATACCAAAAAGAAAAGGAGATGGAGAAACTTCAATGGATCACCATCAAAGCAAGGTGACTCGAGCTTTACAAAGGATCTTTCTCAGTCAACCGAGCATTTGCCATCTCCAACTGCTTAAACCCGGGAAGTTTCGTAACTCTTATCTTTTTATTTTTGTTTTTCCTATTTCCCTTTTGTTTCTAATGTCCTAGTACAACGAGGACGTTGTACAATTTAAGTGTGGGGGGATGAAATCGGAAAAACCCGGTGTTTATTGTTTGAAAATTCAAGTTTTCTACTACTCATTTCATGCAAAAATTTAAAATTTTTCTTGTGTCAAAAACATTTTGAGATATAAGCTTTGCAAGTAGACAAAAGATGACGATAATTAAGCAACATTAGCTTTGGTAGGATGAACGGTTAGTTAGAACTTTTAGTTTAACTATAGATTTGTGGCTGTTCATTTTTCCAAATGGATTAGAGCTTAGACTGAAACTATATGCGATTATGTTTGCATAGCACATTTAACCGGACTTTAATATGCCTAGAAATTAGAGCTATCTAGTCATTAGTATAGGTGTATTAATTGGACTTAATTATACGTGCTTGTGTAGGAACTAGTTTAGACATATGGTTCGCCTTAATTTTTACACTATTGATTGTAAACTAGTTGCATGCGGAGTAAGTGTATGAGTCATCTGGGGTCTCTGATAATGTCTATGCATGAATAATGTAGAAATCTTAAGAAAGACAATCAGTAGATTAATTAAAAAGAGTTCAAAGAACTAATAACGAGTAAAATTTATACGCATCAAGTTATGTCGCTTTGCGCGTGGGGAACCACTGACCTGTCACCGCTGTCTTGATGTAAGGTATAAACTCTAACCATTAGTTGAGTTATGTCGCTTTGCGCGTGGGGAACCACCGACCTGTCACCGCTGTCTCAACTATTAAAGATGATAATATCGTATAACTGCTTTAGTGTTTAGCTAGTGAGCATGACTTTAGTGTGAGAGTATGTCTAAGTAGTGACTCACAAGTACACAAACGATAGAATATAAATTCCTTGCTAGTAGCTAGTAGATCTAATGCTATACAAACTTTAATTAAGTGCTTAACTAGTCAGCAGAAGGAAGTAAGATTGAGCTGTAGGACATGTGGAATTATAGAACGGTTTTAGAGGTATTAACACGAATATAAGGTTAACTTTTTGTTTTGACTGACTGATTATCTTTACCTCTAGCTATAGCTTACTGATTTTGTCTTAAGCTTTCTCAAAAACAATTTGCATGACTAACCTTTGAATGTTTTGAAAAGTAGAAAAGTTTTGTCACTTAAGTTGTCCGCTCATCATTTTAATGTTTTTATTTTTCTTTTGGACAATTTGCTTGAGGACAAGCAAAAGCTTAAGTGTGGGGGTATTTGATGAGCGATAATTATATAGACTTTTATCGCACTAGTTTTGGCCATTTTATAGTCATTTGAGTGAACTTATGATACTTAATGGCATGAATATGTGATTTCAGGTTCATTGCTCGTGGCATGAAGGAAAATGTCGAGAAATGATGATTAAAGACTTAAAGGAAGACAAATGATGGTTCGGTGAAGAATCGGGTCGAGATTCAAGACTTAAGACGAAGAAACTTGTGTCAAAATGAAGCCTATGACCACGTGTTAGTATTTTGGGCATAACTTCTTCATCCGGACTCCGTTTCTGACGAGTAAGATGTCCACGGAAAGGCGAGATAAAGTCTACAACTTTCGTGTTGATGTCCAGGGCCAGCGCCGCTCACAGCAAAGCCAGGGCTGCTCACAACCACCCAGCGCCGCTGGGAGTCTAGCCAGCGCCGCTGGAAGTGACTGAAGCATACCAGCGCCTCTGGGAGTTTCCCAGCACCGCTGGGAGTCCTTGAGCGCCGCTGGGAGTAGGTCGGCCAGCTAGGGTTTTGCCTTAAACCTATAAATACCAACTCTAAACCCTAAGTTACATACATACTCATTCCAGACGACTTGAGGGCCGTTTCTAGGGTATTTTCACAGAATCTAAACCCTCCTAACACCCCCATATCATTCGAGAGATTAAACATCAATCCTTAACAACATCATCATCATAATCATCGCTCGAGAAGGAGGAGGTTTCGGGTGCGTGAGTCACAGCCGCAAGAGTGACGAGCAGTAATTCAACATCAATCAATTCTCTATTTCTCTGTCGGTAGATTATGGATTTATATACTATTGATTGTGATTGTTCTTTTCTTATGAGTAGCTAAATAATTAATCATCTACTAAGATGATGTGACATGATTATGTGATGGTTGCATGCTAGATACACTTAACGTCTTGTCGTGATCTTAATGAATTAATTCTTGTAGTTTGTTATTCTTGTTGTTGATGATATATGTATGCTTTATGGTGGTACCTATTGTGTGCGTATATGATTTTGGTTGTTTATGGTATAAACAATTATCGCTAGGTCATGGTATGATAGTGAACAACATAATAATAACAAGAATTAATCTGTTAAATGGCTTGGTAAGTCAACTAGACAAGATTGTTATATAAATAGTTAAACAAGCTAATTGGTTAGACAACTATAGGTGGATAGGGTGGTACTCACACTTGTAGCTAATCGGTTAGGGGATTTGAGTAGGAGACACAGATTTGTTAGCGGATAGGGTGGTACCCACGTGACCGAGTCTAGTGACTTATTTAGATCCCAACTATTGTATTGACTAGTGCAACCTGAAACATGTCATGGATCTGATTCGAGGTAGATGACTTTTAATCTTTCTGTTTAAAACAACTCTCTTTCGATTAATTCCTCGGAATTACTAACTAGATCTTTTTACTAACTGATTTCAAAAGCAACGTGACAACTCGGTCACAAAAACCCCAAACAAATCTTAGTATTACTTAATCTTGCTCAGTTCTTGAACATAGTCTCTGCGAACGAACCTGGTCTTACCTAATAGCTATAGTACAAACGAACGGATCCACTGTCCGTGAGTGTGTGTTTAGTTTGGTATTTCCTTGATTTTATAAATTTAAAACTTGACCGCTTTTAATTATACACAAACGACACATCACACCCCGACTAGAAAAGAAACACGAGATGCCACAGAACGACATGATACAAAAAGATTTAAACATAAAACATCAACATAAAGTTTTAAGTACCATTCAAACCCAAAAGATTACATAGTTCAAGTTGACGTTTCGAAACCATTACATAACCAAATCCATAACAAAAGATCAAATGTTTGCATTACAAACCGTCAAGCACATAACAAGTAAAACATCCAAAGAGGCGGTCATGCTACAATCTTACTGCTCTAAACCTGAAAAGCATGAAGAAAAAGTGTCAACTACGAGAGTTGAGTGAGTTCATAGGTTTATACTAACAACATATTTGTATATCATCAAATCATTATATATTTCAAGATGTTTTAAAGAATTTCATCAAAACATTCATACCCAATCCGTGTATTCCATCCTCAATAACCTTCCATCAATAAAATCAATAACACTTGATATAAAGTATAATTTGATGAGTTTGTTCTTGAGCCACTACTAAGACCGGTTATGTCCTAATAAATATAATAGAGAATATCCCAAAGGGATATTAATGATAAGTGATTGATCAAATAATCGCACTATGGCTCAACCGAAGGTGTGAGTAGGGTTTTGGGTGTTTATTGGCGATTCCCTTCCGGTCAGAGGGCCGAGGCCGCTTTACGCCTATGATTGTTTATTCTCAGCCGTTAAGAAGGCTGAGGGTTTGTTTACGGAGGTCGGGAGTATTAGTGATTAAGGTTTTTAGTATATCGAATGTGATTTTGTCGTATGGCTCTCCTCTTTTTATATAGAGGGTAAAGTCTTGGAGAGAAAGATAGAGATTTAGGGTAAATCTCTTCCTCTTTTGTGATATATTCTAAGTAAGGAAGATATATCTAGGACTTCTTAGACCGTGTCCTAGTTTGTAGGAATATTTGATATCATTCCCTTATTGGGAGATCGAATAAGTATGGAATGGATTTGTGTATATCCGTTTATTGTTTGTGATCATCTTTAGGAGCTCCGGTATTGCGGAGGTATATATCGTAGCTTCGGCTATGGAAACTGTTAGGTCCAGATTTAGTCCAGACTTACTGGACTGTCTCCAGACTGGACTACTGGAACCTTACTTAGGTTTGTTAAGAAAACTTGTTTTGCTGGTCTCGCTCCAGACCCGACTACTGGAGCTCACTGAAGATCTGACCAGAAAACATATTCTACTGGACCTACTCCAGACTTGGAATCTGGAGTCCCTCTGAAGATTTGTCCAGAAATAATTGAAGACTAGTGAGCATTTACTTGTATAGATAATCTGGAGCATTCTCCAGATTAGCTCACTGAAGACTTCACCCCAGTCCAGATCTACTCTACTGAAGACATTCTGACTGAAGTCAAAGACTGAAGTCTGAAGGAAGAAGACTTAACAAATGGCGGAGTCCACTGGAAAGTCTTACCAGATCTGCACACTGGAGGATTGTTAGTGTTCTAGATCCTGCAAGTCTGAACACTAATATCGAGGTTTGACTTATGCCTTTAACACACTTTCCAAAGAACAATCCACTTGTTCTTTAACAAAGTATACGTGTGTTAAGGTGGTTGGATAATAGGATACACTTGCACATTGATGTGACTTTATCCTTATTCTTATCTAATACATTTAATGTTCTTGTCGGATCATTAAATGTATACAACCATATTTGTACGGCACAAAATTCACTGGTGAATTTTGTTGCCTATAAATACTAAGTCATTCCTTGAACAAAAATACTTTTTAGCATTCCTTTTGCATTTAAGTGAATTTGTCTAAAATACTCTCGATCTTAAACAGGGATACTTCACAACTTTAAGTATCTCGATCCTAAAGAGCTATTTGACAAATATAGATCATTTGTAACTCATAGGTTGTTAGGATACTCACTTAATTGTGTTATCTTGATTCCGCAACAACCTTGTATTTTATTTAAACATCAATAAATGAAATACCCATGAAACATACATAATGGTCCACTTTATTTGTTTATTGCTTTAAGTCTTGTATTACTTTGTTTATATATCTTGCATCTTTATTTACAAGTAATACTAGTCCATATCTAGTGATTATTAGACTTGTTGTATTTTACACTTTCTATTGGTTAACCGTCTTGCACTTTAATGGGACTCACAAAGTCTGCTTGGTATATTTATTAGTACCTTCGCTGCTTACAAAGGGTCCTTCGTATCCAGGATGTTATACGGAGGTAAAGCTCTGTATATGGTATATCATCAATCCCCCCAGTCTGATGAGAGAGTCTATCTGTAGAATATCGCATTAGACTTCAAAAATATTCCAAAAAATAGAATAAAAGTGTACCTTTGTAACCGAGCTCCAAAAAGAGCTTTGGTGTTTTCAGAATGCGTCTTATCTTCTCCGGAGCTCAATTTAAGGGTAATTTCGACATTTCATCGTGCCGCGTATATATCCCATCAGAAGTTTTAATTCGTGCGCGCTTATCCCGAAGAGAAAACCAATCGACGGTTTTAGTGGGTTATGCGCCGGTTTTTCAAACCATCCCTTCTACCCCCTATTTAATTTCGACGGCTCCAAAGATTTTCTTTTCCACTTCTGTTTACTCTTTACACTTCCTTTTTCATCATCAATCATCATATCCCTCGTTCGATCTTCTTCGTCACTATGGATCGTAATCACTTCCGTGTCATTAGCACCACGTATTCGGAGATGACTGATGATGATGTCGCGTGGTTCTGCCAATGTTTCTGCCGGCCTGATGACCCAGAAATTAGGGTTCCAGGGCGATCAGAATCAATTCTTGATGCACCTCCTGGGTTCGTAGGTATGTATACCGCTCCCTTTTCCGGTGGTAATCTTAGGTTTCCCCTATCTCCTTGGTTATTAGGGTTACTTGATTATCATAATCTGCATTTATCCATGGTTCACCCCTTAGCGATTACTATGATAGTGTCGTTTATCATTGTTTGTCGAGCATTCAATATGGAACCCAAGATAAGTTAATTTGGGTATTTCTACAAGTTTGGCATTCGTGATGGTTGGGTTATGGTTGAGGAGAGGCCTGGTAGGTTGTTTTTTGATATAGGGGATTCTGATATGTTGAACTGGAGGCCGGGGTTTTTGTTTTTCAGTGAGGAATATATTCACCCGCTGTTCAGGGGTATATTGGATAGGAATAGGTTGGTGCCAAGGTTATCGTTTGAAGATAATGAGCGTGCTTGGGATTCTCTTGACAATGAGTTGATTCGTCAGGTGCGTAGTTCTTCATTTGAGTTGGTTACCTATCCCTCTGTGATTCTATATCTTGCTGGGATTACCATGTCATGGGAGGGTTCTCCTGATCAGCCTGTCTTGATATGGTGTTGTGAAGGTACCATTCTTCTTTGTTGCTTTTATTGCCGATTGCATTATGTTGCTTTCTTTTGATGTCTTTTACGTTGTGTTTGTAGAGTTGACACTCAAAGAGGTTGTGACCATGAATCCTCGGGGCATGGTTGTTGGTATGAGACCTTTGTCTGCTTTGGATGGGGAAGGTCCCCTTTTTGCTGGTATTGATGTTTCTGAGCCTCCTCCGAAGAGGCAGAGGGTGAGGGATGGCCCATCTGCTTCAACGGACCCTATGGCTGCAGGTCCTTCTGTCATTATCCTTGATTCTTCTCCCATAAGAGATCAAGTTGCTGTTACTACTGCTGCTCCAGTTTCTGATGCTGGTCGAGGTATATGTTTCTCCCTGACTCTATCATTTGTGTAATCATAGATCTGATTTGCATGCTTTTTCCTTGTTTAGCTAGGACTTCTAATCCCGGGCGGAGGCCTGGGAAAGAGCCAGTTGATGAAACTGGAGCTACTACAACTGGAGTTAGAGCTTCCACAGCTGGAGCGTGGGCCACAATTGGTAAGTGCTGGATATTATGTAGATGTTTCAATCGTTGTTCCCCTTTGCATATTACTTATTGCAATTCTTCGTAATTTTATCAGGGGTTCCTCTTCAGAGTGAATTGCCTGATCCTCAGCTTTGCCGAATGAGTCTGGATATGCTGGTTCCTGATCACCTTAGGACCATGCTGGATACCATGCCTGCTCAGAGGCTTGCTGAGATGACTAACCAGGCTCTGTTTACCGCTGGTATGATTGGTTCGGCTAGCAGTGCCAGAGTGCACTATCTGGAGGAGAATCTGCAGAAGCACAGGGCAGAGTTGGCTTCTCTGAGGGCTGCTCCGTCTGCCGGTGGTGATTCTTCTTTGGTTGATTCTTTGCGGAGGGAGCTTGCCGACTCTCAGGAGGCTTTGTCCCTTGCTACGCAAAGTTTGGATGCTGCCCATGAGAAAATTTCTGCTCTTGTTTCTGCCGGGCCTGCTGCAGTGATCAATAGATTGGAGTTGGAGTTGGAAGATTCAAGGAACGCCATGCGTCAGGTTATTTCTGGCGTCATTCCCCATGTTTTCCGGATGTTGATGGCGAGTCCTGAGTTTGATCAGAGTCTGGATGAGCTAATCGAGGCTAACCGGGCTGATTCAAGAGCTTTATTACTTTTCCGTATGGAGAGTCGTGGGCAGGTTGTCTTGGCTGGTAATAGGGAGAGGCTTCTTGGTACTGAGGAGAGGATCGTTGCTGCTGAAGAGGCCTTAAGGAGGACTTCTTTTCCTTATATCCAGCAGATTTCTTCAAATCCTGATGCTTCAGTGACTGATCTTTATAATATTAGGCCTCAGGGGATGTAAACTGTTTGATCCTCTGCACTTTGTACATATTTTTTGATGCCTTGGACATTTGAATTGTAAATGACTTGCTCTTCTTTGTTCCTTTTATTGCCGATTGCATTATGTTGCTTTCTTTTGATGTCTTTTACGTTGTGTTTGTAGAGTTGACACTCAAAGAGGTTGTGACCATGAATCCTCGGGGCATGGTTGTTGGTATGAGACCTTTGTCTGCTTTGGATGGGGAAGGTCCCCTTTTTGCTGGTGTTGATGTTTCTGAGCCTCCTCCGAAGAGGCAGAGGGTGAGGGATGGCCCATCTGCTTCAACGGACCCTATGGCTGCAGGTCCTTCTGTCATTATCCTTGATTCTTCTCCCATAAGAGATCAAGTTGCTGTTACTACTGCTGCTCCAGTTTCTGATGCTGGTCGAGGTATATGTTTCTCCCTGACTCTATCATTTGTGTAATCATAGATCTGATTTGTATGCTTTTTCCTTGTTTAGCTGGGACTTCTGATCCCGGGCGGAGGCCTGGGAAAGAGCCAGTTGATGAAACTGGAGCTACTACAACTGGAGTTAGAGCTTCCACAGCTGGAGCGGGGGCCACAATTGGTAAGTGCTGGATATTATGTAGATGTTTCAATCGTTGTTCCCCTTTGCATATTACTTATTGCAATTCTTCGTAATTTTATCAGGGGTTCCTCTTCAGAGTGATTTGCCTGATCCTCAGCTTTGCCGAATGAGTCTGGATATGCTGGTTCCTGATCACCTTAGGACCATGCTGGATACCATGCCTGCTCAGAGGCTTGCTGAGATGACTAACCAGGCTCTGTTTACCGCTGGTATGATTGGTTCGGCTAGCAGTGCCAGAGTGCACTATCTGGAGGAGAATCTGCAGAAGCACAGGGCAGAGTTGGCTTCTCTGAGGGCTGCTCGTCTGCCGGTGGTGATTCTTCTTTGGTTGATTCTTTGCGGAGGGAGCTTGCCGATTCTCAGGAGGCTTTGTCCCTTGCTACGCAAAGTTTGGATGCTGCCCATGAGAAAATTTTTGCTCTTGTTTCTGCCGGGCCTGCTGCAGTGATCAATAGATTGGAGTTGGAGTTGGAAGATTCAAGGAACGCCATGCGTCAGGTTATTTCTGGCGTCATTCCCCATGTTTTCCGGATGTTGATGGCGAGTCCTGAGTTTGATCAGAGTCTGGATGAGCTAATCGAGGCTAACCGGGCTGATTCAAGAGCTTTATTACTTTTCCGTATGGAGAGTCGTGGGCAGGTTGTCTTGGCTGGTAATAGGGAGAGGCTTCTTGGTACTGAGGAGAGGATCGTTGCTGCTGAAGAGGCCTTAAGGAGGACTTCTTTTCCTTATATCCAGCAGATTTCTTCAAATCCTGATGCTTCAGTGACTGATCTTTATAATATTAGGCCTCAGGGGATGTAAACTTGTTGATCCTCTGCACTTTGTACATATTTTTTGATGACTTGGACATTTGAAATTGTAAATGACTTGCTCTTCTTTGTTGTTTTTTTTTTCTTGCTTCTTCCCCCTGTTTGTGCCGCCATTGGTTTATGCATAGTTTATCATTCACATTCTCCATTGGGAGAGTGACATCTATTGCTCTGTTGTGCTTGTACACTCTTAAGAGAATGTCTTATGTCCGAATGCTTATGCACTTCAATCATAAGGAACCATAACCATAGTAATTAGGATGAATAGAACATGATGCTTAACAATGTCAGACGCGATCCTTTGACTTGGAAATGAGCATTGTGGTCACCGGAGATAATTACTATCTGGTCATGGCTTAAGAGCAGGGTAACTAAAAGATGAACTAGTAACACAAACTTTAGGTCATTAATGCTTAAACAATGAATCTAACGAGAATTTGTTTATAGGGTAGTGCGAGTCTAGCGACAGCGCTAGTTACTTAGGCAAAGTGAATCTAACGAGAATCTGAGCCGTGATTAAGTTTCCAATAGTCTAGCAAGTAGGTAGAATAGTATTTGGTCGTACCATGAGATCGGAGATGCCAAACAAGTATTTTAATTTAATTACTGTTATTTGCTTTTTCAAACTATTTTCAGACTGAGCCTCTCGCTGAATAAGCGGTTGCGGCTTCTATTTACTTTTTATTTGCATTAGTTTTAATAGGAAATCGTGACAACCCCACAACCGCTAGAATTACACATATTACTAGATTAGGTAAAGCAACGCGTCCCTGCGAACGATCCTGTTCTTATCACTAAACTATACTACATCTGATCGGGTCCCCTGTCCGTTAAGGTGTGTGTGTGTTTTTGAGATAATAACTTGTACAACATTTTATAAATTTAAACACTCAAACAAAAATAGACCATCAAGTGTTTTGGCGCCGCTGCCGGGGACGCGACGCATTCTTAGTTTAGTAGTGTAATTCGATCCTATTTTGTGTTTCGGCACGAAATAGTTACTTTCAGTAATTAGGTTAAGTCAATTAGGTTTAAAAGTCAAATTAGGTCAAATTAGGTTTTAGGTCAAAATTAGGGTTTACTTTAATTTAGCTAGTATTTTTCATTTTCTTAAAATTCAAAAATCCAAAAATATTTTTATTTCATCGTTTTTAGTTATTAAGTTTAGATCGTTTGCATTTAGGTTAGTTAATTTTTTTTGTTCTTGAAGTTACTAATCGTTTTCTTGTTTTCGTGTTCATTTTTGTTCTTGTTTTCTTTTTCTTTAGTTTTCGTTTAGTTTGTTTCAGCTTAAGATAGGTACAATGCATTGGAAAGGACTTGAAGAATCTGATTCGGGAATGGAGGAAGACGTTAAAGTGGCAAAAAGCGAAAACGTATGCTGTCCAGGATGCAGCGCCGCTGGGCATGCACCAGCGCCGCTGGGCATGCAAACCAGCGCCGCTGGTAGCACACCAGCGCCGCTGGGAGGTACTGCTCGATCGTCAGATTTCCCGTTTCACACTTCGACAACTTGTGGGCCCTTTGATAACAGTCGGGAAGGTGTACTGAGCAATAATGTGGAGTGTTTTGAGCAACTATGGTTCGAGAATTGGGAGAATGCATGGCTTCGCATGAAGGAGACCGTAATCCTGCTTGATGATGAAGACTTGAAGCCCGTGGAGTATGTGCCTTGGTTTTATCACGGATTACGAGATGAAGAAAGGGCCAGACTATGCTATGAAGCTGCAAGCAATCTATTCTTGAACAAGACAAAGGAGGCCTTAGAGTTTCTCGAAAGAAAGGTGCATCAAGGAGAACACGAGTATAAGGAAAATCACCGTTTCATAAGCGAGCTCAAATCGGAAGGAGTGTTCGAAGGAAGCCCGGAAAGTATCTTTGGGGAGAACCTGCAAGAGGAAGTATGATTGGAGGTATGCCGAGCAGAAATTGCAAGAAGGAACCAAAAAGCGAAGAAGAAGACGATCGGGAACCATCAGGACACCCAGCGCCGCTGGGGGTACAGCCCAGCGCCGCTGGGAGCCCCTGGAAGTTTCAGACAGCAGCCTTTCGAACAAGATTCTAAGAACTCGGACCGATTTCGCGTACCTATCGGGTTTAGGAGATGGTTTGATAGAGACTTACAAGCCGCACATGAGTACGAAGTAAAATGCATCGAAGTAGAAGAAGAGAGGAGCAACGAAAGAGATTTCATGGACGGGGAGTTATACTTTGACTTCGAAACCACCGACCCAATTTTGGACATGCAAAACTTCAAGCAAGGGGAGCATGAAGAGGTAGATGAGGCATGGAGGCGTATGAAACAGATCGTGAGGAGAATTAGGAGGAGAACATATTGCCACGATTTAGAGTACACGGATTTCTTTTATTATGGTATGGAGGATTATGCCCGTCGTGCTATTGATAAAGCCGCGAATGGATGCTTTCATAACCAGCCAGCCAAGTTTAGAATAAAAATCTTGGATGATGCATTCTATGAGGCCGAGTTTGAAGAATCCGAAGAAGAAGAAGAGAAGATGGAAACAAGGAATGGGAGAAGACACAAAACCTAATAGAAGAATTCGATAAGGGAGATACGGTACCGTATTGTCTAAAGATGCGTAATCAACTAGCTTTAAGGAATATGTTAAGGAAGTTCAAACAAAGGAAGGGAGAGACGGTTAAAGTAGCTTGGAAAAGAATAAAAGCTCTCTATGAAAATTGTGAAATCCATGAGTTTGACCGTACTACTTTGTTGAAGAAATTCGTCGATGGATTGAGAGGTGAAAGCTCGGAAATGATTAAAAGGATCTTAGGAATGGGGCTGATGGACGTTGGAATCTACATAGCTTATGAATTTCTCGAAAATGAGGTGTATGGAGGAATAGAGGAGAAAATGGAAAAGGACAAAAGAGATAAGAAGGCACGAAGGAAAGAATACTTGGAACAGCTGAGAGAATTCCATATTGATCAGAGACATAGAGAGAAAGCTACTGGAGAGAAGGAAGAAGTCGAATCGTGTGAAATCGCAAAATCGAGCACTGCCCAGGAGCCACCAGCGCCGCTCAGGTGCCCAGCGCCGCTGGAACCCCCTGCAGCCCCGAATTTTCGCGAAATTAAATCCGTCACCACCCGAACCAGCCCTGGAAATCAAACACCGATCGACGTGGAGATGGTTGAAGCTACTGAAGCACGAAGGAACTCAGAAAACTTGGAGGAAAGAAAAGGAACGAACGTCAAGGAAGCCATAAGTCACTTCGAACGTTACCCAACGGGAACCGGCCTCCGGCCTACCCCATATTCTTCCTCAACCTAGTTCCTAGGCCGAGTCCGGCTGAAGACTCGTTAAACTTAGCGCTTCTTGGGAGGCAACCCAAGCCGTATTTTTATTTTTAGGAATATGTGACTAATTGCAATTAAGTGATTGTTTTAAATTTTATCATTTGTGATCTTTTTATGAGTATGTCTTTAGAATCACAGATGCAAGCTTTCAATGGATCAAGAAACAAGTAACTTATTGCAATCGTATTTTGTTTTTATTTATGTTTTAGCTTGTTATTTTCCATTTTTATATTATGATTGAAGTGTGCAGGAGTATATTGCTTTGTAGTCTGAAGGAAACCATGCACTTGGTCAAAATCTAAGTGTGGGGGAGTTCAAGCATCAAATCGTTGAAGAAATCAGACGTCGAAACACGTACAGGAGTCAAAAGCGCCGCTAGGAGACTCCAGCGCCGCTGGGAAAGCCACCTGGCCTTCCCAGCGCCGCTGGACTTGCATCTGGCAGTCCAGCGCCGCTCACTGCTATCCAGCGCCGCTCGGCACCCGCCAGCGCCGCTATCTGCTTACCAGCGCTGCTCACAGCTCCAGTCTGCACACCAGATCGCGAAAAATCCAGAAAAATCAGAAAAATCCAAAAATCCCAAAAAAATAAAAATCAGAAAAATCCAAAAAAATTAAAAAATCAGAAAATACCAAAAAGAAAAGAAGATGGAGACGCATCAATGGATCGCCATCAAATGGAGACGACACAAGTTTTTGAAGATCATATCATTCAAGTCGCTCCGCAAATGTCATCTTCATCAACAATCATGCAACATAAGCCCGGGAAGTTTTGTTAATCCTTTTACTTTTCGTGTTTTTCCTATTACCCTTTTTGTTATGTTATGTCTAGTACAACGAGGACGTTGTACAATTTAAGTGTGGGGGGATGGAATAGGAAAAACCCGTGGTTTAATTGCTTGATTTTTCACAAGTTTTCTACTACTTATTTCATGCAAATTTTAAGTTTTTCTTGTGTCGGAAAACTATTTTGAGAATATAAGCTTTTCAAATAGACAAAAGATGATGATAACTAAGCAATATTAGCTTTGGTAGATGAACGGTTAGTTAGAATTGTTAGCTTGACTATAGATTTGTGGCTGTTCATTCTTCCAACTGGATTAGAGCTTAGCCTGAAACTGAATGCGATTATGTTTGCCATAGCACATTTAACCGGACCTTAATATGCCTAGCAATTAGAGCTTTCTAGTCATTAGTATAGGTGTATTAATTGGACTTAATGATATACGTGCTTGTGTAGGAACTAGTTTAGACGTATGGTTCGCCTTAATTCTTACACTATTGATTGTAAACTAGTTGCATGCAGAGTAAGTGTATGAGTCATCTGGGGTCTCTGATAATGTCTATTGCATAAATAATGTAGTAATCTTAAGAAAGGGCAATCAGTAGATTAAATAAAAAGAGTTCAAAGAACTATTAAAGAGTAAAATCTATACGCATCAAGTTATGTCGCTTTGCGCGTGGGGAACCACCGACCTGTCACCGTTGTCTTGATGTAAGGTATAAACTCTAACCATTAGTTGAGTTATGTCACTCTGCGATTGGGGAACCACCGACCTGTCACCGCTGTCTCAACTATTAAAGATGATAATATCATATAACTGCTTTAGTGTTTAGCTAGCGAGCATGACTGTAGTGTGAGAGTATGTCTAAGTAGTGACTCACAAGTACACAAACGATGAATGTAAATGCCTTGCTAGTAGCTAGTAGTTCTGATTGCTATACAAACCTTAATTAAGTGCTTAACTAGTCAGCAGAAAGAAGTAAGATTGAGCTGTAAGACATGTGGAAGTATAGAACTGTTTTAGAGGTATTTACACTTTAAAAAGTTAGCTTTTAGTTTTGATTGACCAATTATTTCGCCTTTAGCTATAGCTTACTGATTTTGTCTAAAGCTTTCTCAAATCATTTTGCATGACTAATCTTTCAAATGTTTTTAATAAAGTAGAATACTTTAACACTTAAGTTGTCCGCTCATCATTGTTTTATTTTCTTGGACTGATTTGCTTGAGGACAAGCAAAGACTTAAGTGTGGGGGTATATGATGAGCATCCATTTTGTGATAAAAACCCCTATCGAAAGGCTTCATTTCTATGTCTAAATGAGTTAATATTCCGGAACTATCGGTACTTAATGGAGTCGTATGTTTACGCAGGTTCACGGAAGATGCGAGAGAGGGTAAATGGCATCAAGTGACTCAAGAAGGAAGCCTATGAAGTTACAAGCCTACGAAGAAGTACGAGAAGCAGCAGGAGCTGCCAGCGCCACTGGCATCCTTGCCAGCGCCGCTGGCCCAACCCCAACGCCGCTGGAGCCCATCTAGCGCCGCTGGGCGGCCCAGTTCAGCAACCGACTTTAACACCTATTTAAGTCGAACTAACCCTCAAAACCCTAAGAGAGAGCCGATTCAGCAGCCCTAGCCGCCCACATCAAACCCTAGGTCGACTTTGCAGATTCCAAGGAGGTTTTGGAGCTTCTAACACCTTCCGATCTTCATCCTCAGCCTAGATCTACTTTTCTATTTTACTTTCAGTTGGTAAACAATGTCTTTCATCTTTTCAGACTTTGTTATTCCTTTAATAATGTCAGGCTAGTAGGCGAATACTTGTTTGGATCAATGTGATCATGTAGACGTTTATTGTTTTACTTTATTTGTTAGAATCTGTTGGAGTGTGTTTTACTGTTTATCGTAGATCCATGTTTTACTAGTTCTTCATATTAATATCGGTTCTATATCTGCATGTATTAGTTTAATTCTGATGATCGATCTATAATCATACACTAGGATTAATACATAAGGATGGAAAACACTAGTCGGTCTTTAACTAGTTGTAAAAGGTGATTCACTTGTAACCGAGGGATCCAGAACCATAGTAATTAGATGAATAGAACATGATGCTTAACAATGTCAGACGCGATCCTTTGACTTGGAAACGAGCATTGTGGTCACCGGAGATAATTACTATCTGGCCATGGCTTAAGAGCCGGGTAACTTAAAGATGAACTAGTAACACAAACTTTAGGTCATTAATGCTTAAACAATGAATCTAACGAGAATTTGTTTATAGGGTAGTGTGAGTCTAGCGACAGCACTAGTTACTTAGGCAAAGTGAATCTAACGAGAATCTGAGCCGTGATTAAGTTTCCAATAGTCTAGCAAGTAGGTAGAATAGTATTTGGTCATACCATGAGATCGGAGATGCCAAACAAGTATTTTAATTTAATTACTGTTATTTGCTTTTTCAAACTATTTTCAGACTGAGCCTCTCGCTGAATAAGCGGTTGCGGCTTCTATTTACTTTTTATTTGCATTAGTTTTAATAGGAAATCGTGACAACCCACAACCGCTAGAATTACACATATTACTAGATTAGGTAAAGCAACGCGTCCCTGCGAACGATCCTGTTCTTATCACTAAACTATACTACATCTGATCGGGTCCCCTGTCCGTTAAGGTGTGTGTATTTTTGAGATAATAACTTGTACAACATTTTTATAAATTTAAACACTAAAACAAAAACAGACCATCAAGCACCGCGAGGACGGACTGGAAATGAAGGTCGCCACCAAGGCAACCAAACATCCCACCGCTACCTATTTTAGTGGGTGAGGGGACAAATCCTAGTTGCGCAACTCTCAAACTACAGGCCTCTCGAAGAGTTAATAGTAGTGTACCGAGGGGAAACAGTTTGACAGTACTCAAGCTCATCATATAATATATAACACGTTGAACATACAATATAATTCCCATATCATAATCATTCTTTCAAAATATCATTTCATATAAAGAAAGCAATTTTATTTATCATGCTTTTCACCCCGTAAGTAAAACACATAAAAGAGTTTGAAAGGGGGCTATGACTCACTTGATTCGAGAGTTGTTAGGGCTGATCAAATACGAGTCCTTCGCCTAGTTTTGTTGCTCCCCAAGCAAGCCTAAACCATAATGACATACATACACGACATAAGCTCGTGTGACATGAACTAGTAGGCTAGATCATGAGATGTGTGCTAGTAGACTTGCCCATCTTTGGTTGTTATTAGATTATGGAGTTCAAGTGCATTATATTGCTCACAATGTTTGGTTAAAAGATATTTGATGGAGAAATTCATTTTCTCATTATGCGTATTTACGCGTTGTTGGAAATTCGGTAACTTGGCTTTGATTTTCATGGTTCCCATTGTGTGCTTTGCTTAATCATGATATTTGACATTAATTACTTTATAATATTGATATTCATGAATGTTTTCTGATTTATAAGTATTTATTTAGTTTAATATTATTTAATTAATTATTTATTCATTTTTGATTTATTAATTAAGTAATTCTTTAAAAATACTTTTAAGTTCCATATTTACTTTTATAATTTATATATATTTATGTTTGGTTTATATTCTGATTTTTATGCATTTAACTTATAATATTATGATTTATATATTTATTTATGTAATTTTTCCATTAATTTAATAATAATGATTAATTAGTGATTTTTGCTTATTTAATTACTTCTAAAATATCTAATACTTGCTTCTTTACTTATGATAATTATATTCCAGTAGATTTTAGTCACTTTTACCATTGGTTATGAAGATTTAACCAAATTCATGGTTTATATAATTTATTTATTTATTTATTTTCCTTTTTAATTATCATTTAAATTCAATAATTAATAGAAATTCTTAGAAATCACCACATAGCTTTTTGGCTAAAAATCCCAGGCCTTTTAGGAAACTTTTATCATGGAATTTTCATATCATTTCAACCTCTCTTGTGTCTTGCTTATTTTGTGGACTTTATGCTTAATAATCATTTACCGAAATGGTGATTTTAGCCTCATTTCTTAAGCAATTCAAGTGCTTCAAAATGGATTTTCATCCTTATTTCAATATTTCCAGAAAGTTCATCATATTTTGGTATTCCAAGTCGTGATAGTGGTGGTGGTGTGATATGTGCAATTTAGAGCTTTCGGTTAGTGCTTATTTGACCCGAAAAGGTGCTTTTTGAGCTTATTATTGCCATGGACCAACCAAGTTGAGTTTTGTAACCTTAATATCATTTGTTTACAGTAACTTTTCAGTATTTTGGTGGTCATTTGATTATGGTTCATGTGTGTGCTCAAAATGCCTTTTTGCATGATTTCGGTTTATGATTTTTAGCTTATTTTAACTTGTTTTGTTCCAAGCCCTATATCTTTGTAATCTTATCAATATTTCCAGAATATTAACATTAAGATTAACATATTTTTCACTCAAGACAAGTCCATATCCATCTCATAATCCAACAAAAGATCCAACTTTCTTAAATCTAACATGCATGCATTCATCTCATCATTCTCAATACAAATATTTATCAATCTTTCCAGAATATTAACATTAAGATTAACATATTTTTCACTCAAGACAAGTCCATGCATTCATCTCATCATTCTCAATACAAATCTTTATCAATCTTTCATCTATCAATAGAAAAGCTACTTTTTAGTCAAAAATTCCAGAAATATCTTCATCAAAATATACAAAAATATATTCATCTTTCAAACAAAAAGTCACTTTACAAGCTATTAATATATAACAACACTTTTAGGTCTTAAACTTGTTGAATCCTTGAATCTTTCTTCTAGATCTCGACATGCATGAGCATGAGGAAGAAGATTCTATCAACTTTGCCCTCATCAAGTGTGTTTTTCAAAGAAACAAGAAGAATATGTAAACTTTTGATGAAAACACTTGAATATATATTAAAACAAAATAGATTACACTAAGAGATGAAGATTTATACCCTTGAAGAACTTGGATTTGATGATGAAAAGAGGGCAGAATTTTTGTGACCTTTAGAACCCAAATAATCCTTATTTCAAGCCTTAAACAACCCTTAAACCTTGCTTGAAATATCCCTTGATTAATCTAGCCTAAACCCTTATTATTAATATAAGTTTAGATTGATTTTGTCTTGCTTTTTCTTGCCTCCTTTGTGCCGAAAATAGAAGAAGAAAAAGAAGAAGGAAGAGTTTTTCTTGAGAGTAAAAGAGTGTGTGTGTGAAGTGTGTGAAAAGTTGTGAGTTACAAGGAAAAGTAAATGAAAATTTTGAAATGAAAAGTGAGTGTGAGAGGTAGGGATGAGCATATGGACCGGAAACCCGAAGCCCGACCCAGACCCGCCCGAACAGCAGACGGTCCGGGCTTCTGTTCACATAATTTGTAACTTTCGGGTTTCGGTCCGGGTCGGTCCAAAACCCGGAAAAACTCGGTCTGGCCCGATAAAACCGAAATTTATATTTTGCTTTAGGCTTTTGGTGTTTACAGTCTGTATGTATGCTCTTTTTATGTGATAGACTTGCTAGTTTGAAAAAAAATAAAGAAAGTAAAGGTAATATATAACTTTGTCTTGGGCTATTGAATGTTTCCTTGAAGATAATGTTAGCACATGTACAGAACAAAGAAGGAAGGGAAGAGATTATGTAAGCAAATGAAGTTAAGATTACCAATGGCCGGAAAATGAGATATGGTTCGATGGTGGCGGAGGAAAATATACGTAGAGAGAGAAAAAAGAAGGGTAATCAATGAACAATTACAAGTGTTTATTGTAAATGGTCAAATGGATGGAAAAAGCTTTTGGTTTATTAATATATTTATAAAACATATTGTATTGGATATGAAGTAAAAGTTATGGTCTTTGAGATGCCACGTAGAGAGTTTCCACTTCCTTATCATCAGCAGCAAACAAAAAAACCCATTGCCAACAGCAGGTATTTGAGGATTTATCGTAGCAAGATTTCAAGCATATTGTCATTTTCGGTCCTACCCTTAAAAGACCGAACCCGACCCGGTCTAACCCGGGACCGAACCGGACCGCCCGAGAGTGTTTCGGGCCGGGCTTCGGTTTAGGTTTTCATGTCATCTCGGTCTTCGGTCCTAGCCGGTTCGGTCCGGTCCGGTCTTATGTCCATGCTCATGCCTAGTGAGAGGGGGTTGGGGCCGGTTGGGATAGGGAGAAAAGGAAGAGTTTTCTAAAAAATTTTTATAAAAAGTGAGTATATAAGTATGTGTATATGTATATTTGAATGTGTGGTTGTTTTATAAATGTAATATATGTTTATTTGTAAGTGTAAGTTAATTATTTGTGTCCAAGTATATATATATGTGTGTCGTGTGTGTGTATGTGTATGTATATACATATTTTTGTGTTTTTAATTTGTTACTTAACTCTTGTCATAAACTTGTACTTATTTAGACATATATATACACTTATTATTATTCAAGCATTTTTATGTACATAAGGATTTATAAATATATTTTTAAGATGGTCATTATATATATTTGTGTTTACATACACTTTAATTTGCTTGATGATTAAATTGTTGGACATTTATAAGAACTCTTGATTGTTATCTCAACTTGTGAGTCTTACATTATTATTTATATAACTTGATTGATCAACAATAAAAATTTTGTTCAATGGTATTTCATTAAGTTTGATTTAGAACTCAATAATAGCTTTAGATTGCTAATTTAGGGGCATTATCTACTAGCTTCTAATATAACTATGGCTTGCGGGATCATAGGCAACATAACTAGCACATATAATATTTTAAAAGAGAGGGTTGTTACAATATCAATGAGGCGCAAAATAGTTTTGTAATGAGAACTCCATCTTGTATCTCCGGGTCGTATAAGAGAAAGTTCTTGTTTTTTTCCGCTTCCAGTTTCAACTTCATCATTGCCGATGGCCTTTTACACTCTTTCCTTTTCAGCATCTAAAAGCATATCTTTTCGCTTGCAAGAAGTACAAACCACATTTGTCACAAGTGATAACATTTCAAAGAAGTTCACAACACCTAAGTGTTTTCTCGCAACCGCTACAACAACCAACTGAAGTTGGTGAGCAAAACAATGAATGTAATATGCTGAATTATTTTCTTCCAAGATTTTAGCTTTCAAGCCATTAAAATGACCACGCATATTGCTTGCTCCATCATAACCTTGACTCAAACTTAAACTTTTTTTAGAAAATTTTTTATCAATGGTAGATTTAGGAGATCACGACTCACGAGCGCCTGTTAGTTTTAGTGTTTTACTACTGATTCTTTTTTTTTTCTTTTCCCACGTACGCTACACCATCAATTTTTGGTATAGGGATTTTTATTTGTTGGGCTGAGGGACATTGCAACTTTGGGCTGGGGCACACTTAAAGAACTTGGGCTAATACTAAAAAATTTACACTAGTAATTAATAATTATTTGGGCTCTATAGGGGGTATTACCCCCCACAATACTACATCCGCCCCTGTATATATCGTATTTCATTTTCTGTAATATTTTTTTGTAGACAATATTTAATAATCTGACATTTTTGTTGCTTATCAACACATTAAAATACTTTTCGATTTAACTCGAGATATTGCAACGTACAGTTCTCCGTACTTGAAAACTGTAGGTTGTAGCTACAAACTAACTGTTGATTAAATATTTATATCTGACATTTTTGTTGCTTATCAACACCTTAAGATACTTTTCGATTTAACTCGAGATATTGCAACGTACAGTTCTCCGTACTTGAAAACTGTAGGTTGTAGCTACAAACTAACTGTTGATTAAAATATTTAATAACAATTTACATGACCATTGTACTATTTATTTATTATTCAAAACAATTTATCAATTTGTTGGGAAAAAATTGAAATTTTAAACTCAAAATTTAAAAACTAAATATATTGATTGAAGAACAATATTTGAGTTTGATAATCGAATTAAAAGATAAAGTTTGAGATATACAAATAAATGAAAATCAATATCAATTAGCGAAATTAGTTAATAAAATTAAAATAAAGAATTATTAATTTAAAAATTGTATAATTATGTAAATATTGTCGCTGAATTATGCCAATCATGTTAAATATTGGGTATAAATAATTTATTTTAGTAGATACACGGGTAGACACAAAACATTATATTTTAAAAACAATAATAAATAAGGTTGTGTTTGATTCTCTCTGTCTCATTAAAAGTGTCAAGTTTTAAATTTGTAAAGTTTTCCTATTATAATTTTTGACAATGTACCCCTTCGAATCACTATACGAAGGAAACATAACGAAGCACATTTACGAAGGACATAAAGCACGAAGGAGCATAACTCGATCGAATAACAAAAGGATTAACACAAATCCTTTCCAAAGATAAACACAACCCTTGCCTAGTTCGATCTCCTTAAAGGATAAGCTCCTAAGGAAACTAAATCGGATAAACATGGTAAGTAGAGTTTGATTCAAAGAAGGAATAGGGAAAACCCTAACCTTCTCCTCCAAGGAACCTCCTCCTATAAAAGGAGGAGGATTCCTCCACATTCGATATACAACATTCGACCAACACACATACGATCACTGATCAAAACCCTAATCAAAGTCGAACAAGCTTCGACATTCTCATTAAATAACCTTAGTTGGCGTAAAGGAACACCGTTCCTACCTTCGGGGAATCGCCAACAAAACCTAAAAACCCTTTAGGGTTTACCACTTGTTCTACAAAGCCTCTCGACGCGGTTTGGTGCACAATCATTTGGCGCCATCCGTGGGACCCCATACAAGACACCCACCATCAAACCACCACACCGATTCACTAAAATCATGTCGAGCGCAGGCCCAGAAACCCCACTTAGCGCAGCCGCCTCCCAAGCGGCTGGAGTCTCATCCCCATCATTCAGCACTCCGGCGAATGGGACTCAAAGCCAACCCGAGTTCGCGACGATCTCCCAAACAATGTTCAGTCTGGACCATACTACCGCCCAGATCCCTCCATACTATATCAAAGGCGAAACAATAGGGCAGAATCCTCAAGGCAAGCAGAACCAATAAGCGAAGAACAACTCTTGCGAAACAAAGCTTTGCTTGAAGAAGCCTTAAGGTATGTCAACAGACAGCGAGTGACGGGAAGGGCACTGAACTTCGAAGATGAAACCGACGAAGAATGGGAGGTGGAGACCAAGACGGAAGACCAACAGGGAACAATGCACGCAACCTCCGAAGCCCAGAAGTCACTCCCCAACCACAACGAAGGCCCCAGGAATTCACAGACAATGAAGGCTTCAACTTCCCTGATCTAACAAGAACCCCAGGTCTCGAACAGGAACTAACAACGTCCCCGGAGCTCCCATTGTTATGGATTCTACGATAACCACCCCTCAAGGAGCCCCCCATCCATACGATTATTACTCGTATTGGGGAATGCCACCTCCGATGCCTCCAAGGTACGGCCAAAGACCTCCGGGGTATCCTCAAAGTTATCCGATGACTCAACCTCAACTCTCCGAGCCCCAGTTTTCACATGCAATGGCTGGATTGGGACCTCAATCGTTCTACCCTCCATGTTATGCACATTATGGGGGATATCCTTGGGGAACCAACATCACTCCAGCAGCAACACTCAACGCAGGAGGAGTGAGCATGAATCAAGAACAGCTTTTTCCTCTTGAAGATGAATCCAACATCTCACCTTTAGTTGAGTGGATACAAAAGTACCCATTACCTAAGAATATGAAGTGTCCATCCCACCTAGGGACATACGAAGGAAAAACTGATCCCGATGACTTCCTACAGTTATTCAGAGGAGCAGCAGCTATGCAACAATGGAACGACCCGGTAGCCTGCAGAGCCTTCGGTTGGGTGCTCAAAAGTGATGCTAGGGAATGGTTTAACAATCTTCCGAAGGGATCAATCACTGGTTTCCAGATCTGAAAGAAAAATTTCGAGCATACTTCAGCCAGCAAAAGAAGCATAGGAAGACTCATATCGCAACCCATAACATCAAGCAAGGAGGAGACGAATGTACTAGAGCCTTCATAAATAGGTACGCTAATGAAACTCAAGAGATACCTACCTGGCCCGAATCTCAAAGAATATCAGGCCTTATTCATGGGTGCCGAAGCAGAGCCCTTATCGAACATCTAGTAGAAAAGCTCCCGGAGACTTTCAAAGATACGAAGGCTAAGGCATACGCATGGCTAGACGCCAGGGACACTGTGGCTAATAGCATCGGAGGACCAACACTAGATGGGGAGTCCTCCGAAGGCAAAAGGAAGCAAAATTCATTCAATAACAAAGATAGTCGAATTAAGTACTCTCTGTATAGCAAGGAAGACAAAGGTAAGGAAAGGCCAATCCTTCCAGAACTTACCAAGACCCCAAGGGCGATCCTAGCAACAGAAAAGGTAGCAAAGACCTTCGCACCCCCTCCGAAGCTCAGCAACAAAAACAAGAAGAATTATGATGAGTACTGCGAGTTTCACTGCGATCACGGTCATGACACTAATGACTGCATCAACCTAAGGAAAGCCATAAGCAAAGCTATAAAAGAGGGAGAACTAGGTCATCTACTAGTAGAAATTCGGCAAAATACTAAAGTAAAGGATGAGGAAGGAAGCCAAGAGAGGAACAAAGCTCCGGAGCAAACAATCTTCATGATTTACAAAGAAGACAAAGAATTGTCAAAAGTCGAAAGATTCCCAAGATAGCGAAGAGTCAACCTCAAATCCAGTAAAGCTTCCAAAGACCTTCGACCCAGAGGAATCCACTGGTTCCTTTGGGACAAAGGAGGACAAGGACTAAAGGCACAATGTGCCGGATTGCTTCGTAGCCTTTATCTTTCTCACGAAAGTGATAAATGTAATAGGTTACGCCCTTAAGGCGAATAAATAGCGATCCTATTAGGAATTTATGTAATCACACAGTGATTAATGAAATGTTTCGTTTTTTAGGTCACACAGTGATCTCTTATTAAACATACATACGAAGGGTCGCTCCCTATCGTATTGTTATTTTTACCATGTACGTACAAATCAATCAACTAAAGACATGCTACTAAGGTCAAAAATGTATGTTCAAAGGGACGCCTACATAACATAAGAGCCTAATCGTAAGTATATTTTTGTTAGGACCAGTTCACCTGGAACTGGTCAGTCACCAGTTCACACTGACCAGTTCACCAGTTGCACCTGGTGACCAGTAAACCAGTTGAGAGGCAGCATAGAAAGTTTGAACACCCAGGTATCTCTACATGCTCAATCTATAGAGAAACTGACAACTGAAGTGGAAAATCTGAAGAAGATGGATGATGAGGTTAAGGATAAGGTTGTCTTCGGTTTGGATGAGGACTCCAAGATCTTGAATGAATTGAAAACTGGTCAAGACCAAGTTGTTGCAAATGTCTTGACCCAGTCCAAGGAGACGAACCATTTATGGAGGTCCTTCAGGATGATGTGTGGCATCTTTAAAGAGTGTAAGGACATGCAGTCGTGGCAGCCTCTTGACCGATTGCCATCTCACCCCTCTGAATGGGAAGGTATTCGGGCAGGTCTAGATGCTGCCAAGGGGGAAAGAAGTTCAGTCCTTACACGACCAGTTGCACCTGGAAGGACTCCATCTGGATCTGGAAGAGAATTGGTTGTGGCTACCAGTACTGAAGCTGGTGAGCAGAGTGTTAGGGGGAATGTTGGTTTGGACAAAGGTAAAGGTTTAGCTGGTGATGCATCTGCCCAGCCGGCCACTGAAGTAATGTTGGAAACTGGTAATGCTGATATACTCCCTCCAGTTTCAGATAGTGATAGTAGAAAACTGGCTAGACTTGGTAATGACATCAAAGAAAGAAAGAAAATGAAACAAAGAAACCAAGTTGAGGCCAGGGCACATCTTGCTCAGATTAAGTTGCTGGATATGAGTGATGCCAATCTACTGGGTATCACTAAGGATGAGTATGTTAGGGTTAAGAATGATCCTAGGATAGTTGACCAGTTGAATGAAATGCTAGATGTAGAACTGGACAGACACTATCAAGAGGATGAAGCTGAATTCGATGCCAGGAGCTTAAACATTTCAGTGGAGAAGGCCAAAGAGATTAGGGCTAGTGGGCTTCTAAAGAGAATTGCAAATGTCAAGAAGGTTGTGAAGAGTGTATTGGATCCACCAAGAAGAAGGATTCCACAACCAAGAAAACCACTGACAAGAGATGCAAGAGATGCTGACCTTAGCACATTCGTTGAATCAACTGGCGAGGTATCCAATGAAGACATTAAGTTCGCTGTACTGGCTGCTGGTGCTGGGAGTATAAAAATCACAAATGAATCTGAAGCTAGAAACTACTACTCCCAGATCATGTCAACCAGAAGACATAGTGGTACTATCAATGGTGTCAATGTTACAATCAAGCCAGGCACCAAAGTTTTTCAAATCGAAGTTAAGTATACTGGTGGGCCACTGGTTAGAACTGATGATCCTGGTGCTATGCAATATGGATTCAGCGAATGGGTGGAGATGGTGAATGTTTTGGATGCTAAGGCACAAAAGAATAGGTTCGAGAAAGCATGGGTAAACTTTATAAGGGGGAAGATTCAACATAAAGAAAATCTTGAGCAAAAGTTGAATATTGACCCTGAAGATACTCAGCCTATCTCTTCAGTTGCCAAGAGAAGAAGAACTGGTGAAGGGCCATCTCATTAAGTTCTTTCTTCAGTTTATCTACTTGTAATTTGTATTTACATTCTATAACTTGTATAAATTTCATTCCCTTGTATAAATGAAGTTACCAGTTTGTAACCACAAGGTAGATAATAGATTAAAATCTAACAAACATGAAAGAAAAACCTAAGGCATTTATTGATCTATAAAAATGCCTTAGATAACTTAGATAGATTTAAAATCGAACAAGTCCTTCCAGTTCACACTTGTACAGATACAAGAACTAGAAAAGACTTAGACTATATTTCTAGACAAATAGGGGAATTTGTTAGGACCAGTTCACCTGGAACTGGCCAGTCACCAGTTCACACTGACCAGTCACCAGTTGCATCTGGTGATCCAGTAAAACTGGTGACCAAGAAGATTTGTCCAGAAATATATTGAAGTCCAGTTGCACCGTACAGTCAACGCAACTGAAGACTTCCTCCAGTTGAGAACTGACCAGTTGAAGAATCATTCCAGTTGAAGTCGAAGACAACAAATGGAAGATAGAGAATGGCAATGGCAGCGAAGCCCATTTGGCATTCTAGTCAGTTACAAACTGGAGACCATCAGTGGAAAGCCCTTACAAAGCTTTACACTGATTACGAGGAATTGACTTGTATACTTTATGTACCTTTACCCGGATAATAAGCCTTGTCTTATTATTTAAGTAATAAAAGGTACATAAAGGTGGTTATGTAAAGTCACTTTAACATGCGACTTTACACTGCTTTTTAAGGAATTAAATGTTATTCCTTAAATGCTCTCAACCACATTTGTACTGCTAAAGTTAACATCCCAATGTTAACTTTGCCTATAAATACAAGTCATTGCACAACCAAGAATTTAAGTTATTTCACAAAGACAAATAACTTCACACTTTGCAAACCTGCAATATTCTTGGTGAACTTGTGCAATCTTCTCTCAATCGCTAAAAGGAACATTTCACAACTTTAAGTGTTTCGATTGTCTTGAGAAATTCCGAGTATAGATCAATTGTATTTCATAGGTTGTTAGGATATTTACATTCGTGTATTATCTTGGTTCCGCATCAACCTTGTAATTTGTTTAATATCAATAAATAAATTACACATTGAAAAATACATATTGTCTCATCAAGTTATCTTACAAGTTATTTGTATTATTGCATTGTTCTTTACTTATTGTCTTTTATATAAGTAATCTATCTAGAACTTGGTATATACACACTGCAACTGGTCGTCTCCAGTTCAGTGCATATATTGCAAAGTAACTCCACCATCGACATAGAGGTGTCTTCAGTAGTACCATCTATCGAGTTGGGACTTACAATTTTTACTACGAAGCATGCAAGAAAACAAAAATAAGACATGGAAACTACGAAGGAAATCACCTTCGTAACCATGCACAGAACGTGAGACACAGAAAAATCGAACGGGAATACCCTCGACCCTGTGCAAATAAAACAAAAATCATACAAAGGTCACATGAACCTTTAGCAAAATTCGACCTTCGTAAAGGTCATATACCTTCAGATGTTAAAATATCATGGCCAACACGAACCATGACAATATTTACAAAACCTGCACACAATGCAGGACCAAAAATAAAAGGTTCCCCAGGTCACAGTATTCTAAACACAACACAAATAAAATTGTCTTGGGCCAGCGGCCAATGCAACAATTTCATAAAGGAATCAAGTGGGAGCAGCCACATCAGCAGTTGAGGTTTCTTGGCAAGACGGTGAAGCAGGAGCTATCACAGGAGGGACGCATGAATCCATATTCGCAGAAGCAGGTGTTGGGACAGGACCAATCTTATCAGGGACAATGTGCATCAAGGTGTTATACGAAGCAGCAGGGTTGGAGGTCAGCTTATTAATAAATGGGAAATCAGCATTCTTGTAGTTAGCCACAGCTTGATCAATGGCCTCAGCCGTATTAGCTTTGAAATCAGCACAAGAAGCCAAATCCACCTTCCCATCATCGCTCAACTTCTTCAAAATAAGCGACCTCTCATCATCCCTGTTCGCCGTAATCACCGCTGCAACAAGCTTCCCAAACTCATCACTGTCCACCAAGGCCCTGCAAGCATAAGGAATCACATCGGTTATTAATCCAGCACGCTCCGCAACATGCTCCTGCACCAACTTAGACAGCCCAGAAGACACCTCCCTCTCCAAATTCAGGTTCAAGACAAGTTGGTCAATTTTTGCTTTAATTCAGCAATCTCATCCTCTCGAATCTTGCAACCGACTTCAGCTTCCCGCAGCTTTCTCTCCAACGCTGAAACTTCACTTGATTGACTCTTCATATCTCCAACAGACTTCTTCAACTTCTCACACTCCTGATCCCTCTCACCTAGCTGTTCTAGCAATACTTCAATACGAGAACAAGCAGCTTGCAAACGCTCCTCTACAACCAAATTCATTTTACTCTGACATTGGGCATGCTTATGATATGATTGAACGAAGCCTAAGTCACTCATACCACGAAGAGAGTCAAGAGAAACACTGTCTTCATCATCATAAGATTTTGGGGGAGTATCATCTGCACGATTAAATATGGCATATGCTGCACGTGATCAGACAAAAACAAAGATGAAAAGAGAAGAAACAGATTAAAAAAAAGAGAGGGGGAGAGAAGAAGAAAAGGAGAAGGAAAAGCATATACCTTTTAACTTGGTTTTCGTCTTCTTCAATGAAGGACCCGAAGGTGACACAGTCTCCTTCCTCTTCCGAAGACGCGAAGCAATGCCAACTTCAGGAACTTTCCAATCACTTGCCTTCGCACCAATTATTTCAACATCATCATCCTCTTCGACAGCAACAGGAGGAGACCCTTCTCCAGAAGGACCAATCCCCCTAGAAGGAGATGATTCAAGCCCTTCAACATGGCTGACACCTGGCACAACAGAGGGCATGGGTTGGGACCTGACAACAGCTTCACTGGAAGATTGCGCAGCATCCTGACCACCCTTCTTCACAAAATCCATAAAACTCATATCTACAAAAAGAAAGAATAAATGAAGTCAACAAAAGGATAACGAAGAAGAAGCATGAGTAGTGAAGCAAACATATGCTTACCATCCATCTCTTCTTCCCCAGCTGGCAAAATATCTATAATCCTTGCTTTGAATAGAACACTATCAGGGTATGATAACACAACTAGACGATTTTCGCTGATTTTCTTAAACAAAGGGCTCGAATCTTCCTCAGATGGAATAGGGTCAACACACTTCTTCACATTCTCTATTATTCCCCTATCTACCAAGATGCCAAATACGTGGGGGATCAGTGTGTTACTCATAAAGACGAAATGATCCTTCCAGTCCCTAATAGTTACTCCTCCCTTCTCAAAGCATCCAGCATTGTTTGGTCTGTTCTGAATGGTAACCCAATCACCAGTATCACAGATATTGGCAAACCTCCTAAACAAATCAACAGTAGGTTCACCGCCATATGCACGACACATAACCTCAAAGGCCATAATCTTTCCATGACCTTGAGGATGTCATCGCGATAAATGGTTCCCATAATGGCTAAGCACGCTAAGGAAGAATGGGGAAAAGGGATACCTAACATTACCAAGCACGAAGGAATCTAGGTATATACCAACATAGCCATCAGGGGGAGACACTATACTTTGCTTCTTCCCAGGCAATCGAAAAGCCCTAATTTTACTCGAAAAGTATGTATTTACAAAATCCCTATGTTGATCAACGGTGATGGAAGAAAAGGATGATTTAATACCTATCTTTGCCATAACAATACTAAACAAAGGGGAAGAACAAGAAAAGTACCTGGAATAATAGCTGAATCACTCGAATGAAACGGAAGAGAGAACGACGAACAATGGAGGGAAAAAAGAAAATTCAAGGGGAGGAAAGAAGTATTTATGGGATAGGTAGGGCACGATTTTCAAAGTAGGCTACGAACCGCCCACTTGTTGCAATTAAACACGCGCGGCCACCCACCTAATTAATTTTTACACTCTCACCCCTTGAAGAAATAGTCACCGCCCTTCGCCCCTTGACAACTAATAAAAAGTGCACATATGGTCCTTCGAAGAAACTGCCTACGAAAACAAGTCAAAAAGAAGGACATACTTTGAAGATAACTCATCGATACACACAAAGGTGCGTCTCTCAGCTCTCAACGACATTATTTGATCCCACGAAGACAGGATTGACAAGAGAATTACGTGTATAAGTCTAAAATCATATCCTTAGCAGTCTATAATATTAGACTGGGGGGCTTGACGATGTACCCCTTCGAATCACTATACGAAGGAAACATAACGAAGCACATTTACGAAGGACATAAAGCACGAAGGAGCATAACTCGATCGAATAACAAAAGGATTAACACAAATCCTTTCCAAAGATAAACACAACCCTTGCCTAGTTCGATCTCCTTAAAGGATAAGCTCCTAAGGAAACTAAATCGGATAAACATGGTAAGTAGAGTTTGATTCAAAGAAGGAATAGGAAAACCCTAACCTTCTCCTCCAAGGAACCTCCTCCTATAAAAGGAGGAGGATTCCTCCACATTCGATATACAACATTCGACCAACACACATACGATCACTGATCAAAACCCTAATCAAAGTCGAACAAGCTTCGACATTCTCATTAAATAACCTTAGTTGGCGTAAAGGAACACCGTTCCTACCTTCGGGGAATCGCCAACAAAACCTAAAAACCCTTTAGGGTTTACCACTTGTTCTACAAAGCCTCTCGACGCGGTTTGGTGCACAATCAATTTTGATCTTAAATATTTTTTATTGCATTATATAATACTTGATGAAATTTATATTCAATGAAAACGCATCTAAACCTCAATCAACTCATATAACTTTCATCAAGTTTTACAATAACATAAACAAAAATATTTAAGGTCAAAGTTGAAAAAAAAAAACTTTGAAAATTCAAAACTGACACTTCTAGTGGGACGGAGGAGTAATATGATTTTTAAATTTTTGTACATATAAATTAATAATATATATCGATATAGATTTACTATATAGCTAAAACTAAATCTAAATCACGTGTAATACGTCATTGTTGATAAAAAGTTTATTTGTAATTGCTAAAAAATATACTGATAATTCAATGTTGATCAAATAATTTCTGTCAAGTTCCATACACAACTTAAGGGTACCTAAGGCTAAGCGAGGTGGGGCGAAATCAGCCCTGGGTTGCGCCGGTTCGCCTCTGGTTCGCCGGGCATACCGCCCCCACCAAGCGATACCGGCCAAAATACCCCCTCGACGACTTCTACAGATCGCCCATTTTTATTTGCTTTTTCTCTGATTATTCGAGCCAACGACTTTTTGACTAGATTAATGGATTTTCATTTTATTCTATTTGATGGTAATAATATTTTTTATGATAAAACAAGACTTACTTGCAGGTGAAAAGTGGGAGTGAAAACGACGACGGGTGCACAGATGTTAAGTGGAAAAGGTTATCCTTTATCTAATTCAGCCCCTTAACTATTGTAATATAATTTTATTTGGAAAGTTTTCGATAGTTACCTGTATTTGTTATTGAAATTTTGTTTTGTAAGTTGATGTGTGTTACAGAGTATTTTTAATGGTTAATGAGTTTTAGTAGTATGAATGGATTGTAATTTCATGTAATATATTTTTCTTATTAAAATATAAGGTTTTATGTTTTATTAAAAAAGTAAAAAAATAAAAAAAATAAAAATCAATCATTAGAAGTGTCACATGACACAAGTCGCCTCCCAAAAGCCCACCATTTTCACCTTTTTCGAGGACAACTCTTGCTACCTCACATGTTGCAAGTCGCCCCACTCTCATCCTATCTACACGTTATGATCATATTTATTACTTTATGGCATGACAATAACAACTAACAATCGTACTTAACTTTTCCCCAAAATAAGAAGTAAACTCATAAATACAAATTTTCACCCCCCAAGTCCCGCCCGATTTTCCCCCAAGTTTTAGAGTTCCCGCCTAGTTTTCCCCCCAAAATCAAAACCCTTCTCTCCTTTGCCATTTTGTCTCATTTTCACCCAAGTCATTATAAAAACCCTTATTTGCTGAAGCCGTCCACCCAAAAAATTGACCATTTTCACCTTCATCTTTTTAACATAAGTTTCAAGTTAGAGACTATAGGAAGTTATTGTAGTCAATTTTAGTTGCACATATTTACATATGTTTAAGTTTTTAACATTAATTTGAGGTCTATAGATTTATAAAAAAATCATCAATTTTAGTTATTTTTTGTTGTTACTGATTTCATTATAGCACACTCTTTAAAAGGGGTAAATGGGGGAACCATTATAGCACACTTTATCATCTACTAAACATTGATTTCCTATTTTTTTTTACTGAATGTTTGTTGTTATTGTTATTATTTCATTTTTCTCTATCATGAGAATTTTATTTGATGATGGATGATGGGGTTAGAAGAGTTAAAAGACCAACCATGATGCCAAAAATCTGGACCTATCTTTTTTACTTGAAGAACAAATAAACTCTATGGGTATGTTTGGGAAGGAGCCGGCTTTTAGAAGCTTCAACCTTCAAGCTTTTAAAAAAAAGCTCCTACGTAATAAAAAATGAAGCTTTTAAGGGTATCCAAAAAGCTCCATATTCAAACGCTACTAGTACTCGCGTTTTGTACTAGCTACAAGCTTTTAGTGTAGTAAATTACTTAAACACCCTTTCATTTGTCACTAAAATAGGCTTTTGGTTCTGTACTTCCGTTTACTCTCGCTACAGACATCTGAACGTAATGATGAAATGGTAGTGTTTTGAACAGCCATTAAAATATGCAAAAGCAGACAAATTGCTGTCATATCATAACATATGACGAAAAGCCATTCCGTGAAAATAAGTATAGTAATGAAATGAAAACTTTTTTGTTATTCCATGTATATTATGTTATATTGTATTTTATATTATATAATTAGTTTATATTAAGTAACTTTTTTTTATGTCTATTTTTGTCATTTTATATATTTTATTAAAAGTTACAGCTACTTTGCCAAACACTTAAATATATCTAAAAAGTTTTCAGCTACAGCTTTTAGCAGCTACAGCTTTAACAGCTACCAGCTAGTTTCGCTAAACATACCCTATGTAATGAACAAAGTCAATGGAGAAGACTTGTTAAGTTTTGGAATAAAGGAAAGTTAAGGTATGAATATGCTCTTCATTTTTGGATAGTATTTAATCAGAATAAACAAACCTTTTTATGAGTAACAGAATAATGGGTGCTGATTTTTACAAGGAATATTTTTATTCATACACATATTATTAATTTTAAAGACAATAATACCCCTAATATATTATTTTAACATATTCAATTAATCAAATCTGGAAAAAAATTACCATCTATCACCGATCAAATTCAGAAGAACAAGACAAAGAAGCCCATTCACAATCCCCCTTTCTCTCTTTCATCTCCAAAAACACACACACAGACACTTATTGTTAGTCCCTTATAATAATCAACCCAATAGTTTGAACAATCACGGAATTGGTATGAATGTTCTTGATGTTCTTGTGATGTTGTTATGTGAATTGACAATGATAGGGGCGAAATTTGGTTGATACAATAGTTGTAACTTTATAGAATAAATCAACACTTTTTTACAATGTTTTCATGGCTATTTATAAACCATGAATGGACACTTTGAACCATTGAGATGGTTCAAGACACCTATTACTTTATGAACCATTGTGATGGTTCTACATACCTTTTCGACTTTCTTTATTACATAAACGACCCCTATATTTCCTAATACACACTTAATACTTTAAGTATACTTTACACTAATTACATACATGACCCAAACTATAATAAGTTTAGTTTAATTTCCAACACTCCCCCTTAAACTAAACTTGTCCAAGGTGAGTCTTCAATCTTGCTTGACTTGTCTTCAAAGTAGCGTTGGGTCATCATCGGAGTAATAAGCGAGAAGAGATTCTTCGTTCTTGTCTTTTTCTTTCGATTTGGTGCACTCATATGCAAGGTGTCCATAGTTGTTACAGTTGTAGCATTTCATGTCTTTCTTATCTCGTCCTCCTTGTTGTTTGTCTCTTCCTCGACCTCTTTCTCCATTGTTAACGTTTCTTTTTCCTTTATTAAAGTTTCTTCCTCGTCCTCTACCATATCTTTGATTGCTTGAACTTGCCATTAAAAGTTTGTCTTGATAATTTTCTTCATGTTCATCTTGGCTTTTGAGTCGTTCCTCGAAAGCAATTAGTCTTCCAACGGCATCTTCAAATGTCATCTTGTCTAAATCTTGACATTGTTCAATGGACGCCACAATAGGTAGAAACTTCTTTGGAGCGGAGTTAAGTAGTTTCCTTACTAGCGTCTTATCTTCCAAAGTTTCACCAAGGCTTTTAAACTTGGCTTTTATACTACTTAATTTTTGTAATATCCCATAAAATTAAAACACTATAAATTCTTAAGTTGTGAAATATATATTTAAGACATCAAATTATTTTAAAATCGACGACGAAATTTTTAGGACCGTAGAATTGTAATACCCCAAATAAAACATCCATATCCATATATAAATATAAATTAGAACTCATAAGTAAAATATGGTTTAGTTTTTATATAAGCTGCTTAAGGGAATAATGTATATTTAGAGATGTAATAATAGTGACATTAACTCATCAAGTTAAGAAAAATATTAATAGAACTACAAATTGAATCGTGGCCTGTTTGTTTGTAACGTGATGTTACAAGAAAGAATAAAGTTCATTATTAAATTATAATAACTAGATAAATATTAATGGTAATAAACCAAAATGTAAAAGTTAGTATGCAACTATATGCACAATGGTGTTTGAAGTCGGTTAAGGATGGCCAAAGGTATACTTATCTTTCTCATGTCAAAAAGTTAATTAACCATTAATATTTATGAGTCTTAAAAAGTAATGATCAATAAGTAGTATTAAAGGCACAGGGTAACCCCACCAGTAAAAGGGCAACCCCACCAGGGTATTAGCGGCGACGTCGCCGCTAATGGTGGGACCCGACAAACTTTGGAACCATGACTGACGAAGCACGTTCCCGAGGTACCACGTAACACGTATTAGCGGCGACGTCGCCGCTAATACGTTCCCGAGGTACCACGTAACACGTATTAGCGGCGACGTCGCCGCTAATACGTGCCACGTGGCACCTCGTGTTCAGTCTTGACAGCATTACTGAACACGAGGTGCCACGTAACACGTATTAGCGGCGACGTCGCCGCTAATACGTGCCACGTGGCACCTCGTGTTCAGTCTTGACAGCATTACTGAACACGAGGTGCCACGTATCACGTATTAGCGGCGACGTCGCCGCTAATACGTGCCACGTGGCACCTCGTCATCCTTGGACCCATGACTGCCGATCATATAAATCCGTATTTCGTTTGGCATTCAAAGTACATGTTCTATTTTCTTTCTTCATTTCGATTTCAAATCTTTACTCACTCGACCCAAGCAATGAATCACAATTTTACAATTATATAAATTGGCTTATATAATCCGTATTTCGTTTGGCATTCAAAGTACATGTTCTATTTTCTTTCTTCATTTCGATAACAAACAGAATCACAATTTTCTTTCGCATTTTTGTTTAAGATGGATAGTTTTGAGGCTATTTGGGCAGACCCAGAAAACGTACGTATTGAAGTTCCCGATGATGAGTTTGAGTCACCTGATGCAGAAGGTCAATTTGACTGCGAACCTGGAGACTTAGAAACCGAGGAGGTGTTTGATTCCGTCGAAGAATTGACGGAGTGGGCTAAAAGAACAGCACTGGAGTTGGGTTATGTTCTAGTCACACGGAGGTCGAACAAAAACTCGTTAAAGGTGGTCAATAAGGTGACACTAATATGTCACCACGGTGGACCACGCGATAAAAGGTTAACTGGGCCACCCAAACGGTCCAACAAGATAGGGTGTCCCTTTAATTTGGAAGGCCGCCCCGGGTATGATGGTGGTTGGAGGGTAACTGTCAAGAACTGGAAACACAATCATGATCCAGCTACCGATCTGCAGGGGAATGCATACGCGAGACGGATGACGGAAGAAGAAAAGCTGCCAACGTACATTCGACCTTACGTTGTCGGCGCACAGAATGTCACAGGGGATGGTAGTTGTGAGGATTTGGGCAGACCCAGAAAACGTACGTATTGAAGTTCCCGATGATGAGTTTGAGTCACCTGATGCAGAAGGTCAATTTGACTGCGAACCTGGAGACTTAGAAACCGAGGAGGTGTTTGATTCCGTCGAAGAATTGACGGAGTGGGCTAAAAGAACAGCACTGGAGTTGGGTTATGTTCTAGTCACACGGAGGTCGAACAAAAACTCGTTAAAGGTGGTCAATAAGGTGACACTAATATGTCACCACGGTGGACCACGCGATAAAAGGTTAACTGGGCCACCCAAACGGTCCAACAAGATAGGGTGTCCCTTTAATTTGGAAGGCCGCCCCGGGTATGATGGTGGTTGGAGGGTAACTGTCAAGAACTGGAAACACAATCATGATCCAGCTACCGATCTGCAGGGGAATGCATACGCGAGACGGATGACGGAAGAAGAAAAGCTGCCAACGTACATTCGACCTTACGTTGTCGGCGCACAGAATGTCACAGGGGATGGTAGTTGTGGATTTGGGCAGACCCAGAAAACGTACGTATTGAAGTGCCGATGATGAGTTTGAGTCACCTGATGCAGAAGGTCAATTTGACTGCGAACCTGGAGACTTAGAAACCGAGGAGGTGTTTGATTCCGTCGAAGAATTGACGGAGTGGGCTAAAAGAACAGCACTGGAGTTGGGTTATGTTCTAGTCACACGGAGGTCGAACAAAAACTCGTTAAAGGTGGTCAATAAGGTGACACTAATATGTCACCACGGTGGACCACGCGATAAAAGGTTAACTGGGCCACCCAAACGGTCCAACAAGATAGGGTGTCCCTTTAATTTGGAAGGCCGCCCCGGGTATGATGGTGGTTGGAGGGTAACTGTCAAGAACTGGAAACACAATCATGATCCAGCTACCGATCTGCAGGGGAATGCATACGCGAGACGGATGACGGAAGAAGAAAAGCTGCCAACGTACATTCGACCTTACGTTGTCGGCGCACAGAATGTCACAGGGGATGGTAGTTGTGGATTTCGAGCTACCGCGGTAGCTTTGGGGCTAGATGAGGATTACGGTTCGGAGTGGGTTCGTACGCAAATGCTAGAGGAGTTTGAATCTGACCGCGAAGGGTACATGCGAATGTATGGGCCCGAGGGCAAACGCATATTAGAGGCGTTGCAAACCTCTTATTATAAAAAATGGCGTCCCAAGGACCATTGGATGAGTAAAGTGTTTTTCCATATCCTCCTGGCCAATAAGCTAGGTATAATAATCAACTGCATCAGTTTACGTGACGCCCGAACAGTATTCCCGATGCATCATGGATTGGATCAATTAATGTTGGCTCAACCGATAACTATTGCTCTCGTAAATGAGGAGAGTCATTTTGTTGCAGTGGAATTAACAGGTGAGTACCCAATGGCTTACAAGAATCCAGAATGGTCATACTACGCAACCCCGCCTGCACGTGCAGTGGCATCATTGTACGCACATCGAGAACAAGCGTTTCAAGAATGGATGTATGCAAACTGCCCAAGAATACCACCTGGGCCTCCTATTGTTATAGATGATTAAATTCATTACAATAATAAATATTTTGTTATATTTTTTGTTTTTATACATAAATATTTGTTTTCCAATAATATAAATTTTATCATTATTTATTATCTTATTTAACCGATATAAACTTTCATTAAAATAATACATAATCAAAATAAAGACATAATGGTGTGTGATTTGTTCTCATGAATTGAACGGGGAAGCCTAAATATAGAAGAAGACCATGGTGATAACCACTATCAAGGTGGTTTGTTGGTTAATCATTTTAATGCTCTTTCATTAGATAAATATCATTTAATAAAAAAAAATTGATAGAATTACTTGATTAAATTGTTTACTTTAAACTAATAAACTCATATTATGTTATGGCATTAAAAAACTTGATTCATTTGGCCATAATAATATTGAGAAATTAAACTTATTTTGGTAATAATGTAATTTTAAAGCCTTATCCAACTTAATTTTTTTTTCTCGTATATCATCGTCAAATCTACACCACGTTATTTATTTCTCATTTCTAGTTAGATAAAATTATCACTACCAATCATAATTTTCGCATATTTTTCATTTTTCTCTTTTAAAATTTATTATCTTAAAAAAACAAATTTTTTATTTTTATTGCTTGAAGCCCCACCTTGACGTCACCTTCCGGTTTATTATTTATTATCTTATTTAACCGATATAAACTTTAATTAAAATAATACATAATCAAAATAAAGACATAATGTACATAATACATAGAAAACTTCAAAATAAAGAGGTTCATAAAAATTACAAACTAATCACTATCACTATCACTATCCAAGCGATGTGTGGGTAATGAGGCGGAACTAGACCCGGCGATGTCCCAAGGGCTCGGAGGGTTGAAGAATTGATCCACGTTAAACCACGGCTCCTGAGCTGGGGCCTCCAAAGGAGGGTCAACAATAGGCGGGAGGTCGACATTCAGTCCTCGTGTTCCTCTAACCAAACGCCCAACCCCGCGGGTATGTCCCGACCGGATCCCCAAAGCTTCCAAAAATGTCTGACTCGGCGGGGTGTTGGGCTGTTGGGAAAGTGCCTGGTGGGATTCAACAAGCCGGTCCTGTACCACATTAAATCATAAACAAATAAAAAAGTTAGTTTTAATTAATAAAAATTTACAAAAAATACAAACTTAAGTTAGTTACAAGAACTTACATAAATGGGAGGAACTCTTGCCTGCACCGTCCCATCGTGTAATGTGTGGGCCCGCAAAAAGAACTCAGGCGGGGGCTCCCGTTGCCCCTGATTACTACGCTGTATATACATTAATAAAAGTTATATATATGTATGTGTATCTCTCTCTCTATATATATATATACATATTTATTAATAAACCGTAAAAATAATAACTTACAGCGTATTCATATTCACGCTGAGCATATGACTGGCGACCGTGAGTACTGACAAGATTATCTTGTCCATGCCTGTTAGTCGCGTTTCTTTGGGCAACAAGCATCCGGTGTTCCCTGGTCCAGAAATGCAGTAGACCCCTCCAGACATCTTGAGGCATTCCATGCGGCGGAACACCTTCGAATTCCCCGAGTCTATCTAACCCACCTCTGTCGCTAAACCATTTCCCCTTGAATTTTGCTTTTTTATCCCTGTAGTTCTTTTGGGCATCTTGACGAATCATGTTTTCAACAGCGACCCGTAAGGGGTGACCGTTGTCGTAATTTAGATACGGGTCCAAGTAGAACCGTCTCTGCAATTTTGTAGTAATAGTCAGCATCTACCCTAATTTTGTAATGACGTATTTAAATTATAAAATAAAATGTTTTAAACCTGGAGCCAGGGAATAAGTCCATCCCTGATGTGTGCGGGCACCTGATCCCACGAGTCGTAAGTATGCGGGACGGTAGCGACATATGTCCCCAAATAGCTCTTGTACCATTTGGAGGTGTCACCGATAGTCTGCCACCTGCTATTGGTGGGGTCTAGTCTAAGAGCTATAAGTCGTCCAGTCTTCTGAAACTCCCGCTCTAGTTCCTTGTTAGCAGCGGCAGCTCTCCCTGAGCTATTCCCTACAAAGCAAAAATATAGAATAAATATATATACATAAATATATATATATTACATACATCTATATATACTTACCCCCGCTACGCTTGCAGCCCCATTGGGATTCCACCCCCAATTTGGAGGGTCATTGCCACCATCTCCGCCATGAACAGCAGCCATTTTAACCTACATAAGTTATATACAAGTAATAAATCAATAAAAACATAACAAAATATCATAACATTTCTATCACTAATTTCTAACAATCATATTAACAAAATGGTTTTCTAACATAATATTAACAATAATATTAAGAATAATCATAAAATACAAATAATTCATAACAATCAAATCCTAAAAATTTCATTAAATCAAACTAACAAACGTAAAATTTCTAAATATAATTCTATAACATTTTTATAACTAATAATAACATATATTAAAAATAATAACAACAATATAAAAATAAATGAGTCTTGTTAAACATACAAAGAAAACGTCGGAAAAGTGGGTCGCCGGAAAAGTGGGTCGCCGGAAATGTCGCCGCTAATGCTAGTCGCCGCTAATACTTCGTCTGAAAATTGGTCCGGGCGGATTTTCGCCTGAAAACTCGCCGGAAAATTATCCTGGCCGGAATTTCGTCGGGGGCAAAAGCGTGGGTGGCCGGATTGTTGATATTCAGAGGGTGAGGGGATTGAGGGCCGGAATATGGACTAACAATGGTGGATTGCCGGAGATTTTTTTTTTTTTACACCTTTTGTGCGTTTTTTCGTTGGGGAAGAAGAGGGTTCTGAGAAGGGGGGGCAGCCGCGTTTTAAAAGAAATTTGGTACACTATTAGCGGCGACGTCGCCGCTAATAGTGTGGGACCCAATAACTGACAACACCTTTGAATTCACAATGGTCAGTTGGGCCCCGCACTATTAGCGGCGACGTCGCCGCTAATAGTGCGGGACCCATTGACTGAAACACCTTTGAAGTCATCAATTGGTCAGTTGGGTCCCGCACTATTAGCGGCGACGTCGCCGCTAATAGTGCGGGACCCATTGACTGAAACACCTTTGAAGTCATCAATTGGTCAGTTGGGTCCCGCACTATTAGCGGCGACGTCGCCGCTAATAGTGCTGGTGGGGGTACCCTTTTTGCTCCGGTGGTGTTACGCGCCCCGATACATAAATTGAAAACCAATTTTTACATATATATTTTTGACATTAATTTATAATATTAACAATATTTAACTTATAATATTAAACCAAACCGTCAATACGCAACCATCTTAATATACATAATCGAGTCCGCACTCCCGCATCACCTAACTCGATTAACTGAATATTAAGATCAACCATTCGATAAGTTAATCCAATATCACTACGGAACATTGATATCGCTAAAATATCCAACATTCCTCCCCCATTTTAGTGATATCCATGATCAACTTATATAAATTCTCAATGAATACAAACTTATGCATAAATGAAATGTCGTGACGATTGAATTTCACCTTAGTACATTACACATTCCATATATTCGAATACCAGGGTGTCGCTTAGGATTGAACCCTGGGAACTCATAGTGAATACACGAAGATAATGTACACATAAGTTTAAAATCTTGTGTTCTTACGTGACACTATATTTTACTAGCATGTGTCCTATCCTTCAAAGAGTATATCGAAGCCAAGTCCAAGCTTCTTGAAGCGGCTAAACTTCATACTCTTATAGGTAGTTCTTTAGATCTTGCACCTGCACTGCAATTTTTCAAAGAACTATTAAGAAGTTTCACTTCAACCTCCTTTATCTTGCAGTCTGAACACATGCCTTGGGATGATAATAATATGTGTTCCAATATCCTCATGCAAGAGTTCCACATTGAATTCAGCACCTAGCGTCATACTAGGTGAGAATTGGGTATCTTGTCACAAGGACATTTAAGAGTGGACTTTAAACCCATCCCTATGACTGATATATTCACGAGATCTCTTCCTAACCTTTAAGTTAGATCATCAGTCATTCAGATCTTATAAATTCACAATATCACACCGTGCATGATGAGCGCTCATGGATCATGCTATGTATAATATATATATAACCGTCGACTTTTCATTATACACCTGACTATCCTTAGCCAGCACTACCAAAACTGATAGATATTAGTGATATCTGTTTAGACATAATGGAATCTCAAAGATCAAGATCCTGAGCTACTTAGTAATATAAATTCAGATTCCATTGTAAAACTGGTAATGCAAGTCTATTTCTTGAAGCACCAAGCAATAGCACTACCACCAAGTAGAAACATCCATCTACTTGTAGAAGAATGATCCTTTAATTTCCCATTCAGCTTACATCATTAAATCCTTTAATAACAGAAGACCGATGTGTGCTTGAATCACTAGTATATCCACTAGTTTTCCCACATCATAGGCCATATTAAGCCTATTTCTAGTCAGAACATGCATTAAACATCCTACAACCTTAGGATATTCAAGCTGAAATATAGGATCATTTTGGTGAGGTATAAGCCTAATGTCAGGATCAAGGGAGTTCCAACCGATGAACAATTCACAGATAATTAAATTATTAAGATATCATTGTTCTCACGAGCAATTCTTATTTCCAGAATTACATTTACCTCCCCCATGTCCTTTATATCAAACATAGATGATAAAATCCTTTGTTTATATCAACTTGATCTTAACTATTACCAAAGATCAACATGTCACCACATATAGACAAATTACAACTCTTGATGAGATGTATTAAATTTTCTATATACACATTTATCAACCCCAATAAGATTAAAACCATCTTATTTTATTGAGTATGCAAACAAAGTCTTTAGGCTGTTTTGATGAAATTAATCTCATTTAGTACAACTTCTTTCTAGAAACAAGCATCTCTAAAAGCAATATATTCACTAAAAGACTTAGATTTATCATCAATATAAAAACTATAATTAATAAAAATTTATTATTTTATAAAAACTATAAATGTTAATAAAATATATATTATCTTATTAGTATTAATTTTATAATAAAATATTAATTAATTATTATTATTATTTATATTATGAATTCCTTCATTCATTTCATTCCGTCAACCAAAATCGAACGATTATAATTCAATCAAATTTCAATTCCATCCGATTCCATTTCATTCGGATTCCAATTCCTTTAAATTCTAATTATTTTAACCGTATCTAATTCTTACAAGAACATTCTGCTTTGGATTTGGTTGTGCGTTGAATAAAATCTAAGGGCCTAAAGCAAGAACTATCACACACTTATATATCATCCTTATGGACTTTATTTGTACCAATACCAATTGAGCATTTGCTTATCATCCCACAATCACCAACACTAAACCTCCAAATCCAAACATGCCGGTGCAAGACCAAACCCAAAGCAGCATGGGGGTCACTAATGACTTGATTTCCGAGTCGGTTGGCGATGTCGTTGCCGCTCCTCCAGGGTCATCAACCAGCATCGATGTCCCTGAGGACCCGATTATTAAGTGGATTATGAGCTCGACAGATGCCGATGCCAATAATGCCACTGATCCCACACGAATATCATCAGCCCCAAAAATCCCCAGAGTTCCAGGATCAATTAGCGAAAAACAAGACTACGAAAAACACTTTGTTCCAAAGTTTGTCTCCATTGGTCCGTACCATTTTGGCAAAAATAAACCCATGTTCGAGAAACGCAAGCCTGATTATGCAATGAAGCTCTTTTCAAACGACAAGGCTGCCGTAAAAAGGTTGTACGAAAAGCTTGCTGAACCCGAAATGGTGAAAGATTTAAGAAGCTATTATGATCAAGAACACATGATAACATTTAGTGATTCGGAATTCACAAAGATGATGTTGTTGGATGGTTGTTTTATTTTTTATTTCATTTGCTCCATTTATAATGGGTGGATCGATGATCACCCGGAGTTCAAAAGCAATGAGATTTTCTTTATTCGTCGAGATCTCTACTTGTTAGAAAACCAGATTCCATTCAAAGTTCTAAAGGAGGTGATGACGATGATGATGATGAAACCAACCCGTATGTTTACATATATTGAACAGTTCTTCGAAACTAGCAGTTTGTTAGAATTCGTTAAACCATTCATCGATATGAGCAGCTTTGTGATACGCACGGCGCCGAAAAGAAAGTGGTTAGACAGATTTAAAATAAGAAGACGATCAAATGAAGAAATAAGCGATCAACTGCCGTTCCAAAGGGAAGAAAAAGAACCTGATCATCTTCTCGGTGCTCTTCATGGTGAGCATGCGAGGATAGTCAAAGTTCCAACAGAGAGCTATAAATTCAACGGTTGCAATTTTCGCAGTGTTAACGAGCTTGTGGGCGTAGGGATCCATTTCAAGCCTATTATAGACACACTCTCTATGACTTACATCGAATTCGTTAAAGGCTGGTGGGGTTTTTCAGCGAATGTAAAACTCCCTCCAATAGCTGTGAGTGATTACACGAGGCCTATGCTGTTAAACATGATGGCCTATGAAACGTGCAAGTGCTCAGTTGATCGTTCATGGGTTAAATCGTACGTACACTGATTGATGACGCTGAGGATGTTAAGGTTCTTAGAAAAGCTTGGGTACTTGATAACCTTTTAGCTAGCGATCAAGAAGTAGTGAAATTGTTCGACGAAATAGCCAGTGATTTAGTTGAAAATGGTTTCGAATACCTGGAAGTGAAATACAAGATACAAAGGCATTTAGAAAGTTGGACTAACACACTATTCTCCCAGCTAAAGAATGAATATGTCAAGAGCCCATGGGCATTTTTAGCACTTCTTGGAGCTTTGATAGCTCTTTTTCTTACTGGTGTTCAAACTTATTATACTGTTTGGCGTCCCTAAATAAAGCACGTGTGACGATCTTTGAAAGTTTCTGAAGATGAATCATTTCTTATAAACGTGTCTACGGTCGATGTTGCTTATTGTATCTTCAGTGTTGGACTTGAGTGTTGCAAGTCCTACTTTAGTTTTGTCAAATAAGATCATCCTAGCTTGTTGTGGGTGCAACCATGTGTAGTATGCTAGGTGTAGCCATTGGTAAAAATGTAAAAGTAGTGTGTTACTCCGTATTATTTTATAAAGTCTGTCTTTACTCATACACTACTATAAAGGCATGGCATTTTTCTTTTTAATGTTAATGCCCTTTTAGAAACTACTAGACTTATGTCCGCGCAATGCGGCGGCGGTGGGGGTAGTGATGGCGGAGGTGGTGGTGGTGACGGTGGTGGGGGCGGCAGTGGGGGCGACGATGGTGGTGAATGTAAAAATAATTGATGTTAAAGGTGATATTGTAGTTATTTTAAGTGTTGGTGGATTTATACTGTAAATTATTTCATTAAGGGTATTATAGGTATATTAGATGGAGATGTTTAAATTAGTGAATAAAGAAGAAGGGTATTTTTGGTTTTTCAAAGACAGAAAGTTTAAGGGGAAAAAAAGTGGTTTGTTTTATTAGATAATATAGATTGTCGCAAGATGTACTATGAAGAATAGATGATGGTAAAACGTCATGTATTTATATAATTATTTTTTTAATTTCAAAAAACTATAGCAATGCTATACTCAAATTAATGAATAAAATGTTTGATTTTATAGTACATTATTAGAATATACTCTCTTCGTCTCATATTAAATGTCTAACTTTGACTTGTCAAGTCTTTTTCTTTTAATTTTGACTATAAATATTTTTGTTTATGTTATATAATAGTTGATGAGTCAATGGGTTGGTGACCCATTGGTAAGGTCTTTGACCTTGAGAAAATCCATCAGGGTTCGAATCTCACTTCCTACATTTGTAGGCCGGAGTGAATTATTAGGGGGGTTTTCGAGAGTCATGTGTTACATCCTAGGCATGCGTGATTCGAGCTCCGCATATATTTAAAACTCAATCCGTCCATATATTTTATATGAAGTGCGTGCTATGTAATACAAACAAAAACTTTACGGTAAGCAGAAAACTTGACAAATCAAAAATTGACAATTATGGGACGGAGGAAGTATATATATTAACGTATGAAAAGTTACGGTAGTTTGAAAATCGTGAGAATAGAATTGATTTAAATTTATTGATTTAGGTTGTATGCAGTATTGTACATCAAGCTTAAACAATTATATGTTTTAAAATGTTAGGGCGTGGATCGCTGAGAAGACTCAGTGACCAGTTAGCGAGTCCACTTTAGACATGGAATTTCAATCTTATCATTATGTAAGTCAAAGACAGAAAGGATTTGAATCAACAAGACATTTTCCAATTCAATTATTTTGATAGTTTCTGGCCGATCGTACCATAACTCATTAATGTGTTCCCTTTATTTATTGAGTTCCAACTACTAAAAAATAAACGGTGTTTTATTGATTTATACTTCGTACCTTAACTCATTAATTTATTTATTGACTCCCACTACTTCTTTTATCTATTGTTCAAGTGATAAGACACTCCAGTTTATTAGAGTGGGGTCGATATATTGTCATGTGTAAATTCATACTTTATTAATCTCTCGTTGTTTGAGGAGCCTAGTAGCGTTTTTTCTTTGACACCATTGCTCGGCCTGTGATTTCGGGATCCTGTTTATGTAACCAACTATCCGCTGTTGAGTTAGGACATTCACTATTTGACACTGTTGAGTTAGGACATCAATAAGAATTGAACCAACTTTCATTTATGTTACACAAAACATTGAACGTGAATTGTGAAATAATCGTAGTTTTTTTTTTTTAGAATGAAACGAAAATGTTGAAAATGGATAATTTAAGTCTTTTACTATTGTACAAACCATGAAATCACATAAAACCTGGAAGGTTAAAGAGACATGTGAAACAATCCAATATCACGTAAATAATTTAAAATAAGGACAACCTTTAAATTTTTATCATTCAAATGATATACACGGAAAAAGTTTATTCACACGGATATCTAAGTCTGTCTAACAAAATATGACTAATTATTTAAAAAAATATATGATGATGTGGTTATACAAAACAAAACAATTAATATAAAAAAATGAGAACTAATCAAAAATTCAAGGTTATAAAAGGATAGAGATCTTCTAAAGTTGTTTCAAATTTATTGGTAAAGTTGGAGCAACTTGAATAGACTTGATAAAGGAGAATAAAATTTCCCTTGGGAAGTTTGTCCCACATCGGTGGGATAGAAAAAGCATGGAGGCTATCCAAGCTATAAATATGGCCTTAGGGATTCATTATTTTCACACAATACTTGGCTTGAGTATTCGTCTCCTTCTTTCTCCTCTTGGAAGAACTCTTCTATAGTTCATCCACACTTAGTTATTTTTTTGAGTCGCCGGGTGTGATTCCATTAGAGGCACGACATTTGTGGTGCTTGCTTCCAAGAGATTTGGAGGGATAATTTTAGTTGTTTACTATAACAACTAAAAGGTATGTAATTTATTTATTTATTTATTTATTTTCTTTAGTAAGTTTTGATTATTTACTAGAGTATTAGAATTTTATATTATGTTCATAGTTATAGGTTCAATAGTGAAAACATAGATCCTGTTTTAGGTTGCATGCTCCCTTAAAAGTTTAAGTTAGTTTGTAATGCCTAAAACCCATCAGTGGTATCAGAGCGTTAGGCTTGTTTTCAATTGAATTTGCTATAATTGTTGAATTGATTAAATAATCATCGTATTTTGAAAAGTTTTAAAATACACCTTATACTATATGTAAAATTAAAAGCTTAATTATTACTATATGTATAAGAATAAAGTCAGTCAAATCAATAGTAGGCCTCATTCACGAAGCTAGTCTATAAGGGGGGGTATAAGGAAACTGCCTATAAAATGGTAGTTGAATGGGTGTCCACTCTCACCCACCGCTTCCTTGATTAGTGGAGGGTCGTTAGCCGAACGGGTTTGATAGGACTATATTAATTCTCATTAAAAGTATAATGATAATAAAAGTAACTAAACCTTTTATTTAAATCCCAATCTTAGTTACTTTAGGAAAAATGTGAAATTGTATGCTAACCCATGAAATTGCACATTACACTTTATAAGTCATTAGTGGAGCGTGTGTGGTTAACCAGCACACTAATAGGGACTAATAAAGAGTTGTAATGGGTATCTCATAAATTGTCATTGTTGATGGAGCGTGTGTGGTTTACCAGCACATCAATTGAGATGATAAATGACATTGAGGTTACCAAGTACATTTGCATGGTTATTCACATCTTGTTTGTGATCCTCGGTATCCCAGTCACAAATGGAAGAGCATAATCTGAGATTAAACATGCCATTGAATAGTTTCAATGAGTCTCAAAAGACCTACGTGTATGAAATTTGCAATTAGATTACGGCATCCCTTTTCTAAGTTGTGAATTTCATAGTTGGTACCTAGTCTCGATATTTCAATTTTGAGTTGTTATATTAAGGTTAGTTTTTATCTAACTCAAACTACCTTTCTTTTAGAAATGTCTACCCCTAACGATGCTTCTGGTTCCTTCTCCTCCAACCACAACTTTTCTTTGTTGAACATCTGCTCAAAGGTGACATTAGATGGCACCAACTACAATGACTGGATGTGTAACATCAAAATGGCTCTTCGTTTCGAGGACAAGGAGTATGTCCTTGACAAGGAACTTGGAGAAATTGACGAAGAGAAAGCCACCCCTGAAGAATTAGCCGCATATAAGAAACATTATGCTGATGCAACAAAAGTTGCTTGCATCATGGTTGCTACCATGACTCCTGAACTGCAAAAATTCTATGAGGATTACTGGCCGTACGAGATGAACAAGGACCTTATAGAAAAGTATCATAAGCGAGCTCGTCAAGAAAAGTACGAGATAGTAAAGTCTCTCATATCAAGCAAGATGAAGGACAGAGAGTCTGTCAGCGGCCACGTGCAAAGAATGCAAAGATACGTGGATCGACTTGTGAGGCTAAATGTGCATATTGATGAGGAGTTGGCCATTGACATAGTCTTGAACTCCTTACCAAGTTGTTATGATCAGTTCATCTTGACCTATCATTTGAACAACAATGAGACCACATTGTCTCAATTGCACAACCTCCTGAGAACAGCTGAAACAGGGATGAAGGGAAAGAGTGATGTCCCCGCCCCTGCTAATACTACCGTTCTAGCCATTGGTCAAGGAAAGGGGAAGAAGAGGAAAGGTCCTCCTAAGCAAAACTGGAAGGGAAAGTCTCATGTAAAAACCAGTTCTGATGTTACCCCTGTTTCTGATCCCAAAGAGGCCACTTGCTTCTATTGCAACGACAAAGGACATTGGAAACGAAGCTGCCCAAAGTATCTGCAAGATTTAAAGATGGCAAAGTGAAGCCATCTACTGCAGGTATATACACTATTTCATCTATTAACCCATCATCTTCTAATTCTTGGGTCCTTGATACAGGATGTGGTTTCCACATTTGCTCTGTTTTGCAGGGACTAAGAAAAAGTGAGGATGTGGAGCATGGTAGAATGAACTTGATCATGGGGAATAGGCGATCTTCACCTGTCACCAAGATTGGAGTTTATAGTCTAGTGCTTAGTAATAGTGTTAATTTAGATTTATTGAATTGTCGCTACTCGTCAGAAATGACACGAAACATTATCTCTTTTCATGCATTGTTCAAACAAGGTTTTAGATTTTCTTTTAATGATGAGAATGGTTCTATTTCTGCTTATAAGAATGGCATTTTCTATTTCGAAGCTTTACCTTGTGATGGTGTGTATGAAACTGTGATATGTGTAGACAATTTAGGGAATAGTGTATTTCAAATTGATTCGTCTAATGGTATAGACAAAGCGTGCTTGTGGCATTGCCGTCTTGGACACATTAACAAGAAAAGCATGGCTCAACTCCAAAAGGATGGGGTGTTGGAATCATTTGACCTAAGGTCAGATGATACATGCGAATCTTGTCTTTTGGGTAAGATGACAAAATCACCTTTCACTGGATTTTGTGAAAGAGGTGAAGGTTTGTTGGATCTCATACACACAAACGTGTGTGGACCCTTTAGATCAGCCACAAGGGATGCTAATCGATTCTATGTGACTTTTACTTGATGATTATAGCAGATATGGTTATATCTACTTAATAAAGCATAAGTCAGAAACCTTTGAAAAGTTCAAAGAGTTTAAGCAAGAGATCGAGAATCAATTAGAAAGGAAGATAAAGATGCTCCGATCAGATAGAGGCGGAGAGTATCTTTGTATCGAGTTCCATGACTATCTCAAGGAATGTGGAATAGTTTCACAATTGACACCTCCTAGGACACCACAACTTAATGGTGTGGCTGAGAGACGCAATCGAACCTTGTTAGACATGGTACGTTCCATGATGAGTCGAGCTTCACTTCCAATCTCATTTGGGGGTATGCCTTAGAAAACTGCCGCCACATTCTTAATCTTGTTCCAACAAAGAAGGTTGCCAAAACACCTCATGAAATGTGGACAGGGAAAGTTCCCTCGTTAGCACATATTAAGGTTTGGGGTTGTGAAGTTTTTCGTTAGACGAGAAACTCACGACAAGCTTGAACCTCGTAGTGAGCGATGTGTTTTCATCGGCTATCCACGGAAGTCATTTGGATATCTGTTCTACAAACCTAGTAAGAACGAGGTCTTTGTAGCACGGAGAGGAGTCTTTCGCGAGAGAGAGCTCATATGCAAAGAGGACAGTGGGAGCACCATTGACCTTGAAGAAATTCAAGAGTCAGCCGATGAAGGAACCTCTGAAACCGCTAGGGTTCAAACAGAAGAGATTCCAGTTGAACCCATTGACACCTCATTACCTCTCAGACGTTCTAGTAGAGTTATCAAGCCAACTGAGTTCTATGGTTTCCATATAACTGCAGATGAAGACATGTTTATCAGTGATAATACACTGGTAAATTTGGATGAGCCGACTAACTACAAGGAAGCCATGGCGAGCCGAGAGGCAGCCAAATGGAAAGAGGCAATGGACAGCGAGATCAAGTCCATGTATGACAACCAAGTTTGGAACTTGGTTGATCAACAACCTGGTCGGAAGACAGTTGGTTGTAAATGGATCTTCAAGAAGAAGATTGACGTGGATGGTAATGTAAGCACATTCAAAGCACGACTGGTGGCGAAGGGCTTTACTCAAACCCTAGGGATTGACTATGATGAGACCTTCTCACCAGTGGCTAAGATAAAATCTATTAGGATAATGCTAGCCATAGCTGCGTTTCATGACTATGAAATTTGGCAGATGGATGTCAAAACTGCTTTTCTTAACGGAAAGCTGGCTGAGGATGTTTACATGAGTCAGCCAGAAGGTTTTGTAGATGCAAAGTTTCCTAATGGAGTGTGCAAGCTTGAGAAATCCATCTATGGGTTAAAACAAGCGTCTCGCAGTTGGAATCTTTGTTTCGATAAGAAAGTCAAAGAGTTTGGCTTCTCTAGAAGTGAGGATGAGTCCTGTGTATATGTCAAAGCTAGTGGGAGCATAGTCACCTTTCTAGTATTGTATGTTGATGACATACTTCTTATAGGAAATGACATTCCACTTTGCAAGATGTTAAGTCTTGGCTTGGAAAGTGTTTCGCTATGAAAGATCTAGGAGAGGCTGCCTATATTCTGGGAATAAGAATTTTAAGAGACAGGAGTAAAAGGCTAATTGGACTTAATCAGAGTACCTACTTGGATAAAGTACTGAAACGTTTCGGTATGGAGAATTCCAAGAAAGGAGATCTGCCCATCCAGAGTAATACCAAAATGAGTAAGACTCATAGTCCGAGTACAGATGAAGAAATAGCAGAAATGAGTAGAATTCCGTATGCTTCCGCTGTTGGTTCTATCATGTATGCTATGACATGTACTCGTCCTGATGTGTCCTTTGCTTTGAGCATGGTCAGTCGTTATCAGGGAAATCCAGGTAAAGCTCATTGGGTAGCGGTTAAGAATATTCTCAAGTATCTGCGAAGGACTAAGGACTGGGTTCTAGTACTTGGGGGCTGTGATACATTGAGAGTAACTGGGTATAGTGACGCCAGCTTTCAAACAGATAGGGACAACTTTTGTTCCCAATCTGGCTGGGTCTTTACCTTAAATGGAGGAGCAGTTACTTGGAAAAGTTCCAAGCAAGACACAGTGGCTGATTCTACTTGTGAATCAGAGTACATAGCGGTGAGCGAAGCATCAAAGGAGGCAATTTGGTTGAAGAACTTCATCAGAGATCTTGGAGTTGTGCCAACCATCAAGGAGCCAATGGAAATTTTCTGTGATAATGAAGGAGCGGTTGCATTGACAAAGGAACCAAGAGATCATGGCAGATCTAGACATATCGACAGAAAATACCATTTTATCAGACACAAGATAGAAGAAGGTCACCTCGTATTGAAGAGGGTTTCATCTGAAGAGAATCCTGCAGATCCACTCACAAAGGGTCTGAGTAGGGTTAAACACAATCAGCATGTTAGGAGCATTGGGCTGAGAGATGATGTTAGTTTTAGTAGTTAGATAGTTAGTTTGAAACTTATAACAAAATAAATGTGATTGACTTTTGGTGATTAAATAATAGAGAATTATTTATGAGTTTGTTTACTACCTTTTGTCAATTGTTTATTATTGTGTTTCATTTTGCATGTTTTACTTCCCGAATAATTTGATTATTTGAATTCCACAGTCGATCATACTTTTGGAAGTAAGTAGTGAATAAAGACTGTCATGAATGGATTTGTAGATTGTCTAAAGAGTTTTAGACATAGCAATGGTATTGCTGCAATGTTCGTGAGTACTTTGAAATAGAGATTTAAGTATTGGATTAACCCACGCTCAGAGAATTACTTCATGGAATTTATCACGAGTAATTCTGAGACGATAATATCTTATAATCTTTAAATGGAGATATATGAGTTGTGGTTTACAAGTCAGTTGTGCATTGATAATATGTAAACGCATCAGTAACTTGATGTTATAAAACGTATTGTTGTGCATGATTTGATGAGTAAATGGTGCAAGCATATAAGTCAAAGTTTATTCGTTCCTTTTGCCCTAACGGGAAAAGCGATATCTTTGGGCCCCTCGATGATTTGATGTTGACATATAGTGTCGGGCCCGACCAGGACTAAATTGATGTGTTCAATTAGAAGTTCTATGTCATTACAAATCAGAAATCGGGAAATAACGTACTGGACAATGAGATTGATTATGTTCCATGTCTCATGTTCAAATGATATCTTGTAGAACGAAGGATTATATGATCTCTTATCTTAGGACACGTAACTGACTAGGTCAGAGTTCGACAACAGCTTTTGGAGGCTACAATTTGCTGATCAATTAGGAAGTTATATTGGCAATAATAGTTATTAGACTTATCCAAGTGGGAGACTGTTGGATTAGGTGTCTAAGCCATAACTATAATTGATAGAAGCACAGTCCTTTTGGGTTGCCCTCGAGACTCAAAATGAATAGACTTGATAAAGGAGAATAAAATTTCCCTTGGGAAGTTTGTCCCACATCGGTGGGATAGAAAAAGCATGGAGGCTATCCAAGCTATAAATATGGCCTTAGGGATTCATTATTTTCACACAATACTTGGCTTGAGTATTCGCCTCCTTCTTTCTCCTCTTGGAAGAACTCTTCTATAGTTCATCCACACTTAGTTATTTTTTTGAGTCGCCGGGTGTGATTCCATTAGAGGCACGACATTTGTGGTGCTTGCTTCCAAGAGATTTGGAGGGATAATTTTAGTTGTTTACTATAACAACTAAAAGGTATGTAATTTTATTTATTTATTTATTTTCTTTAGTAAGTTTTGATTATTTACTAGAGTATTAGAATTTTATATTATGTTCATAGTTATAGGTTCAATAGTGAAAACATAGATCCTGTTTTAGGTTGCATGCTCCCTTAAAAGTTTAAGTTAGTTTGTAATGCCTAAAACCCATCAAATATCACGGTTGTAAAAATCAGCCGAGAAATAGGGATCGAATCGGGGACCAGACGATCGAGTAGGACCGGATCGGACAAAGAATCGGTTGACTCGGGCCAACTTTGCTAAGATACCGGAGTCATTATGTTGTTAACTAGTCTTTTAACCCGCGCTTCGCGGCGGGCATTGCCCCGGATCGCCGTCGCATCATGCAAACATACATATAGCATTACCCAAAAGTTTGGACACTTAAAGTTTACTATAAGGGTAGAAAGTTAAAATATTGGGCTGCCAAATTTGTAAAACCAAGAGTTCGACGGCAAAAGTTAAAAACCTTATAATAAGTGATAAAAAGTAAAAAATAAAGATTTGATGATTAAAGTTAAAAAAACTTTTGTAGAAGTAAATTATACTTAGAGTTAATGACATAAATCGTCCCTGTGGTTTACCTAAATAGTCACCTTTCGTCCTTTAAAATTCAAAACCTCAAGGACAATCCTTTATAGGTGGATAAGGATCATGTTCGGTCATTTGACTATTTGACCGTCAAGTGGTCTCCGTTAAACCCCCCACGTGACACCCACGTGAGGGGTACTCCAGTAATTTGCCACCCATAAAGGACTGTTCTTGAGGTTTTGAATTTTAAAGGACGAAAGGTGACTATTTAGGTAAACCACAAGGACGATTTATGTCATTAACTCATATATATATAACCCTACAAATAGAAAAAACCCTTAATTTTTTTTTTCTCTCTCTCTCGTCCTGAAGCCTATTCTCTCCCACCCCATCACTTACCACTCCGGTCGGCCATCACCACTGCCCGCCGTCCGCCGTTGTTGGACCACCATCAAACCACCGTAACACCACAACTGCAGCCCACTACATATATATACACACAAACATATATTGCAAACATATATCTAGAAATCAGTATACATGTACATATATACATATTCATCATCTTCAAAACAAGATCCATCGTTCATCATTTATTAGTGGTATCGATCCCATAGTATAATAATCGATCAATCACCTAAATCATCACCTAGTCGTCTTCTTCCAATTCCCTTTCTGATATGGAAACCCCATATCGATCTCCGGCTGTGGTGTTGACATTTGATTTTCCGGCAAGGGTGGTTGTGGTGTTGGTAGCCGGTGGTGTTGGGGGTGGGTTTTGTTGGTGGCCGTGAGGTCGTTATGAAGATGGGGTTTTGGTGGTGGTGTAGGGTGTGGTCCAGTAGTGTGGTCCGGTGGTGAAAATCCGGTGATGGGTATAATTGTTTTTAGGGGCTTGCATCAGATTGTTGGAAACAAGGTTATTGATTTGTTTCATTATTTGATTATCCTTATTGAGAATTAGTGCTTTGTTTCTATGTGGCATTGTTTTTGTAGTAAGTGGGTTTTGTTCCAGAACTATTAAATTAGGTAATATGTAGGATTTTCTGGGTTCGAGTGGGATCACAAATGATTCTTGTTCTTGTGTGTAACATCCCAAACGTTTTTATGTTTGACTATTTGACTTTCCGTTAGTTAACTTTAGGTCTATTATGTTTACGTGCCTTATAAAGGATTATGTGATTAAATGCTTATGTGTTTAATATGAAATGAAGTAAAGTGAACTAAATGAAAGTAATTTAAAGTAAAGTATGAAAGTTAAGTGCTTGTTAGATCGTTAAGTCTCCCGGTAAGCTAATTAAGCTACGAAAGTAAGGTTTAGGAAGTCGAGGGGCCTATGGGCACTAAAGGAAACTTATGGTCAGGAGTTTAAGGTCTAGTGAGACCCCTATAGCTGCTAATTTTCGTGATTAAGCCCTAGGTTCAGATCCCCTCCCTCTCAAGACAAGTTTCCTTCAAGAATCAATCGTTTCGTGTCGTTTCGATCAAGTTTGATTAAGATTTCGAATCCTCGAAGTCATCTACAGGTATTATGGCTGATCTTACTCTTAAATCTGTTCATGTATGTCTTAGTAGTGATTTTGATCCAGGCCATAGGGTTTGGGTTGGATTGTTGGATCAAACGTTTTTATGTTTGACTATTTGACTTTCCGTTAGTTAACTTTAGGTCTATTATGTTTATGTGCCTTATAAAGGATTATGTGATTAAATGCTTATGTGTTTAATATGAAATGAAGTAAAGTGAACTAAATGAAAGTAATTTAAAGTAAAGTATGAAAGTTAAGTGCTTGTTAGATCGTTAAGTCTCCCGGTAAGCTAATTAAGCTACGAAAGTAAGGTTTAGGAAGTCGAGGGGCCTATGGGCACTAAAGGAAACTTATGGTCAGGAGTTTAAGGTCTAGTGAGACCCCTATAGCTGCTAATTTTCGTGATTAAGCCCTAGGTTCAGATCCCCTCCCTCTCAAGACAAGTTTCCTTCAAGAATCAATCGTTTCGTGTCGTTTCGATCAAGTTTGATTAAGATTTCGAATCCTCGAAGTCATCTACAGGTATTATGGCTGATCTTACTCTTAAATCTGTTCATGTATGTCTTAGTAGTGATTTTGATCCAGGCCATAGGGTTTGGGTTGGATTGTTGGATCAAACGTTTATTGAATTCATGTCGTTCGGGTGTTTTAATGATTGAATTGTGATGTAAAGGATTAAGGGATTAATAGGATGATTAAAGTTGATGAAAGTGCAATTGAAAGGGTTAATTTTAAGTCCCCAGGTTGGATTTGGGGTATGGGTTCGTATGGAATTCGTTTGATCATAGAACAAAGATTAGGTTTCTGGTCGACACTCCAGGTGCGACGCACCAGTAGGGTGGTGCGGCGCACCACAGGTCATTTTGGAAAAATGGTAAGCCCGATATGCGACGCACCAAGGGTAGGTGCGGCGCACAATTCATATGTTCAGAATTTCTGATCAATTCATGCGACGCACCAAAGGGGTTGGTGCGGCGCACCAACTTATGTTTAGAATTCCCCTGTTGACTTTGTGCGACGCACCATGTGAGAGGTGCGGCGCACCTCTTGTCCAGTTTTCATAAAACATTTCGTTTAGCTTATGTTTCGATCTTATATTCATTCTAGGTTGTCGGGAGCACTTAGCAAGCACTATAAGATACATTTAACTTGTTGGTAAGCTGTATCGAGGTAAGATAACATCTTTTGTCACCTGTTGGTACAACAAAACACGTTTTCGTAAGTTAACCTTCCAATTGAATATGTATGTACATTTTATGTTCGTGGGTGACTATGGGAGGTTGCAAAGGGATATATTACTTACCGTTTATGATGATGAACATTCATTTGCAGGTTGCAATGGTATGTGGTAAGTATATATGCATGAGATGATGAAATGATTATAAATGCATGAAATGATGAAATGATTATAAATGCATGAAATGATGAAATGATTATGTATGCATGAAATGATGAAATGATATGATATATGTTTGCATGTGTGGCTTGATCACCTAGTCACTAGTCTTTGATTAGGAATGCCATGTTCACGTGCACGTTAAGGGCCCTAAAGTAAAAGATGATATGTGATTAGCTTAGGTGAAAGAGTAGCCTAAACTAATTAAACGATTAAAGTCTCGAGCATTATGTAAAGTCTTGTGTTAAGCTTAACCCGTGCTAGCTCTTCGGGGCTGGTGCGTACGTGGTCACTTGAGTTGCTCCTTGTGGCATAGTTACGTTTGAGTATTCCGGGTGAAGTAACTAACCACCAATGCGTAAAGGCATAAACGGTTTATTCAGTTGGATTGACTTTGTCATTCCTTAACGACGCTGATGGACCACCTATTGGTTTACCCATCATGTCGGGTGTGAGGACTCCATGTATGGTCTATGACCGCCTACACACAACCCCACATCCCTAAGTAAGTGGCATAAGTCACTTAGCCTACGTCTAGGCAAAGAAATAAAGTAAAGAAAGAAAGATAAAGAAAGAAAAGTTAGGCACATTAGGTATATGATGATCCTATTGTGTTATGATAAGATATGTGTGCAATGATCTATATGTATGTGATATTAACATTAAAAGATGATTTTGTTAATATATTTAAATGGCAAATGTTTTCAAGTTATGTTATCTTACTTAGCTAATTTTATTAGCTAACACTTGTTCTTTGAAAATGTTGTGCCTTCAGGATAATCAAGTGAGCTAGGCGAGGATTAGCTTGGTGAGACTTGGGTAGACGAATAAAGAAGCTTAGCAAAGACATTAAACGCTTAGACTTCCTTTTAGCCTCATGTTTGGCTATTTCATTTATGATTAAAGACTTGTATTAATGTGGCATTTATGTTGGTGCCAAAGCTTGGATTTACTTTTATTGTTTTGATGATGCTAGTAGTAACACCAAATTTTAAAGGTACCATCCGTTACGGATGGGGCAGATTTTGAAAGTGATCCTTTCCGCTTATTTTAAACGCCGTTTGGCAAAGTTTTGAAAAATCCAAGTTTTTAAACGACGGGTGTTACAAGTTGGTATCAGAGAAATGGTTTAAGTGAACCAAAATTCGACTAAGACCATAGGATTTTGGACTTAAACCGTATGAGAAATGATTGGCTTAGGTAGTAATGCTGTAGCTTTAATGATGACAATACGTTTAGGACGGGTTGGGATGAGTGTGAGTGTAGGTTTATGGCTTGCATAAGATTATGGTATGCTTGTGTAATTTAGTAGGCCTAACCTTACTTTGTTCTCATTCGATTCATCTCTAACAATCGCTACTAAATTGTAGAAAGATGGTTAATACTCGTGCTAGCAGTCAAAGAGATGGAGCTAATGCCAGCAATGCTCCGGCTAATCAAAATGGGACTGGTAATGGTGTTAACCAAAGGCCTCCTCGAAGGCCATTTCCAGATGCACAACCCACAAGGTCTGAGATTGAAAGAGCTAACCCAGTCATTGAACAAATTCCTACTCAAGCTGAAATGCATGAAGAGTTGAGGGCTATTCGAGCTCTCTTGTTGAGGAATGAAGAAGAGTTGAATCAACTTAGGGCTGAAAGAGAAGCTAGCTTGCAACGGTATGAGCATACGGATGGGAATTACTCCAACCGCTCAAACCGTAGCGAGCCATCATTGGTAAGATCACAGGTTGCCCCTGGAAACATTGTTGCTGAAGTGAATGGTACGGGAAGAATGTAGTGGCGCCTCGTGCTCCTCGTGTTCATAACTTCAAATATGAGAGCTTTAAGAAGTGTGGTGCCAAGGAGTTTGATGGCACTCTTGATGCAGTGGGCGCCATGGAATGGCTTACTGACACCGAAGTAGTGTTTGCTTCATGCTACTGTCCTGATGATATGAAAGTATTATGTGCTACCCGGGTGTTGACAAAGAATGCCCGGAATTGGTGGAGATCTGCTACTGTGTCATTAACTCCCGAAGTACTTGCTGCTATGCCTTGGGATACATTCAAGGAAAAGTTTTTGGAAGAATATGTGGGTACTCGAGAGTTGAGGCTAATTGAGAAGGAATTCAGAGCTTTGATTGCTAAGCCCGGTGCCATAGGGGAGTATGCTCGCTCGTTTACAGAAAAATTACAATTTGTAGGTCGTGTGGTGCCAAGGGAAATTGATCAAATTGAAGCATATTGTGATGGTCTCCCCGCTAGCTATCGTGGTCTTTGTAGGCAACATACTACATTGTCTGCTGCGATTAAGGAGTCCAAGAGGCTGGATGATGACTTCAAAAGTGAAAGGGTTGCAGTAAAAGCTAATGATGACAAGCAACCAAGTTCGAAAAGGAAGCATGATGGGTCAAATGGATCTAATAGGAAGTTCAAGAAAGGTTCATTTTCAAGAGGTGGGGGCAGCAACTATGCCAAGCCTAAGAATTGGTGTGGTACTTGCAAGGCGCCTCATTCGGGTCCATGTTCAGATAAGACCCGAAGGTGTAATACTTGTGGTGGTACGGGTCATCCTACTTCAGAATGCAAAGACAAGCCAAAGTGCTACCGGTGCCAACAAACCGGTCATTTCATCAAGGATTGCCCACAAGGAAGAGATGAGGGAAAGAAGACGGCTGTTCAAAAGCCTAAAGCTCGAGCCTTTCAGCTGACAGTTGAAGCTGCCAAGGATAACGACGAGGTAGTAAGCGGTACATTTCTTGTTAACTCAAAACCTGCTTCTGTACTTTTTGATTCGGGTGCAAATAGATCTTTTGTGTCCACTTTATTTGCTCCTAAGCTTGATAGGGTCGCTATTCCTCTTGATTGCTCTATAGAGGTTGAAATTGCTAACGGTACTATTAGTGACATTCAAGTAGGTTATGATGATTGTTCTATCGAGATTGAAGGTCGCTCCTTTCCGGTTCAGTTATTGCCTACTACTTTAGCCGGTTTTGATATTGTGATAGGTATGGACTGGTTGTCTCGAAATGATGCTACTATTATATGTTCCCAAAAGGTCGTACGATTCGTTACTCCGGATGGTGAAGTCGTTTCCGTTTATGGAGACAAGAAGAAGGGGAGCATAAAGATTATTAATTTGATGAAGGCTCTCAATTGCATTCGGCATAACAAGAATCACTTTCTTGCCTATGTTATCGATACACGAAAAGGGAAGTCTCCGATCCCTAATGTTGATGTAGTTTCTGAATTTTCTGATGTCTTTCCGGATGATCTTCCCGGTATTCCTCCCGACCGTGAGGTCATCTTTCAGATTGATCTCGTACCCGGTGCTACTCCTATTGCAAAAGCACCCTATCGTTTAGCTCCCACAGAAATGAAAGAGTTAATGTCCCAGCTTCAAGAGCTACTTGACAAAGGTTTCATACAACCAAGTTCCTCGCCTTGGGGAGCTCCGGTTCTTTTTGTCAAAAAGAAAGACGGTTCTATGCGCATGTGCATAGACTACCGTGAGTTGAATAAACGAACGGTTAAGAATAAGTATCCTCTCCCGCGTATTGATGATCTTTTTGATCAGCTCCATGGTGCTTCTTACTTCTCTAAGATTGACTTGCGGTCTGGCTATCATCAATTAAAAGTCAAAAAGGAAGATGTGGCCAAGACAGCTTTTCGTACACGTTATGGGCACTATGAGTTTCTTGTCATGCCGTTTGGGTTGACAAATGCTCCAGCCGCTTTTATGGATTTAATGAATCGGGTATGTCGCCCATTCTTAGATCATTTTGTGATTGTCTTCATTGACGATATTCTAATTTATTCAAAGTCCGAAGCCGAGCACCGTGAGCACTTAAGAGCTGTTCTTGAGGTTCTTAGGGAGAAAAGGTTATATGCAAAATTCTCCAAGTGTGAGTTCTGGCTCCGAGAAGTTCAATTTCTCGGGCATGTTATCTCTTCTGAAGGTATTAAAGTTGATCCTGCCAAGATTGAAGCTGTATCTAAATGGGAACAGCCAAAGACACCCACAGAGATTAAGAGTTTTCTCGGTTTAGCTGGCTATTATAGGAGGTTTATTCAAGATTTCTCCCGAATAGCTAAACCAATGACTGAATTGACAAAGAAAGGAGTGAAGTTTGTATGGACGGAAGCTCAAGAAAAGGCCTTTCAAACGCTTAAGACAAAGTTATGTGAAGCTCCTGTCCTAGCCTTACCCGAAGGTACTGATGATCTTGTTGTTTATAGTGATGCTTCTATTTCAGGTTTGGGTTGTGTCCTTATGCAAAGGGACAAGGTTATTGCATATGCTTCACGTCAGTTGAAGCCTCATGAAAAGAATTACCCGACCCATGATCTTGAATTGGCTGCAGTAGTGTTTGCTTTGAAGTTGTGGAGGCATTACTTATATGGCACCAAATGTACATTGTTTACGGATCATAAGAGTTTGCAATATGTGTTCTCACAAAAGGAAATGAATGTAAGACAAAGGAGATGGATGGAACTTCTGAAAGATTATGATTGCGAAATTAAATATCATCCTGGTAAAGCCAATGTGGTAGCGGATGCATTAAGTAGGAAAGTGCAGAATTTTTCTTGTAGATTGATGAGCATGGTTGTTCAAGCCAAGTCGGGGTTACTCGACCGCATCAAGGAAGCACAAGTTAAGGCTTTAATGAAGAATAATATCGATAATGAGAGTATTGGAAAGAAGAGAAGACTTGTGATGGAGACGAACAGCCGTGGATTTAAGACTTATAAGGGTCGAATATGGGTACCATTGCTTGGTGATAACCGAGAATTGATCCTCGAAGAAGCTCATAGGTCAAGATATTCAGTCCATCCAGGTATTACCAAGATGTATGCAGATTTGAAGCCCATCTATTGGTGGCCAAACATTAAGGGAGAAGTTGCTCATTTTGTTGAAAGATGTTTGACGTGTGCACGTGTTAAAGCTGATCACAAAAAGCCATATGGAATGTTGCATCAATTGGAGATTCCGGAATGGAAATGGGACCATATTACTATGGATTTGTGACCAAACTACCAAGAACACCGAAAGGAAATGACATGGTATGGGTTATTGTGGATAGATTGACAAAGAGTGCTCATTTCTTGGCAACAAGACAAGAGGTACCACTAACTAAGATGGCAAAGATGTATGTGGATGAGATCGTGGCAAAGCATGGTGTTCCTTTATCCATTGTTTCGGACCGAGACACGAGATTCGTGTCTAACTTTTGGAAGGGTCTTCAGCGAGAGTTAGGTACTAGAGTTAATTTGAGCACCGCCTATCACCCTCAAACTGATGGGCAAAGTGAAAGGACCATACAAACGTTGGAAGACATGTTGAGAGCTTGTGTATTAGAATATGGTGGAGCATGGGATGAACACTTGAAATTGATCGAATTCACTTATAATAACAGCCACCATGCAAGTATCGGAATGCCACCATTTGAAATGCTTTATGGTAGGAGATGTAGGACTCCGAGTTGTTGGATGGAACCCGGTGAAAAGCAGTTTACGGGTCCAGAAATCATTGAAATCTCAGCTGAAAAAGTTAATGTGGCAAAAGAAGCACTTCGTGTGGCTAGAGAACGACAAAAGACTTATGCCGACAAGAAAAGGAAGCCAATTGAGTTCCAAGTTGGTGATTTAGTAATGCTGAAAGTTTCCCCATGGAAAGGAGTAATTCGATTTTGGAAAGAAGGAAAGCTAAGCCCACGTTTCATAGGACCTTTCAAAATTCTGAAACGTATCAAGGATGTAGCTTATCAATTGGAACTACCCCCAGAATTGGATGGGATTCACCACACATTTCATGTTTCGTACTTGAGGAAGTGCTTGGCCAATGAGTCTAGTGTTATTCCAATTGAGGATGTGAGCATTAATCCTCAGAAAAGAATAGTGGATGAACCAGTAGCGATACTCGGAAGAAAGCAAAAGAAACTTCGCCGAAAGTTGATTGATCTTGTGTTGATTAAATGGAAGCATAACCACGGTGAAAGTTTAACTTGGGAGACCGAGTCGGTGATGAAAGAGAAATACCCAGATTTGTTCACTTCTGAGGCGATTCCGAGGACGGAATCCTCTTAAGGGGGAGGTAATTGTAACATCCCAAACGTTTTTATGTTTGACTATTTGACTTTCCGTTAGTTAACTTTAGGTCTATTATGTTTATGTGCCTTATAAAGGATTATGTGATTAAATGCTTATGTGTTTAATATGAAATGAAGTAAAGTGAACTAAATGAAAGTAATTTAAAGTAAAGTATGAAAGTTAAGTGCTTGTTAGATCGTTAAGTCTCCCGGTAAGCTAATTAAGCTACGAAAGTAAGGTTTAGGAAGTCGAGGGGCCTATGGGCACTAAAGGAAACTTATGGTCAGGAGTTTAAGGTCTAGTGAGACCCCTATAGCTGCTAATTTTCGTGATTAAGCCCTAGGTTCAGATCCCCTCCCTCTCAAGACAAGTTTCCTTCAAGAATCAATCGTTTCGTGTCGTTTCGATCAAGTTTGATTAAGATTTCGAATCCTCGAAGTCATCTACAGGTATTATGGCTGATCTTACTCTTAAATCTGTTCATGTATGTCTTAGTAGTGATTTTGATCCAGGCCATAGGGTTTGGGTTGGATTGTTGGATCAAACGTTTATTGAATTCATGTCGTTCGGGTGTTTTAATGATTGAATTGTGATGTAAAGGATTAAGGGATTAATAGGATGATTAAAGTTGATGAAAGTGCAATTGAAAGGGTTAATTTTAAGTCCCCAGGTTGGATTTGGGGTATGGGTTCGTATGGAATTCGTTTGATCATAGAACAAAGATTAGGTTTCTGGTCGACACTCCAGGTGCGACGCACCAGTAGGGTGGTGCGGCGCACCACAGGTCATTTTGGAAAAATGGTAAGCCCGATATGCGACGCACCAAGGGTAGGTGCGGCGCACAATTCATATGTTCAGAATTTCTGATCAATTCATGCGACGCACCAAAGGGGTTGGTGCGGCGCACCAACTTATGTTTAGAATTCCCCTGTTGACTTTGTGCGACGCACCATGTGAGAGGTGCGGCGCACCTCTTGTCCAGTTTTCATAAAACATTTCGTTTAGCTTATGTTTCGATCTTATATTCATTCTAGGTTGTCGGGAGCACTTAGCAAGCACTATAAGATACATTTAACTTGTTGGTAAGCTGTATCGAGGTAAGATAACATCTTTTGTCACCTGTTGGTACAACAAAACACGTTTTCGTAAGTTAACCTTCCAATTGAATATGTATGTACATTTTATGTTCGTGGGTGACTATGGGAGGTTGCAAAGGGATATATTACTTACCGTTTATGATGATGAACATTCATTTGCAGGTTGCAATGGTATGTGGTAAGTATATATGCATGAGATGATGAAATGATTATAAATGCATGAAATGATGAAATGATTATGTATGTATGAAATGATGAAATGATATGATATATGTTTGCATGTGTGGCTTGATCACCTAGTCACTAGTCTTTGATTAGGAATGCCATGTTCACGTGCACGTTAAGGGCCCCAAAGTAAAAGATGATATGTGATTAGCTTAGGTGAAAGAGTAGCCTAAACTAATTAAACGATTAAAGTCTCGAGCATTATGTAAAGTCTTGTGCTAAGCTTAACCCGTGCTAGCTCTTCGGGGCTGGTGCGTACGTGGTCACTTGAGTTGCTCCTTGTGGCATAGTTACGTTTGAGTATTCCGGGTGAAGTAACTAACCACCAATGCGTAAAGGCATAAACGGTTTATTCAGTTGGATTGACTTTGTCATTCCTTAACGACGCCGATGGACCACCTTGGTTTACCCATCATGTCGGGTGTGAGGACTCCATGTATGGTCTATGACCGCCTACACACAACCCCACATCCCTAAGTAAGTGGCATAAGTCACTTAGCCTACGTCTAGGCAAAGAAATAAAGTAAAGAAAGAAAGATAAAGAAAGAAAAGTTAGGCACATTAGGTATATGATGATCCTATTGTGTTATGATAAGATATGTGTGCAATGATCTATATGTATGTGATATTAACATTAAAAGATGATTTTGTTAATATATTTAAATGGCAAATGTTTTCAAGTTATGTTATCTTACTTAGCTAATTTTATTAGCTAACACTTGTTCTTTGAAAATGTTGTGCCTTCAGGATAATCAAGTGAGCTAGGCGAGGATTAGCTTGGTGAGACTTGGGTAGACGAATAAAGAAGCTTAGCAAAGACATTAAACGCTTAGACTTCCTTTTAGCCTCATGTTTGGCTATTTCATTTATGATTAAAGACTTGTGTTATTGTGGCATTTATGTTGGTGCCAAAGCTTGGATTTACTTTTATTGTTTTGATGATGCTAGTAGTAACACCAAATTTTAAAGGTACCATCCGTTACGGATGGGGCAGATTTTGAAAGTGATCCTTCCGCTTATTTTAAACGCCGTTTGGCAAAGTTTTGAAAAATCCAAGTTTTTAAACGACGGGTGTTACATGTACTTGAAATGATGTTTTGAGAAAAAAAAAGCATTCTTCATAAAATTCGTAGTCTTTGTATTTTTGTATGAGTTAATGACATAAATCGTCCCTGTGGTTTACCTAAATAGTCACCTTTCGTCCTTTAAAATTCAAAACCTCAAGGACAGTCCTTTATGGGTGGCAAATTACTGGAGTACCCCTCACGTGGGTGTCACGTGGGGGGTTTAACGGAGACCACTTGACGGTCAAATAGTCAAAGGACCGAACATGATCCTTATCCACCTATAAAGGACTGTCCTTGAGGTTTTGAATTTTAAAGAACGAAAGGTGACTATTTCGGTAAACCACATGGACGATTTATGTCATTAACTTATACTTGCAACTTTGTAAAAGTAAATAAAGTACATTTAAGTTTCTATAAAAATTTTGGACTAAAGTCAAAAACCAAAAAGTTTAGTGGTAAAAATACGAAACTCAAAAAGTATACTATCGTAAAAAAAAAAAAAAAAAAAAAAATGGTAAAGGACAAAATAACTGACGTCATGCTGACGTCAGCGGCACTGTAGAGCTACCGTGGGTTTAGTTCAGAGACAATATTAATGCCTTGTATAATTGTTCAATTATTGGTAAAGTTGGAGCAACTTGAACCATTGGATAAAATAAATCGTTGAGATTAAAAGTTCAAGTTTGAATCTTGACCATTGATTTTAATCCAATGGTTCAAATTGCTTTAATTTTACCTAAAAAGTTGAAGTAACTTAAATTTTTTTTATCCGATTTAAAGTCTTATAAATACCAACTAAGAAAACTATTACTGGTATCTTTTTTTAGTTACATATACAAATAAGGTGATGACATATCATTGACTAATAATTTCTATTTTATCTGATGATTTTTGGCTGCGTGCATCGTTCAATATTATCTGAATTGAATTGATGTTTTACTTGCTAAATATTTGAAGTTCCTTGCTCTAATTTTAACTTCTTTGAGCAACATATCGAAGACTAGCACATGGGGATTAGGGACTAACTAATTAAGTATGGACCTAAAAAACTATCCATATTCTCAAACAATGGCCAGAATCCGTTTCTGAAAACGAAAATGACCCAAACTAGAACCGATATCGAAACCAAATCCCCATCGGTATCGATTTCGGTACCGCGGTATATCAGTAACCTTTCCCATTCCCTAATATTAATTCATACATACACCATTAAACTAATATGCATATATAACACAATACATATCATATTTACACTACCGGGGTCCCACGCAATGCAACAGTGGTAGTGGTGGCGACAAGGATGAT
>CM067169.1:74739750-74778293 GCA_034093135.1 Erigeron breviscapus | reverse complement strand
CTGTTGTGGTTGATGTTTTGGTAATCTGATTGAGATCAGGTTCGTATGTTTGTGGTTGATTATTGAATTAAGATTCAATAAGTGATATATAGGTTGTGGTTATAATTTTAACAAAATGTTGTTTCAACACGTTGGTATTGAGATCGCAATTAAGGGTTTGGTTCATATCGGGGGAAAATTTCTAAATGATGAAATTGTTGCAGGATAGGAGAATAACATGTTTGATGATAAAATGGTTGTAAAATCGGATTGACCTCGAAAGTTGAAGAACCATCTTAGGAATCAAGGCTATCAACCGATACCGCAGAGCCAACAATGTCTCAGTTTCAACCAACACACTCCATTGAGACCAACCAGCACAATCATTATGTGCCAATCAAGAAGTCGTCCCGTTTCTAACTTTAATACAATAAAGGCTACCATACACAATAACCCCACAACGACCAAAACAAAATTTAATTCTATATTAAAATGTGATTCTATATTGAAATTCAACAAGTGATCAGAACAGAAATAAACAATGGAAAATGAAATGAATAAGAAGAAACAACAACTCAAAGTATTATGTCTTCATGGGTTCAGAACAAGTGGAAAAATACTGCAAAAACTAGTGGAAAGATGGCCAAAACCTTTGCTAGAGAAACTAGACCTTGTTTTCATGGATGCCCCTTACCCGGCTCGAGGGAAGTCCGATGTTGATGGAATTTTCGAACCACCTTTTTACGAATGGTTTCAATCTGATCAGGTTATTTTCATACACTTTTTATTTAATTTTTTTGTCAAATGATATGACCACGTATTTATAAGTTATAGTAACAGTTGTGGTATACTTATTTGATAATTAACATGTTGGTTGTAGGAATTTAAAGAGTACTAAAACTTTGAAGAATGTATGTCAAAAATACAAGAGTTTATGCTGAATCATGGACCTTATGATGGCATTCTTGGTTTTTCCCAGGTTAGTTCTCTGATATTATGTATTGCTAAATTACTAATGCTAGTCCTATTTTTATATTGTTTGTTGCTTGATTGGAATTCAATCAGGTCAGTTTTTTTTTGTTAAACGGCAAATTTCATTAAGTCAATCCAACAACCGCAAAGTGGTAACCCAAATTACTGATTAAACCCATTGTTACAGGGAACGAGAAAACCCCGAAATTAATTTTTAAACATCAATGCCCAAGTTTGAATATTCGTTCCCATGGTTTGATCTTTCCCAGTATAACGTTGCGTGTTCGAATTCTGATCGCTTTTACGCGAGAAAGGGGGACCACCCTCTACATCCCAAACACCAGTGATTATTGTGTTGTTTCGATTTATCACTACAACCAAATTGTATGTTCCTTACATTAGTCTGTACACTTTTTCTAAAAATATGATAAATTTAAAGAATTATTTACACTTCTAAATATGTAAAGTATGTCCTTGTTAAGAAATTTCAGAGATTATAATGTTTACACATACAAACAGAACAAAAATAAATTTTATGAACCACTTGAAATTGTGGAAATTAGTTTGTCACTAAAATGTCTTCACCCTGCCTTGAAAATTAAGGTCTAATAAATTGAATTTTTACACATTAAGGTTTCTTTTCTTGAATAGTAGTTAATTCTATATACAACTCCATTTAGCAAGGTGCTCGCGGAGGAATCGAGGTACATACCTATAGATTACAGTTAGGATCATAGACCCAATTGCCCTGGAAATTAGTTTGTCACTAAAATGTCTTCACCCTGCCTTGAAAATTAAGGTCTAATAAATTGAATTTTTACACATTAAGGTTTCTTTTCTTGAATAGTAGTTAATTCTATATACAACTCCATTTAGCAAGGTGCTCGCGGAGGAATCGAGGTACATACCTATAGATTACAGTTAGGATCATAGACCCAATTGCCCTGGAATAATCACATAGTTTGTCAATCTAATGAAGGTAGCAACACATGTAAACCTATATCGTATAATTGATACATTTTTTGTTGCTAACATAAATTAGGGAGCAATGTTAACGGCGGCAATACCAGGGATGCAAAAGAAAGGGGTGGCTCTAACCGAAGTTCCAGAGGTGAAGTTTGTGATAGTAATATCAGGGGCGAAATTTGGTGGTACAAAGTTTGGGGCTCCTAAACTTCACTACTACTTTAGGGTTGGTTCGGGTCAATGAGTCTAGCTAATTTACCAACAAAAATTCACTATATATGAACGGGTTTACAAGTTTGACTATTTGTTTTGATTATTAAATTTACACTAACGGTTATGATTATTAAATTTATTTTGCAGTTTCTAGAACAACCTACATAAAAAAGAGGAAAGAAAATTATTGATAGTGCATACAAAATATCATATAAAAATATGTATTTTCAAAACAAATCATAAAAAAACTACTATTAAACTCCATTTTTATGATTTTCGTATTATTATGATTCATAATGATACAGAATGGGTTTTGTACTGATCATAGTTATGATATTATTTAGTAATCCTCATAGCATGAGCAACTTGTATGCATTAAGAAGGATTGTTTGGTTACTTATAAATTCATGCTTACAAGGTGTTTGACATATTGACTAAGTGAAACTTTTAATGTGTTAAAACTAAACCCTATAATATAACAAGGTAACCGTCTGATAATGGACTTATGAAAAGGCCATGAACATGTTTGAAAGATCAAATTTCTTGAAGAAATGTGTCGATCGAGGCGAATGAAACTTTTACGTTGGCTTTAAAAGCATTTTTACCTGAATTGCAGCAACAACCTTGATCAGTACATTGATAAAAGGTTCGCTTCCGTCTTTTTAGCTATTAGAAATGATGGGTTCTAAGATGATATTTGCTATTGACGTGTGTTATTGGTAACTGCTAAGATCATATTCTTTGAGTGTTAGTGCTCTTAGTCAGATGAAGCAGGTGCATGTTTATATGTATTCTCTTTTTGGCGCCTTCCCATGGTCAAAACTTGGAAGCAGTGATAATCTCATTTCTTTGCAAAACGAATTTGTTCTGTTAGTTCTTTTACTACATATCTGACTAAAAGTAGACAAGTTACACTAATAAACTGTATAACGTGCCTACAATGACTTTAGAGATGAAAAGATATAGTAAACATTTATCGGATTTAAATTGAGTATAAGATGAATCAAGATGGAATCTGGATAATATATGGATTACATTCGCTTTTTCATGACACTTGTTATCTATCTCCCATTGGTTCCAACATTGTGCAACTGATTCTTCTTGTCTTCTTTTTCATTTTCGGCATAAAGAGAATTTCTTTCTTTACTTCCAAATGAACCTTTGCCATAAGAAAATAGTATGAGTAACAAAACAGTTGCAACTCTGCCATATGACTATATATTTTTTTTTGAAAGGTGAATTTCGCTGAAAACTTCGTGTCGCGATTCGACAGCGGGAGGTCTAGCATACGTTGTCTTAACCGGGTCCGCGCTAGAGAGCTCCCTCGAAGTAGAAATGTCTATTTCAAATACCCGATGGGGGAAAACCCCTACTAATCCGCCCGAAGGCACGACGATTAATAGGGGTAAACCCTGCCCCCTCAGACTTGAACCTGGTATACCCAAGCCAAGTCCTCATAAAGGGACTATTCATATGTCCTCCCCAAGGCTTGAACACAAGATCTCATGCAAGGGGGATGGTCTTTCAACCATTGAGCTAAAGCTCAAGGACCATATGACTATATATCGGGGCGCGTAACACCACCGGAGCAAAAAGGGTACCCCCACCAGCACTATTAGCGGCGACGTCGCCGCTAATAGTGCGGGACCCAACTGACCAATTGATGACTTCAAAGGTGTTTCAGTCAATGGGTCCCGCACTATTAGCGGCGACGTCGCCGCTAATAGTGCGGGGCCCAACTGACCATTGTGAATTCAAAGGTGTTGTCAGTTATTGGGTCCCACACTATTAGCGGCGACGTCGCCGCTAATAGTGTACCAAATTTCTTTTAAAACGCGGCTGCCCCCCCTTCTCAGAACCCTCTTCTTCCCCAACGAAAAAACGCACAAAAGGTGTAAAAAAAAAAAAATCTCCGGCAATCCACCATTGTTAGTCCATATTCCGGCCCTCAATCCCCTCACCCTCTGAATATCAACAATCCGGCCACCCACGCTTTTGCCCCCGACGAAATTCCGGCCAGGATAATTTTCCGGCGAGTTTTCAGGCGAAAATCCGCCCGGACCAATTTTCAGACGAAGTATTAGCGGCGACTAGCATTAGCGGCGACATTTCCGGCGACCCACTTTTCCGGCGACCCACTTTTCCGACGTTTTCTTTGTATGTTTAACACTCATTTACTTTTTTATTGTTGTTATTATTTTTAATATATGTTATTATTAGTTATAAAAATGTTATAGTATTATATTTAGAAATTTTACGTTTGTTAGTTTGATTTAAAGAAATTTGTAGGATATGATTGTTATGAATTATTGTGATTTATTTTATATTATATTTAATAATATTTTTATTTATTTCATATTATATTTATTTCTTGTCCCGTGGTAATTATCACTTCTGGAAAGGATATTTCTTCTCTTGTCTTCTTCTTTATTTCTCTTCTTTCTTTCTTCTTTTCTTTCTTCTTCTTTTGTTTCTTCTTCATTTCTTTCTTCTTCTTCTCTTTCTTCTTTTCTTTGTTTTTTTCTTTGTTGTTTTTCTTCCTTTCTTCTTTTCTCCTTGTCTTGATCAGCAGCCTTTTTCTCCTTCTTTTTGGCCACTATCTTGTTCTCTTTCTCTTTCTCTCTTCTCTCTTCTCTTTCTCTTCTCTCTCTTCTCTCTCTCTCTTCTCTCTCAATTCTAACGGCTTTTTCTCTCTTCTCTCTCTCTACTCTCTTTCTCTCTCTTTATTCTTTTCTCTCTCTCTCTTTTTCTCTCTCTCTCTCTATTTCTTTTTTCTCCGATCTTCTTTTCTCTTCTCTTTTCTTCTACCTCTACTCCTCTCTCTCTTTCTCTTTTTCTCTTTCTCCCTTTCTCTCTTTCTCCCTTTCTCTCTTTCCCTCTTTCTCCCTTTCTCTCTTTTTTCTTTCTCTCATTCTCTCTTTCTTCTCTTCTTTTTCTTCTCTTTTCTTTCTTCTTTTCTTCCTTCTTTCTTTTCTTTCTTCTTTCTTCTTTCTTCTTTCTTCTTTCTTCTTTCTTTTCTCTTCTTCTTTCTTCTCTCAACCTCTCATTCTCTCTTTTCTTTCTCTTTTCTCTTTTCTTCTCTTTTCCTCCATTTTCATTTCTTTCTTTCTTTCCTCCTTTCTCTTTTTTTTCTGTATTTCACTTTGTCTTCTTCTTCCTCTTCTTCTTTTTCTTTCTTCTTCCTTTCTTTCTACCATTCATTTTGTTCTCTTTTTCTTTCTTCTCTTTTCTCTTTCTTTCTTTTTATCTCCTCGTCCTTCTTCTTTCCTCTCTCTCCTCTTACTCTTCCTTTCGTCTTCTCTGTCTGCCTAGTCTTTGTCTTCATCTATTGTTACATCTCTCCTCTTTCTTCTCTTTCTCTTTCTCTTTCTCTTTTCTTTTTTCTTTCTCTTCTCTCTTCTTCTTCTTTCTTTCTTCGTGTTTTTCTCTCTCTTTCTCTCCTCTCTCTCCTCCCTATATTATGTTATTGTTAATATTATGTTAGAAAACCATTTTGTTAATATGATTGTTAGAAATTAGTGATAGAAATGTTATGATATTTTGTTATGTTTTTATTGATTTATTACTTGTATATAACTTATGTAGGTTAAAATGGCTGCTGTTCATGGCGGAGATGGTGGCAATGACCCTCCAAATTGGGGGTGGAATCCCCAATGGGGCTGCAAGCGTATCGGGGGTAAGTATATATAGATGTATGTAATATATATATATTATATATATTTATTCTATATTTTTGCTTTGTAGGGAATAGCTCAGGGAGAGCTGCCGCTGCTAACAAGGAACTAGAGCGGGAGTTTCAGAAGACTGGACGACTTATAACTCTTAGACTAGACCCCACCAATAGCAGGTGGCAGACTATCGGTGACACCTCCAAATGGTACAAGAGCTATTTGGGGACATATGTCGCTACCGTCCCGCATACTTACGACTCGTGGGATCAGGTGCCCCCACACATCAGGGATGGACTTATTCCCTGGCTCCAGGTTTAAAACATTTTATTTTACAATTTAAATACGTCATTACAAAATTAGGGTAGATGCTGACTATTACTACAAAATTGCAGAGACGGTTCTACTTGGACCCGTATCTAAATAACGAAGACGGTCACCCCTTACGGGTCGCCATTGAAAACATGATTCGTCAAGATGCCCTCAAGAACTACAGGGATAAAAAAGCAAAATTCAAGGGGAAATGGTTTAGCGACAGGGGTGGTTAGATAGACTCGGCGAATTCGAAGGTGTTCCGCCGCATGGAATGCCTCAAGATGTCTGGAGGGATCTACTGCATTACTGGACCAGGGAGCACCGGATGCTTGTTGCCCAAAGAAACGCGATTAACAGGCATGGACAAGATAATCTTGTCAGTACTCACGGTCGCCAGTCATACGCTCAGCGTGAATATGAATACGCTGTAAGTTATTATTTTTACGTTTTATATCCACATATGTATATATATATATAGAGAGAGAGATACACATACATATATATAACTTTGATTAATGTATATACAGCGTAGTAATCAGGGGCAACGTGAGCCCCCGCCTGAGTTCTTTTTGCGGGCCCACACATTACACGATGGGACGGTGCAGACAAGAGCTCCTCCCATTTATGTAAGTTCTCGCACAACACTTAACATCGTATTTTTTGTAAATTTTTATTAATTATAACTAACTTTTTTATTTGTTTATGATTTAATGTGGTACAGGACCGGCTTGTTGAATCCCACCAGGCACTTTCCCAACAGCCCAACACCCCGCCGAGTCAGACATTTTTGGAAGCTTTGGGGATCCGGTCGGGACATACCCGCGGGGTTGGGCGTTTGGTTAGAGGAACACGAGGACTGAATGTCGACCTCCCGCCTATTGTTGACCCTCCTTTGGAGGCCCCAGCTCAGGAGCCGTGGTTTAACGTGGATCAATTCTTCAACCCTCCGAGCCCTTGGGACATCGCCGGGTCTAGTTCCGCCTCATTACCCACACATCGCTTGGATAGTGATAGTGATAGTGATTAGTTTGTAATTTTTATGAACCTCTTTATTTTAAAGTTTTCTATGTATTATGTACATTATGTCTTTATTTTGATTATGTATTATTTTAATTAAAGTTTATATCGGTTAAATAAGATAATAAATAATAAACCGGAAGGTGACGTCAAGGTGGGGCTTCAAGCAATAAAAATAAAAAATTTGTTTTTTTAAGATAATAAATTTTAAAAGAGAAAAATGAAAAATATGCGAAAATTATGATTGGTAGTGATAATTTTATCTAACTAGAAATGAGAAATAAATAACGTGGTGTAGATTTGACGATGATATACGAGAAAAAAAAATTAAGTTGGATAAGGCTTTAAAATTACATTATTACCAAAATAAGTTTAATTTCTCAATATTATTATGGCCAAATGAATCAAGTTTTTTAATGCCATAACATAATATGAGTTTATTAGTTTAAAGTAAACAATTTAATCAAGTAATTCTATCAATTTTTTTTTTATTAAATGATATTTATCTAATGAAAGAGCATTAAAATGATTAACCAACAAACCACCTTGATAGTGGTTATCACCATGGTCTTCTTCTATATTTAGGCTTCCCCGTTCAATTCATGAGAACAAATCACACACCATTATGTCTTTATTTTGATTATGTATTATTTTAATTAAAGTTTATATCGGTTAAATAAGATAATAAATAATGATAAAATTTATATTATTGGAAAACAAATATTTATGTATAAAAACAAAAAATATAACAAAATATTTATTATTGTAATGAATTTAATCATCTATAACAATAGGAGGCCCAGGTGGTATTCTTGGGCAGTTTGCATACATCCATTCTTGAAACGCTTGTTCTCGATGTGCGTACATTGATGCCACCGCACGTGCAGGCGGGGGTGCGTAGTATGACCATTCTGGATTCTTGTAAGCCATTGGGTACTCACCTGTTAATTCCACTGCAACAAAATGGTCTCTCCTCATTTACGAGAGCAATAGTTATCGGTTGAGCCAACATTAATTGATCCAATCCATGATGCATCGGGAATACTGTTCTGCGCTCTGAACGTTTTCTTGAGCTAACATTAATTGATCCAAGCCTTAATTGATCCAATCCATGATGCATCGGGAATACTGTTCGGGCGTCACGTAAGCTGATGCAGTTGATTATTATACCTAGCTTATTGGCCAGGAGGATATGGAAAAACACTTTACTCATCCAATGGTCCTTGGGACGCCATTGTTTATAATAAGAGGTTTGCAACGCCTCTAATATGCGTTTGCCCTCGGGCCCATACATTCGCATGTACCCTTCGCGGTCAGATTCAAACTCCTCTAGCATCTGCGTACGAACCCACTCCGAACCGTAATCCTCATCTAGCCCCAAAGCAACAGCGGTAGCTCGAAATCCACAACTACCATCTCCTTTGACATTCTGTGCGCCGACAACATAAGGTCGAATGTACGTTGGCAGCTTCTCTCCGTCATCCGTCTCGCGTATGCATTCCCCTGCAGATCGGTAGCTGGATCATGATTGTGTTTCCAGTCCTTGACAGTTACCCTCCAACCACCATCATACCCGGGGCGGCCTTCCAAAGTAAAGGGACACCCTATCTTGTTGGACCGTTTGGGTGGCCCAGTTAACCTTTTATCGCGTGGTCCACCGTGGTGACATATTAGTGTCACCTTATTGACCACCTTTAACGAGTTTTTGTTCGACCGCCGTGTGACTAGAACATAACCCAACTCCAGTGCTGTTCTTTTAGCCCACTCCGTCAATTCTTCGACGGAATCAAACACCTCCTCGGTTTCTAAGTCTCCAGGTTCGCAGTCAAATTGACCTTCTGCATCAGGTGACTCAAACTCATCATCGGGCACTTCAATACGTACGTTTTCTGGGTCTGCCCAAATATCCTCAAAACTATCCATCTTAAACAATTCAAGTAAACAAGTAAACATCTAGTTCATTAACTATTGATGATATACATACTATATATACTATTAATAGCCTCAAAACTATCCATCTTAAACAAAAATGCGAAAGAAAATTGTGATTCTGTTTGTTATCGAAATGAAGAAAGAAAATAGAACATGTACTTTGAATGCCAAACGAAATACGGATTTATATGATCGGCAGTCATGGGTCCAAGGATGACGAGGTGCCACGTGGCACGTATTAGCGGCGACGTCGCCGCTAATACGTGATACGTGGCACCTCGTGTTCAGTAATGCTGTCAAGACTGAACACGAGGTGCCACGTGGCACGTATTAGCGGCGACGTCGCCGCTAATACGTGATACGTGGCACCTCGTGTTCAGTAATGCTGTCATATACACAGAGGTTGCCAACGTTGGCACGTATAAGCGGCGACCGTCGCCGCTAATACGTGGTTACGTGGCACGTATTAGCGGCGACGTCGCCGCTAATACTTGCGACGTGGCACTCGGGAACGGCGTGGTCAGTCATGGTCCAAAATTGTCGGGCCACCATTAGCGGCGACGTCGCCGCTAATACCCTGGTGGGGTTGCCCTGTTCCTGGTGGGGATACCCTGTGCCATATAAAAATGACTCTTTGTATGCAAGGAGTTATATCATTTACGGTTTTGATGGGAGTAAGTAGATAAAAAGGGCTAGACTAAACAATCATTTTAATAACAAAAACTTTAAACCTCTAGACTATATTTTGGCAATTCGTATGCTTCAGAAGTCCATATATTTAGCTTGGATTAAAATCTCAATTGGAAATATTATAAGTAGTAGTTCTTTTGTTGTACACTCGGCTGGTTGTCAGAAGAGAAAATAAAAGAAAGGGGAAAAGCAAGACAATATAGTTGTCAAGAATTTTACATGGTTCAAATCTTCAAATATCATCTTTACTGGTAAGACCTTTTTATAAATTTTACACTATTAATTTTATAATATTTTAGGCAAAAATAATTTTTATTTTCATTTTTAACAAAATGGTCTCTTAGTTGATATAACATGTTATAATCTATTTCATCATATCTATGTTTTTATTTAATTTATATACTTCAATTCATTTCCTTATTATGGGCTTATGCTAAAAATATATTTTAACAAATGTTTATGTAGATCCGTTGGTATTTTTTTAAAGTTAATTATTATTTACTCATAATAGTTTGCAAATTTTGGATTTCACTTTTATTTTTATTTTTCCGATAAGATTTTAATTGTGGTCTTGTATAGATTTTGTTATCAAAATGATTATTTTTCATTAATTGTGGTTTATTTTTGTGATAAATAAAAATGTATGAAAAGCTAATATATTATACGTCGTACATAATTTTTCATGGACAATCTAGTGTATAAAATTCTAGTTTATATTTAAATTTGAGTCCATAGTGATTTTCGAGTACGCAGGAAGTGGTGGATCACAATATGGCTTACAAAAATTAATTATATAGGTAGTTATAGTCTAACCGTAAAGGAAAAATGAAAGTTAAAAATGAAATGGACTTGTTATAGGAAAATCAATAATCGAATGGAAATATATATAATAAAAATATAACGCAGATCACGTACTCTTTGTTTAAATGTCTTGTGTGCTTATACTATTTGTGTTTATTAGATTCGATTCGGTGATCGCATTCTTGTGGTGGTTCTTCACTTTTGCAATTGTTGTGATCGACAATAAGGTACGGATATTCTAGTTGCTACTAGGATCTTTTTGGTACAATTCTTTTTCTTAAAACTTTGTTATCTTTCTGGTACAATCCATTCTCTCAAAAAGTTTTGTTTGTTATATATTATATATGTACGAATATTCTAGAGGTTATTAGGATCTTTTCGGTACAATTCTTTCCTTCAAAACTTTATTTGTTATATATATAATAGTACGAATATTTTAGAGGTTATTAGGAGCTTTTCGGTACAATCCTTTCTTTCAAAACTTTGTTTATTATATATATATATAATAGTACGGATATTCTAGTTGCTATTAGGATCTTTTTGGTACAATTCTTTCCTTCAAAACTTTATTTGTTATATATATAATAGTACGGATATTTTAGGTGTTATTAAGATTCCTTCCGGTAAAATCTTTCTTCTCAAAACTTCTTTTGATTTGTATGTAAAGTTTTATGGATATAGTATATTATTTGAAATATTATCTGCTTGCTAGACTTTGTATAATATTGTGATTTTCCCATTTTGATGTACTAACGATGTTGCCTTCATGATTGTGAATTGGGAAATCATAATATTTTATTATCTATATTTGTGTCAAAACCATCTCTTGAAACCGATTCGAAAGTTGTCCCAAAAAAGGTGGGTTTGGTGTGTTACATTTGATGCGATGATTTGTACACTAATATGTCCCTTGAATATTCGTTGGCCGAAAGATAATACAGTCGCCTATTATGAATCATATTAATTAGTCCCGAAAGATTAATACAGTCGCATTTTTGATTCTGATATGTCCCTCGAATATTCCTTGACCCGAAAATTTAATACGGTCGCATATTATGAGTTTTGATGACTCCATTGAAATTTTGTAAGAATTGGGTGGATAGAGATGTTCTTTTAAGTTATTTTAAAATGTCTAAAAATATATAATTATTATTTATTTCGAAAACTAATTCGATATATATAAGTATATAAGTGGTCAAAACGGTTTCTTAAGATGTGCATATAAGAGTAACCTATCCATGGAGGTCCCATGGGCGCGTTATTGTGACACCGATGACGTGGCACCGGCCGTAGCGGGGTATTTGATTTGATCTACGGCGTCTCCTTTTGATGACCACCGAGTGGTTATGTGCACTTTGATATTATATTTTGATAGGAGGCGTATGGATCGGTCCTAGGCATATTTTGATAAGTTTGACGGTGGGCGCTTATCGTAGTGTCATACGAGGCGTTTGCACCAAATGAATGATTAGTGGAGTAGCTACCCTATGATTTCATTCGGCCCTTTTGATAAGTAATTTTGTTTGACTCTTATGTGCATTATTTTATGAAGCTTGGTTTTATAGTATATTTTGATTTGTTAAGTATAAGGTATTTGTGAAACTATACGTATGCGTTCTTTGATTTGAAATAAGTTTGTTAAGGTAATAAGTTTGTTTTTAAATATACGTCTCCATTTCATATTATATTTCTGCTTTTGTCATATCCGTTCACTGGGCTTTTTGCTCAGCCGTATTCCTTTTTCTTTCTTATACGGCATGTGATCAAGCGGGCTTTGGGAACGAGAGAAGAGAGTATATAGAAGTGGACTTAACACCCTTTTGCTTTAGAGTTTTATTTCAAGCTATATAAGTATTTATTTTGATTTATCAGGTTGACTTTGGTTTGACTTTGAATAAGATTAACGCTCTTTTTGCCTTTAAGTCCCTTTGATATCATTTTGTATTGTTTAGAAAATTAGGGGCGTTACAATTTTCCTCCAAAATCACTTACTTTTTCGTTTGTTTTCATCCTTAACGTCTCTAGTTCACTCCTCAAGGTTTGTAGTCGTGCCTTTTGAACTAGGTCGGCTCCTAAATACTTGACTTTAATCGAATCCCATACTTCCTTTGAAGTCGAGTATTGAGCGACTTGCATTAAAACATCTTGTGGCAATGTTTGAAAGATCATTGCCTTTGATGTTGATGTGACCAATTTATACCCATCGCCCACATCGTTATTGGCCTTTTTATTATATGTTTTTAGTCGATTTTGCTGGCATTTGGCGCGTTTATGGGTTTTGTTAGTGTTTTCAGGTTCTAAACAGGTGACGTGTCCGTTTGGTGCAATTTCGAGTAATTTTGAGGCCATGAAGTTGATTGGAGAGTTCGAGAGTTATTAAGGTGAAAAGAGATAGAAAATTTATGCAAGTTCTTATTTTTGAAGAAGTGTTATTCGGACCAGTATAGTTATACTGCGACGCAGTGGTGGTGAACAAGCCCACTGCGCCGCAGTCATCTAATGGAAATGAGCATCGAGACCAGTAGATTTTTACTGCGACGCAGTGGTGGTGAACAGGCCCACTGCGCCGCAGTCAGCTATTGGAAAAAGGAGAATTCAACCAGTAATATTACACTGCGCCGCAGTGGGATGTGCGCACTGCGCCGCAGTCAGCCTTGACAAACGAGCACCAAAGGCAGTGTATAAGCACTGCGCCGCAGTGGGGGCATCACTCGCCCACTGCGCCGCAGTGAGAGTACGGGGCTGAAAGGTTTTTGGGCAGCTTTTGCTTCAGATTAAAGGGAGGTATAAATAGTTTACACAACCTAATTCCCAAATTATCAAGTCTTCTTTCTAAGAGCTGCACTACAAGGAACACCTTCAAGGATCAATTCAAGATTTCATCATCTTCCGATTCATTGAAGATTCACGTGCACCCACTTAGATCGTATCTATTTTATTGTCTTGCAATTTCTATTTCTCACAACGGCCCCCCCCCCCCCCCCCCCCCCCTCGCCCCCCCCCCCCCCCCCCCCCCCCCCCCCCCCCCCCCCCCCTCCCCCCCCCCCCCCCCGGGTGGCGGGCGGGGCGGGGTGGGGTGGGTGTGTGTGGGGTGTGGGGGGGGTGTTTTTTGGTTGTGTTTTTGGTTGGTGTTTGGGTTTTGGTTTTGGGTTTTTGTTTGTTTGTGCTTTGGTCTTTTTTTTTTTCTTTTGGTTAGTAGCCCAAGTTCTTTTTTTCTCTTTTTTTTTTTTTTTCTTTTTTTGTTTTTTTTTTTTTGTTTTTTTTTTTTTGGTTATTTTTTGGCATTTGTTTTACAAATTTATTTTTTTTTTCATTGTGGTGGGGGGTGTGGTTTGCCACCCCCCCCCCACACCCACCCCCCCCCCCCCCCACCCCCCCCCCCCCCCCCCCCCACCCCCCCCCCCCCCCCCCGCTAGCGGGGGTTGTTTTTTGTTTTGGGTTGGTTTGGATGGGGTGGGGGGGGGGGGGTTGGGGGTGGGGGGGTGGTGTGGTGGGATTGGTACATCATGTTCTTCCTTTATTTTGATTGTTATTTCAATTTAATCATGAGTGGCTAAACTTTCAATCATCCACCTTGATGAAACTAGACGAATGACGTGATTGCTATATGTTTTAATTCCAAGAGTTGATTTCATTTATCGTTGTGTCGAGATCTTGATGATTTAATTCCTTTACATTTATTATTATGATATTGGCGGCATGTGTGTCCTACGTTAGTGGTACTAGTTGGATACAGATGTGATTTTCAAACGGTTGCTTGTCTATGAGCAATTATCACTAGTTCATGGTATGATAGTGAATGTCATTTTAATAAAAGGAATCATTTTTGTCAACGTGTTTTGTAACGGTTGGTGGTACCACGTTATTTTCACATAGGCACAATTGGTAATTTGTTGATCAGCAAACTAATTGTTGGTAAGGTTGTCTAGGCATTGGTGGTACCGGCTTGGGTAATTAAACTAGCAACTTAGGTGTTTGGGTGATTTGTGAGCGGTTGGTGGTACACGCGAGCATTTTATCCTTTCACGATTAACGTGTCAACTCTCATTGAATTTGGTCTTAATTGAATGCAATCATGTTTGAAGTCTAGCGAAGTCAAGGTGGATGATCTTTACTATTATTGTTTGAATCTTTACCTTTACTTTTACGCGTTTTTGTCTTCAAAGTTATTTTACTTTAATTGCCAAGAGAGATTTGAAGCAACACCCTATTTTCCAAACTACTTTATTAGACAATTGATTCAGACCAATCCCCGTGAACGAACCTGGACTTACTTTTTAACTATATTGCATACGATCGGGTCCACTGCCCGATAGTGTGTAGTAGTGAGTTTCGAGGTGGTTCTAGTTTTAATTTTTAAACTCGATTTAGCACATCAAGTTTTTGGCGCCGCTGCCGGGGATTGTGTGCCGTTTTAGTTGTTAATTTAGTGGTTTGATCCTTCCTCACGCGTGAGGAAGTTATTTGCTTTAATAGTTTAGTTTTTCTTTGCTTGTCTTATCACAGGTGCAGTTGACGTGTTTGGTAGTTGTGTTTTGTAGGTCTACTTCTTAGTTGATGAACTTGCGTTCTTCGGGTTTACCTCTAAATAGTCCTTTGAGAACACCAACAAGACGTAGGTTTAACTTCACCACACCTACACCATTCTCACCTATTGCTAGACCCACTCCTGATTCGGACGAGGAAGGGTTTTATTTAGACGAGTTTTTCAATCTTGAAGTTAAGTTAGAAGAGGAAATGGGAGACGAAGAAAGGGATCCAAATGATATACGTTATGGTGAGAGGGTCCGCACTATTCCTACCAACCGTGGTAGTCCTATAAGACCTCCAACCATTGCTCATGACTTCAATCTGAAAGGTAATCATCTTAAAAGCATTGAGGAACAACAGTTTGATGGTAAAAGGAAATGGGATCCATACCAACACTTAGAGAGGTTTGAGAAGTTGGCACGGTTATACCAATATGGGAACAACCAAATGAATGCAGTTAAACTTGAGACATTTCCCATGTCCATTACCGGTGATGCTTTAGATTGGTTTAATGATCTTCCGGAAAATTCCATAACAACTTGGGACCAACTCAAGCAAGCTTTCATTGGTGAGTTTTATTCACTTAGAACTCAAAGGAAGTTGGAGAATTTAATTAGGTCCTTTGACCAAGATGAAGATGAAGATGTGGTAGATGCATGGATTCGGTTTAAGGAATGTTGAGGAATTGTCCGGGCCATAACATGACTAAGGAGCAATATGTTGAGCTTTTCTTTGATGTCCTAGATAAGAAGTCCAAGCGTGAGTTAGGATATGCTTTTGGGGGTGGTTTCAACAAGATTACACCCAATGAAGGTTTTGATATTTTGGAGTCCATGGCAAAGGACAATGCAAATATGGATGATGATAGATTTTTGAAGAATGAGAGAAGACTAAAGAAAGGTACTAGCCATGGTAGGGTTGCAAAGGTTGAAGCTAGTCATGATTCCGGGATGATTGGAGAGATTAGAGCGCTATCTGAGCGCATGGAAAAGGGATTTTCTATGCAAGAGAATCGGTTTGGAGCGATTGAACGGGATGTAAAGGTAGTAGCCGATGGATGTGATCATTGTGGTGATATGCATTATTCAGATGAGTGCCCCAATCGGGCACCCGAAGATGTGAGATACATCCAGAATCAACCACAAGGGAGCTACCCGCGCAATACCGGTTTCCAGAACCGTTCTTCAGGTAATCCTTCTTTTAACCCTTCTTTTCCCACTAATAATTCTCGCTTTTCAGGAAATAGGTGGCAAAGGGATAACTCTCAGAGTCAGCCACAACATCAAACTCAACAAGGACTAGGATCAGGTTCTTCTTCCTCTAATACCGATCCAAATGCCGAGTTGAGGGAGATGATGAAACAGTTGGTTAGTAATCAGGCTGAAACTAACACTAGCATTCAGATGATTCGGGATGATACTAAGGCATTGAATGAGAGGTTGGATAGGATAGATGGCAAGGTTGAGATAAATATGAAGAATCAATGTGTTAACTTTAAGGATCTTGAGAGTAGGATGGCTGCACTTTCTAGGCCTCCAGGTACTTTACCTAGCAATACTCAACAGAATCCTAGGCCTCAGTTTAGCATGGGGACGAATCAGGGACAAAATGCAGGGCAGAAGTACACTCCACCTCAAGCCCGTAATGAGGAAGCCAAGGCCATTACCACTCGTACAGGTAGATCTTATGACCCTCCTACTATGCCTAATATTGTTGTTTCAGATGTACAGGATTCAGGAAATGATGATGAGGTTGATGAGGAGATTGAGATGGAAGAGAATCCGACCGTGAAGACTCCGGTCACTCCACCAAAACCGGTTGTGGAACCCGAGATTAAAGCTTATAAACCAAAAGTTCCATTTCTACAACGGTTCAGGAAGGCCAAGCTAAAGGAACAATATAACAAGTTTGTTCAAATGATTTCAAATGTTCATATTAATGTACCTTTAGTTGATTTGATACAGGGATGCCTCATTATGCCAAGTTCATTAAGGAACTTGTGACGGACAAAGGAAAGATGGAGGAGGCCAAAGCTACTTTTCTCAATGCCGAGTGTTCTGCTATCTTGCAGAACCGCATTCCACCTAAGCTTGAAGACCCAGAGAGTTTTCTTATTACTTGCTCTATTAGAACCATTATTTGTAAGGCTTTAGCTGATTTAGGTGCTAGCATTAATTTGATGCCCTATTCGGTTTGGAGTAAGTTGGCTTTAGGAATCCTTCGCCCGACTCGCATGAGTATAAGACTAGCCGACCATTCATTTCAGTATCCCATGGGGATTGCTGAAAACATTAGAGTCAAAGTGGGCCATATTGTTTTCCTAGTTGACTTTGTTATCCTCGAGATGGAGGAGGATGCACAGGTACCCCTAATACTTGGTAAACCATTCCTTAATACCGCGGATGCTATCATCCGTGTGAAAGATAAGGAAATTTCTTTGGGTGTGGGTACAGATAGGATTGTTTTTAATGTTGAGAGGTCTATTAAGCATTCATATTCTAATGATGAGTCATGTTTCAGGATTGATGTGATTGATGAGGCTTTGGACCGAGAGTTTCAGGAGTTGATGGAGACCGATATGGGAGATGAGGAGATTGCTAATCTAGGATCGCGGGAAATTTCTGATGATGATTTGTTTGCAGAGGTTATGGCACTTAGCTTGGATGAGACACCTCCAGTGGATGAGAGCTTTGGGAGAGTTGTTGCTGATGGAAGCTCAAGGGTACCTAATTCAGTTGATGTACCACCTACAGATTTGGAGCTTAAGCCATTGCCTGCACATTTGGAGTATGCTTACTTGGCAGGTAAATCCTCTTTACCCGTGGTTATCTCGTCCTCACTCTCGAGTGACGAAAAAGGACTTCTTCTGGCTGTGCTTAAAGCCCATAAGCGGGCTTTTGCTTGGAAGACCACCGATATTCCAGGTATTAGTCCTCACTTTTGTCAGCACAAGATTGATTTTGTCGATGATGTTAAGCCCGTTGTCCAGCGACAAAGGAGGCTAAATCCTAATATGAAAGAAGTGGTTAAGAAAGAAGTGATTAAGTTGTTAGATGCAGGGATCATTTTCCCTATTGCTGATAGTCCTTGGGTTAGTCCTGTTCATTGTGTGCCCAAAAAGGGGGGCATGACAGTGATTGAAAATGAAAATAAGGAACTTTTGGCTACTAGAACTGTAACGGGATGGCGGGTTTGTATTGACTACCGGAAGCTCAATGATGCCACCCGGAAGGATCACTTTCCTTTGCCTTTTATTGATCAGATGTTAGAGAGACTGGCAGGTAATGAGTATTTTTGTTTCCTTGATGGGTTTTCCGGGTACTTTCAAATACCCATTGATCCAAAGGATCAAGAAAAGACCACTTTCACGTGCCCCTTTGGCACTTTTGCTTACCGGCGAATGCCGTTTGGTTTGTGTAACGCCCCGGCACCTTCCAAAGGTGCATGATAGCTATATTCCAGGACATGCTTGAAACCTCCATGGAGGTTTTCATGGATGATTTCTCGGTTTTTGGGGACTCATTTCGTACTTGCTTGCATAACTTGGATAAGATGTTGGAACGGTGTGAAAGGGCACACCTTGTTTTAAATTGGGAAAAGTGTCACTTCATGGTGACCGAAGGTATTGTGCTAGGCCACAAAGTGTCTAAGGCCGGGATAGAGGTCGATAGGGCTAAGATTGATGTTATAGCCAAACTACCCCCGCCTTCCAATGTGAAAGGGGTAAGGAGTTTTCTTGGACATGCCGGTTTCTACCGCCGTTTCATTAAAGATTTTTCTAAGATTACTCGTCCTATAACCCACTTGTTGGAGAAGGACGTTCCTTTTATGTTTAATGATGCTTGTTTAAGTGCTTTTAAGGTTCTTAAGGAGAAGTTGACTAATTCTCCTGTCATGGTCGGGCCGGATTGGGAATTGCCCTTTGAATTGATGTGTGATGCTAGTGATTTTGCTATGGGAGCCGTGCTTGGGCAAAGGGTTGATAAGCATTTCAAGCCCATTTATTTTGCTAGTAAGACTTTGAACCCCGCCCAGCAAAATTACACCACAACAGAGAAGGAGTTGCTTGCCGTGGTTTTTTGCTTTTGATAAGTTTAGATCTTATTTGGTGTTAAGTAAGACCATAGTTTTTACTGACCATTCAGCCCTTAAGTACTTGTTCTCGAAACAAGATGCTAAACCCAGGCTTATCCGATGGATCTTGTTGTTACAAGAGTTTGATATTGAGATCAAGGATAAGAAAGGGGCTAAAAATTTGGCTGCCGACCATTTGAGTCGCTTGGAAGATCCTCACCGGGAGGAACTTCGTGATGGGGAGATCAATGATCACTTCCCTGATGAGTGTTTAATGTTTATTTCTACTTCTGATGATGCACCTTGGTTTGCAGATATTGCTAATTATTTGGTTGCAGGTGAGATACCAACTGACTTCACGCACCAACAGAAGAAGAAGCTCATATCGGATGCCAAGTACTATCTTTGGGATAGCCCATACTTGTTTCGTGTTTGTGCAGATGGTATGGTGAGGAGATGTGTAGCTGGAGCTGAGACTAGGGAGATTCTGGATGCTTGTCACTATGGTCCTACTGGAGGTCATTACGGTCCTTCAGTCACCGGTAAGAAAGTGTTTGATGCAGGTTTCTGATGTGCTAAATCGAGTTTAAAAATTAAAACTAGAAATACCTCGAAACTCACTACTACACACTATCGGGCAGTGGACCCGATCGTATGCAATATAGTTACAAAGTAAGTCCAGGTTCGTTCACGGGGATTGGTTTGAATCAATTGTCTAATGGAGTAGTTTGGAAAACAGGGTGGAACACTTTGAATCACACTTTGGCAATTAAAGTAAAATAACTTTAAAGACAAAAACGCGTAAAAGTAAAGGTAAAGCTTCAAACAATAATAGTAAAGATCATCCACCTTGACTTCGCTAGACTTCAAACATGATTGCATCAATTAAGACCAACTTCATTTAGAGTTGACAAGATAATCGTGAAAGGATAAAATGCTTGCGTGGTACCACCAACCGCTCACAAATCACCCAAACACCTAAATTGCTAGTTTAATTACCCAAGCCGGTACCACCAATGCCTAGACAACCTTACCAACAATTAGTTTGATTGACTATCAAATTACCAATTGTGCCTATGTGAAAATAACGTGGTACCACCAACCGTTACAAAACACGTTGACAAAATGATTCCTTTTATTAAAATGACATTCACTATCATACCATGAACTAGTGATAATTGCTCATAGACAAGCAACCGTTTGAAAATCACATATGTATTCAACTAGTACCACTAACGAAAAACACACATGCCACCAATATCATAATAATAACATAAAGGAATTAAATCATCAAGATCTCGACACAATGGTAATTGAAATCAACTCTTTGAATTAAAACATATAGCAATCACATCATTCGTCTAGTTTCATCAAGGTGGATGATTGAAGGATTAGCCACTCATGATTAAATTGAAATAACAATCAAAATAAAGGAAGAACATGATGTACCAATCGTTTGAGAAATAGAAATTGCAAGACGATAAAATAGATACGATCTAAGTGGGTGCACGTGAATCTTCAATGAATCGGAAGATGATGAAATCTTGAGTTGATCCTTGAAGGTGTTCCTTGAAGTGCAGCTCTTAGAAAGAAGACTTGATAAATTGGGGATTAGGTTATGTAAACTATTTATACCCCCTTCATTCTGATGCAAATGATTGGTCAAAGCCTTGCCTACCCGTGTCAACACTGCGTCGCAGTGGCTAGTGGAGGCCCAACTGCGGCGCAGCCATATATTACTGGGTTGCAGCCACGCTTTTCAATCCACTGACTGTGGCGCAGTGGCTAGGTGTGGTTGCCACTGCGTCGCAGTACAATATTACTGGACTGGTAGTGCCTTACAACATAGATGACTGCGGCGCAGTGGACTTGTTCACCACCACTGCGTCGCAGTATAAATATACTGTACCGAAGGCCACACATCAACTTATGAAGACTTGCATATTTTCTATCTCTTTTCACCTTAACTCTCGAACTCTCCAATCAACTTCATGGCCTCAAAATTACTCGAAATTTGCACCAAACGGACACGTCACCTGTTTAGAACCTGAAACCACTAACAAAACCCATAAACGCGCCAAATGCCAGCAAAATCGACTAAAAACATATAATAAAAAGGCCAATAACGATGTGGGCGATGGGTATAAATTGGTCACATCAAATCCCCCCACACTTGAGCATTGCTTGTCCTCAAGCAAATCCAACATTTAAAGAAAAAGTAATCCTTGGCAAAGAAGCTAAATAAACAATTACGAGTATCAAAAAGAACAACACCAAGTATGTCAAAGACAAAGAAGTTGGGTGAAGCAGTTTTAATCTTAAATGAAAACCCGAAATGTTTGACAATATCTGAACAATCCACAAGCCTCAATAACACGACTATGCACAAGTGAAACAAATGAACCTATCAATATCATTCTACTCCAACGAACTTACTTTTGGGGTTGAATATATCAAGAATCACTCATAGCACAGTCGTGATGCATATCTTACCATAGGCTTGAACGAGGATCATAGCTCCACCGACATGGCGTAAGCACCAAGTACATCATCAAAATAGGCATATAGAACGGTTATATAGTTAGGCTAAGGTATATATAGTGGATATTTACAATGAGTGAGGGAGTGTAGGTTAGAAATGAAAGGAATCAATCAAAAGTATAAGGTAAGTATGAAATATGTACAAAATAGTCTAATCAAAACCCGTACCATTGATTGCCAACAACCCATAAATTGCTATTCCGCTAAAACACCTCAAAAATACCAAGCAAACTCGACACCATTGTGGTGTATCAACTTCAAACAACTTAAAGTCAACCAAGCCCTCCATTCTTAACGATACAACACCACTCTAGACACAACTTAAAAATGAGAAGTACCCACTAGTAGCCCAAGTTTTTTTTTTTTTTTTTTAATTGAATTTTTCACTTTTCTCTTTTTTCTATTATTGAACCACTTTTACTCTACTAGTAGGCACCCTCTTACAATGATGATTATGTCTAAACACTTACTTTCTATATGCCTATTTTGATGATGTACTTGGTGCTTACGCCATGTCGGTGGAGCTATGATCCTTGTTCAAGCCTATGGTAAGATATGCATCACGACTGTGCTTTGAGTGATTCTTGAATATTCAACCCCATAAGTAAGTTCGTTGGAGTACACTGATATTGATAGGTTCATTTGTTTCACTTGTGCATAGTCGTGTTATTGAGGCTTGGATTGTTCAGATATTGTCAAACATTTCGGGTTTTCATTTAAGATTAAAACTGCTTCACCCAACTTCTTTGTCTTTGACATACTTGGTGTTGTTTCTTTTTGATACTCGTAATTGTTTATTTAGCTTCTTTGCCAAGGATTACTTTTTCTTTAAATGTTGGATTTGCTTGAGGACAAGCAATGCTCAAGTGTGGGGGGATTTGATGTGACCAATTTATATCCATCGCCCACATCGTTATTGGCCTTTTATTTATATGTTTTTTAGTCGATTTTGCTGGCATTTGGCGCGTTTATGGGTTTTGTTAGTGGTTTCAGGTTCTAAACAGGTGACGTGTCCGTTTCGTGCAATTTCGAGTAATTCTGAGGCCATGAAGTTGATTGGAGAGTTCGAGAGTTATTTAGGTGAAAAGAGATAGAAAATTTATGCAAGTTCTTATTTTTGAAGAAGTGTTATTCGGACCAGTATAGTTATACTGCGACGCAGTGGTGGTGAACAAGCCCACTGCGCCGTAGTCATCTAATGGAAATGAGCATCGAGACCAGTAGATTTTTACTGCGACGCAGTGGTGGTGAACAGGCCCACTGCGCCGCAGTCATCTAATGGAAATGAGCATCGAGACCAGTAGATTTTTACTGCGACGCAGTGGTGGTGAACAAGCCCACTGCGCCGCAGTCATCTAATGGAAATGAGCATCGAGACCAGTAGATTTTTACTGCGACGCAGTGGTGGTGAACAAGCCCACTGCGCCGCAGTGAGAGTACGGGGCTGAAGGGTTTTGGGCAGCTTTTGCTTCAGATTAAAGGGAGGTATAAATAGTTTACTCAACCTAATTCCCAAATTATCAAGTCTTCTTTCTAAGAGCTGCACTACAAGGAACACCTTCAAGGATCAAATCAAGATTTCATCGTCTTCCGATTCATTGAAGATTCACGTGCACCCACTTAGATCGTATCTATTCTATTGTCTTGCAATTTCTATTTCTCGCACGATTGGTACATCATGTTCTTCCTTTATTTTGATTGTTATTTCAATTTAATCATGAGTGGCTAAACTTTCAATCATCCACCTTGATGAAACTAGACGAATGACGTGATTGCTATATGTTTTAATTCCAAGAGTTGATTTCATTTATCGTTGTGTCGAGATCTTGATGATTTAATTCCTTTACATTTATTATTATGATATTGGTGGCATGTGTGTCCTACGTTAGTGGTACTAGTTGGATACAGATGTGATTTTCAACGGTTGCTTGTCTATGAGCAATTATCACTAGTTCATGGTATGATAGTGAATGTCATTTTAATAAAAGGAATCATTTTGTCAACGTGTTTTGTAACGGTTGGTGGTACCACGTTTTAATTCACAAAGGCACAATTGGTAATTTGTCGATCAGCAAACTAATTGTTGGTAAGGTTGTCTAGGCATTGGTGGTACCGGCTTGGGTAATTAAACTAGCAATTTAGGTGTCTGGGTGATTTGTGAGCGGTTGGTGGTACCACGCGAGCATTTTATCCTTTCACGATTATCGTGTCAACTCTTATTGAATTTGGTCTTAATTGAATGCAATCATGTTTGAAGTCTAGCGAAGTCAAGGTGGATGATCTTTACTATTATTGTTTGAAGCTTTACCTTTACTTTTACGCGTTTTTGTCTTCAAAGTTATTTTACTTTAATTGCCGAAGAGAGATTTGAAGCAACACCCTATTTTCCAAACTACTTTATTAGACAATTGATTCAGACCAATCCCTGTGAACGAACCTGGACTTACTTTTTAACTATATTGCATACGATCGGGTCCACTGCCCGATAGTGTGTAGTAGTGAGTTTCGAGGTGGTTCTAGTTTTAATTTTTAAATTCGATTTCACACATGATGTGTTGTCTTTCTTCTCATTTGTTGCTTCTCCTTCTTTTGCAACTATCGTTTCCCAAATACCATATGCCTTCATTATCGTCTCCATCATAATTGCCCATGTCGTGTAGTTCGTTTCAGTCAGTTTTGGGCATTGAAGTGCTATGTTTTGGTCACGTGTTGTGGATGATTCTCCAGTTGTCATCCTTTCTTACTTTCTTTTTACCACACAGGTTTTGTTGACCACTAGGTCTTGTTTCCACTAAGGACTTGTTGCCACTAAGGACTTATTTGCCACTAAGGTCTTGATTGCCACGAAGGTCTTGTTTGCCACGAAGGTCTTATTTTGCCACGAAGGTCTTATTTTGCCACGAAGGTCTTATTTTGCCACTAAGGTCTTATATTGCCACTAAGGTCTTATTTACCACAAAGGTTTTATATTGCCACTAAGGTCTTATTTATTTCAACTTTTATTACTAATCCCAAATGATTAATAATTTTATGATAATTTAAAGTTGTAAATAATTAAATTATTAAAGATTTACAAACTCGAAATTATTTATTCTTTGATAATAAAACTAAAATTGTTGGGCTTTTGGTTTTAAACAAACTTACAGATATACTAGCCCACAAAAAACTTCTTATCAAAAATAATTATTTTGGGCCTAGCCCTTTTCTTTGGAAAAAACGGACGTGGGGATACCCCTTTTCTTTCTGAATTCTAACAAGAAAAAGGTTTTCTAACTTCTTATTCTATTCTATGAAACGGTACAAAAGAACAAGAAACCTGTTGGGGTTTCAAACCCGTCGATTCAATGTAACTGTATGTTACCGCTTGTAACCGTCTCTACTTTCTGATCTGCGACCGGTGGTGGTGATTCTCCTGAACCGTTAAATCCCTGATGTTACTGCTGTGCGAATTTTAGGTTTCGCGATTTGGGGATTTTGTACCGGTTTGATTTCTGGATTTCTTCTCGAAAAATTTCGAACCGCTAATGGTTCGTTTGAGGGTTGTGTTCTTTGATTGAAACAGGTGTGTTTGTTTGTTTTTTCCCTTTTTTTTGTTTCAAATGGTTTCCCCTCTTATCCTGATGATACTTGAATTTATGTCTCTTTGATGTCTTCTGTTGAATCTTGATTTCAAAAACCTTCTTGTGATAACCGTCCCTTTCTTGATGATTTCTGACAGTTTTTTGATAATATCGTGATTATTGCTTTCGGTTATCCTTTGTATGCGAAAGTTTGATTCAAACAGAATCTCTGAAATGGTATATGATGAACGGTTGGTTGATTAAACCCGCTCTGATACCACTGTTAGTCCCTTATAATAATCAACCCAATAGTTTGAACAATCACGGAATTGGTATGAATGTTCTTGATGTTCTTGTGATGTTGTTATGTGAATTGACAATGATAGGGGCGAAATTTGGTTGATACAATAGTTGTAACTTTATAGAATAAATCAACACTTATTTACAATGTTTTCATGGCTATTTATAAACCATGAATGGACACTTTGAACCATTGTGATGGTTCAAGACACCTATTACTTTATGAACCATTGTGATGGTTCTACATACCTTTTCGACTTTCTTTATTACATAAACGACCCCTATATTTCCTAATACACACTTAATACTTTAAGTATACTTTACACTAATTACATACATGACCCAAACTATAATAAGTTTAGTTTAATTTCCAACACTTACATCTATACATATATATCTATATATACATACATGTATGAATAAAATATTCAAGATCAAAACTTTGTTTGAATGCCAAGATCTAATGTTCGTGTTGGAGCAAATCCACCACCATCATCCATCAATTCATCATCTGACATCAGAAATATGGATTATTTAGTAAAGCTTAAGCTCCACCATAACCAATCTATAAGACCCACAAAATCCTTTTCCAAGGAAACAACATAGTATCTCAAAACCTAGTCACCGCCGTCCACACAACCACCGTCGCCACTCACATCACCACCACCAACACAGCCACCACCATGTCGTTTTCCATTTCATTATCTTCACTGTGGTAGTTTGTCGATAAATGTCTTCAAAATATTGTACGGTGGTGGGGTGCTCCATTTTTTATTTTTTGTTAAATCTCTTTTGAGTTTTGTTAGTTTGTTAAACTTCTTATTATTCTGGTGACTTGAAGAAGAGGGGAACGGTGGATATCGGGGGGAAAAAAATGGGGTTTTATCTGATATCAAAATAATGTTAGGGTATTATTGTCTTTACACATAATTTTATGTGTATGGATAAAATATTTCCTTGTAAAAATCAGCCCCCCAGAATAATAGACCATCATACATCGGGTTATTGGACCACCATTACAAAATAAAAATTATAACTGAGCCCATATAAGAGTTTTATGGACCAACCTTAGATTATTTGATTGGCCTACATTAGATATTTTTCTGAAAAAAAATGAACCCAATAAATTCAATAACTCAGTATATTGACTAAAAACAACAAAGGAAAAAAAGTCAAAATAGTAGAGGCACTCTCGGTTTTACCCAATCCTTAGGGATGACAAAACCTTGGGGTTTTTCCCTCTGAATACTTGTAACGGCTCATGGTCAACATCTCGTTGTCTAGGGTACGTGCAAGGCTTCACCATTATACGGTGAGGTTTCCCTGATGTCGTATACCGACTGAATGTTCGAAAAAATATACAAAATTTTCCAAAAAACAACCCTCTATCTAACTTTGATGCAAATTTCAAACAAAAACACTGCAGTTTTCCTTTTCCTCCATACATTATACTTGCTTGTTGCTGGGGTGCATGCTTCCCCTTTTGGCTTTTCCTTCTAATACTTGGTAAGGGTTTTTTTATTTATTTATATTAATTTGAATAATTGGATCTATTTGGATCGGTATTGTTAATGAAAATAAGAAAAACACGCTTCCAATCTTACATCGCCATTCCGTCGTGTATAGTAGGTAGATAAGAAAGAATGAGCATTTGGACTATGTGACATGAAAAATGAGTCAATGATAAACAGTGAAAATAAAATATTACTTGTAATAATTAAATGTGGTCATGTGAGTATGTGACTGTAAGTAAAGTGAGTTACTTAGGATACATGGAGTGCCTTGAGGAAAAACATAGTTATCGAATTTTGTCTTACCATCCTTCTTCATTCTTTCCACACATAAATTAAGACAAGAAACATAAGAAACCTAGGGATTAGTTTTCGATTGATACATGTAGTTTAGATTGGAATTTGTAAGGTTAACGTGTATTATAAAGGGTGTTTGGGGTGTAATTTACGGAAATACCCATGTGTTTCATCACGTGACTGAATAACGGGTGGAAATAAACGAAAGTTAGTTTTTGGACCACCGTTGCAAAAGAAACCTTAAAGTCGGACCACGATTGCATCGATAAGTGTTTTTGGATTGTCCTGCAAAAGAGGTGATAACACAGTGACCAAAAATGCAATTTACTATAAATGCTATCAGAAATAGAGAATTTATAATAAATTTTCAAAGTTTAAACCTTCTCTCATAAAAGAAAGAAACTGCTATGTGCCGCCTTCTGCGGGTTTTGAGCCACAATACCTCGACGGTGTATGGGGGAGATTAAGATGCAGGCAGACCTTACCTCTACTAAGTAGCGAGGCTGCTTACATTTTCTACCTAAATGATAGAAAAGACCTTCCAACTTTTGTATGATAGTAATATGTAATAAATTTTACTATTTAATAGTACTCTCATTTAATGTTTTTATAGTTGTATTTGTGACCTGACATTTGATTGGGTCCATTCTAATTTCCTTTTTGCCTCGCCTCAACTAGATCATATCGACAATTTCAAGAACATTAACTTGAAATTTTAGATCCGAAAATATTATACACATATTAATTTTTTATATTATTTATTTTTATTTTGCAAAGTGAGTTTTGATTCAGACGTGTTGGAGACAATTTTAACCAGATATTTCTGGACCTCCAACCCCCTCCTCATGGAAAATACCTTTGAGATGAGAACCCCAAGGCTCGAACCCGAGACCTTGGGTAAACTCACCTCCGAGGCCCACATAGTAAATTTAGAAGATACCCTGACCACTTTATATTAGTTGTATTATTTTAGGATGTCATGTTAGCTGTATCAAACATTTTATAGGACCATAATCTTTGTTTCATAAACTTTTCAATTTATTAGGATGCTTAAACGTGCTTCGGAATTTTATACTTAGATAGGACACTATTGATGTTGGTCCTATCACGATAAAGGTCCCATAAGGCAATATTATAAGACAGTATTGGGTGTCTTAAAATTTTAATGTTGTAAAACTCGGCCGGTAACTCAGAATGGGAATGGGCTCCTTCACGAGTCGGGTTCGGCTGAATCGGACTAAAACTCGATCAAAACTTTGGTCAACTTTGGTCACAGACTCGGTCAAGACTCGGCCTATTCGGGTAAAACTCGGTCACTTTGGTCAATTTTATTTTTTTTTTTAAAAAAACTTTTAATAAAATCTTAAATTGGTTTAAGTTTATGTTTTAATAATTAAGTTTGAACTTTAAAGTATTATGTAATATTTTTTAAACAATTATATTTAAGTTTGAAGTTTATTATATATAATTTCAAAATTTTATTTTTTTAATATAAAAAAACCAATTCGGGTTCTCCCCGATTCAATCTAGTTTTCAAAAACTTCTCACTCTCCCCTTCGCCGATCCGATCCCGAGTCACGAGTTATCCAACATTGCTTAAAAGACCTTTTTTTAATAGTGATATTCTCAATGACACCATCCAGAAAAATACGAATAAAAAGTCTCAAGTCGCAAAGCGAAGCCCTAGATCGACTATGAAATACCAACAATGGAACACGTTGTCCGTCGGCGGTGGCATTCTGGTAGGAAGGGCGACCACCACACTTCTTCTAGGTATGTATATATATACGTTTTTTTTTCATATTAAATATCTCCTTTTAGTTTTTTATAATTTTCCCCCTCTTCAATGTGTTTTAGCTCCCCAAATATAATGTACGAGGTGTAGAGGTTGTCTAGCGGTTCCTGGACCTTAATGAGAGGTGAGGAAAAACTTAGTACGTAGTATGAAATTAGTGGTTCCAAATCTGATTTGGCTAGGGAAACGTGTTATATGGCGTTAACTTAGTAACGATGATACTCCTCATACTATCATTGTAAGTATTAGTATTTATTTTAAAATCATATCATGAATGTTTATGTATTTCCTATCCAAATCGGGTTTGAAACCACAATCCATGGATGTCATCAACTTCGTCCCAATAAACTGTTGTCTTAAGTATGTCTCTTTTGACCTTCCATTGAGGTTTGAGGACCGTAAAGCCCCCAAACAACCTCTACACCTCATACATTACATTTGGAGAGTTAAAACACATCAAAGAGGGGACAATATTATAGACAATTAAAATGAGATATTTAGTATGAAAAAAACATACATACATATCTAGAAGAATTGCGTTTTAGGGTATTTTGTTCATGTTTTTTTTATGATGCCATTGAGAATACAATTGAAATGATGAAATGGAGAGTTTGGAAATTAATATCGAGGCACGTAAGACGACCAGGCAAAACAGGGCAACCCGACCAGGCAGCATTAGCGGCGACGTCGCCGCTAATGCCTGTGACGTGGGGATCGGACGTTGTCAGTCATTATTGCAGTTGCAGACATGTCGGGCCCAGCATTAGCGGCGACGTCGCCGCTAATGCTTCCACTTAATTTTCTTCTTATACCAGCCATAGAAGCCAGACGACTCAAACAACAAAAACCCACATCCGGCCATCAACCATTTTCTCTCCATATTCCGGCCATCAACCCATTTTCCGGCCAGGTGAGGTTTAACAAAGGTTATGGCTTCTTCATCGTCATCTAACCCATCATCACCTCCTACGGTAACATTTCATGCATTGAAAGCGCAATGTAAAGGGTATGAACTTTACCACAAATTTAATGATTGTAAGCTGTAAGTGCACGTTTTGGTGCACAATTTGTGTCCGATGCATCTCAATTAATGGGCTGTTTTGCTACATGTGAATAGTGACACGGGTTTAGACTAAACACGTGTGAATAGTGTCACGTGTTTAGACCAAACGTGTTACTGTTTACACGCGTTTGGAAGCCCACGAGTTTGAAGCCCAGCCCATTTCTAGCCTATATATAGTGTTCTTAGGTTTCGGTTTTAGGTAATGATTTTAGTTGCAACAGATTTCATTCACGGCAGGCTGAGGTATGCGCAAACCTCAGTCCGTAAGTCCACCATATTATTCGATTATCAAGAGTCGTCTCGTTGATTGTAATCCGTAATCATCGTAGATGTATTGTAAACGGATTTATTCATTGTAATCATTCGACTAATGATAAAGGAATTCTGTATTTATCTCCTGTTCTTATTGATTTCGTGTTCATATATATGTGATTCATTCAATTACCTCAATAACGATTATGTTTGGATTCCGCACTTACATAGTCGTAGGAATCTCGAATCGATCGGTCCCCTGCACTTTCAATTGGTATCAGAGCAGGAGAGGCTTTATGTCTCTGATTCGTGGTTCGTTTTTAGAGTTTTTGAATGAAGAACTTCGATCAGATCTGTTTTGTGCAGATGAGATTACCACGCGTTTGGGAAAAACACGCGTTTACAAACCCTAATTTCACGTGTTTACTTATAACGCGTTTGCAAATTCCTAGGTGTCACGCGTTTGTACCACGCGTTTACATTGTTGCACGTGTTTACTTTTGATCACACGCGTTTACCATAGTCTCACGCGTTTGAAGATTGGTCCACGTGTTTAGGTTTTCTTGCAGATTACACGTGTTTGGATATGTTAAACTCGAGCGTGTTTAGTTAAACACGTGTTTAGTTAATAAAACACGTGTTTGAGATTAAACACGAGTTTGGGCGAAGAGCAGATATTCAAGTGCGTGGTGCTATATGTGCGTGTTTAAGGGGTATCACACGTTTAGGTTCTTAAACTCGTGGCACTGTTCACACGAGTTTGCCGAAAAACGTGTTTGAGTTGTCGAAATGGAATCGAGGTTCAAGTATGTTTCGGTGTGGAAGGATCACTGCAGATCGTCTGATACATTGAAGCATAGAAGACAGGGTTGTAGAAAAGCTAAAAAAAAAAAAAAAAAGTATTTTGGCGGGAAAAATAATTTTTGTCCATGGTCTTAAAATGGCATGATTCATGGAGATTTGAAGTTTGGTAGCGTTCGGAAAAATTTTCGGTCCGTTTTTGTGCGATTTCGGCACGTTTTGGATGAAAATTTTCGGCAATTATCAAATTTTTCCCACAGCCTTAGAAATAAAAATTTACGTGAATACCAATGTTTCACGTAAATGTGTTTTTTCCTCGGAAATTTGGAGGGAAAACGAATATACCCTGTTTGGCGAAGAGTTTTAACCGTCGTGAGCTCTAAGCTTTTTGAAGAACCTCAGAATGGGAGATATTTAAAACCTAAGATGGGCTAGATTTCAGAATTTTGCAGAGAAAAGGGGGAGATAAAAATTTCAGATTTCTGAGTAAAATTCTGTGCTACTTGAGAGACAAACCAAGATCTGTGTTTAGATGATGGTGTGCTTAATGTGAAATATGCTCAAGTATCAAATAGATGGCAGTTGTGGAAACTTTGTCGAAATATTAAGAGCAACGAAGTTGGTCATCTGTTGTTAAGTAATTGAAGATTGAACCTATTTATATTCCAAGAATAGAGATGATTATCAGGCGATCATTTTATTGTGATTGCGAGATTAAAGATCTTTATATTTGGTGGTGTATACAACTGAAGGGGAGATCTGATAGGAAAGACTTCGGGTGGTTGGTGGAATTGTGAAGGTACAAGACAAAGTCAGATGCTGCTAGTTGAGACAGGATTTATGGTACTGCAGTTTGTGATTCAAGCTACAAAGTTTCTTATTTTTGTGAGAGCTGATTGATTTGATGCTGATTGTTGGAAATTCAACTTCTCTATTATATGCCGGTTAAGCAAGTCGAGGAATGTCTCGAGCAAAGTTCCAAGCAGGAAGAAGATTGCATATGTTTAATTCGGAGATGGCTACTGTTGAGGGGGAGAACTACAATGAGATGTGTTAGGTTAGTTGGTTGTCACAGAGATACAGAGATTTTGGAGTTTGAAGATCAGAGTGTTGTGTCAGAAGATCGAGTCTCAACAAAAGAAGACCCGGTATCATTAGTTAAGGGGGAGTTTGCTTTTGCAGGTTTTCGATTGCTAATGATTATCGGTGAATGAATTGAGTGCATCGGTCAAGGGGGAGACTGTAAGTGCACGTTTTGGTGCACAATTTGTGTCCGATGCATCTCAATTAATGGGCTGTTTTGCTACATGTGAATAGTGACACGGGTTTAGACTAAACACGTGTGAATAGTGTCACGTGTTTAGACCAAACACGTGTTACTGTTTACACGCGTTTGGAAGCCCACGAGTTTGAAGCCCAGCCCATTTCTAGCCTATATATAGTGTTCTTAGGTTTCGGTTTTAGGTAATGATTTTAGTTGCAACAGATTTCATTCACGGCAGGCTGAGGTATGCGCAAACCTCAGTCCGTAAGTCCACCATATTATTCGATTATCAAGAGTCGTCTCGTTGATTGTAATCCGTAATCATCGTAGATGTATTGTAAACGGATTTATTCATTGTAATCATTCGACTAATGATAAAGGAATTCTGTATTTATCTCCTGTTCTTATTGATTTCGTGTTCATATATATGTGATTCATTCAATTACCTCAATAACGATTATGTTTGGATTCCGCACTTACATAGTCGTAGGAATCTCGAATCGATCGGTCCCCTGCACTTTCAGTAAGCTTCTTATGGAACAAAGGAAGCTGGAACATAAGAAGAAAATAAAAGAAATAAGGAAAAGTGGCAGCGGAATCATTATAAGTGAAGACCAGCATAGCGAATATCTTGAAGCGACATTACCAAGTATCGACGAAATAACTTCTGAACTTGAGAAACTGCTAAAGTTGGTTGACAATAAAATCGACTTTGCGACATATTATAAATCGCTAGCTGAAGACGGTTTCCGTTAGAAAAATTATGTAATATTTTGAATATGTATTTTTTTATCTAAGTTTTATATCGTTATTTTGAATATGTATTATTTTGAATATGTATAACTTTTATCTATATTTTATATCTATTATTTTGAATATGTATTATTTTGAATATGTATTATTTTAATGTAAGTTTATATTTGACTATGATGTTTTTTAAAAAATATCGATTAAATAAGATAATATAAAAAGATAATATTTATCTTATTGGAAAACAAATATTTATTAATAAAAACATACAAAATAAAACATAATACAATCTATCTTTGATTTATTAATAAAAACATACAAAAAAAAAAATAATACAATATCCTCCAAACTATCCATCTGAAACAATTAAAGTAAACAAGTCAACATCTAGTTTAGTAACTATCTATGGTATCCATATACTATATATATAGTTAGTACAATAACTATATATATAATTATAATATATATCTATATTCATAATATATATATATATACATAAAATATATACCTGTTGATGCAGATTGCGATTGCGATATATATGGAAAATGAAAGAAGTTCGTTTGAAAATGAAAGTCTAAAAATTATATGGTTCGTTTGAGAATGCAGATTGCGATATATAACGATTTACTCCCAATTATATGATTAAACGTAAAGGGACTGAACAGTATCCATGTCGGAGCATTAGCGGCGACGTCGCCGCTAATGCATGCCACGTGGCATCTTGGGATCGGACGTTGTCAGTCATTATTGCAGGCATGTCGGTGGCAGCATTAGCGGCGACGTCGCCGCTAATGCCCTGGTGGGGTTACCCTTTTCCTGGTCGTGTTACCCTGGTGATTATACAATGGAGATGAAATGATATAGACAACCCTCCCTACTACTGTATCATTATTTTGTTTTTGTACTAACCTATGACGCAAAAGGTTGTAGTGTTTGGGAGAAAGATAACCAATGTGGCCACGTAATAATAAAGGGGATCCGTACCGTAAGTAATGATTTGATGAAAATTAATACATTTGCCCTTAACATTCAACCTGGGTGTTGGTATTATCCTTTTAACAGTAACCGGTAGCAACAACCGAAAGATATGTGATATGACAAAAACATACATGTATACAGTTGCGGAACTAGGATCGAATGTGATCCGTAGCACAAATTTTTTTCCGTTAGCCTCGTATCGCCGCAAAGTAACGATAACGTTTAGACTGTTACAAATTTTAGCACTTTATTAAGGATTTTTGTCTTTTTTGGTGGGGTTTTAAAAGTTTTTGGCACTTTTGGAGTATTCTTTTCATATTTATTAATACAAATACATCTTTATAAGTTATATTGATAGAAAAATATTTCAAAAACTTAAAATTAGTTACATTGACCAGTATCTATATATAATATATATATATAATATATATATATATTATATATATATATTATATATATATATATAATATATATACCACTATCTATTTGACTATTATATTATATTATATTATATTATATTATATTATATAAAACATCAATATACTAGTTATGAATTCAAGCAGATGCGATGTAGCAAAATGCAAGTAGTGGTACGGGTGTGCCACAAAAAAGTTGAATGACTCAAAAAAAAAAGTGTGAAAAAACCAAAAAGTAACCTAATAAAAAATCCGAAAAAGATGCGATGTGACAAAATCAGAATAGTGGTACAGTTGACATGAACGAATACAACTCGCCGCATGCGGCATGCTGAGTTGTCTATTCACAAAAAATCTGTGCAAAAAACCAAGAAAAACCGAAAGAGAAAAACAAACGGAACTCGATATAGAAAAATTGAATAGTATGCAGGGTATAGAATCAACCAACCATATAACAATGCACGTGAAAGTAATGCACTGTTCATAAGCTTCCAGTTTAATGATATTATATATATATATATATAATACAATTAATACATTATAAATATTATATAACCTAATAAATATAAAGATAATAAATATATAATTTTTATTATAAAAAACTAGTCTTCATATCTTTCAATTTTACTTAATTATATTATTGAAAGGATGATAACTATATACTTAAGTGAAATTGAAAGATATGAAGACTAGTTTTTTTCCATAAAAAATATATATTTATTGTACTTATATTTATTAGGTTATTATTGATATAAAATATTATTAAATATAAAGCTTATGAACGGTGTTACTTTCACGTGGCATTGTTATATAGGTTGATTTTATACCATGCACTACTTTTCGAATTTTTCTATATCGAGTTCCGTTTAAGTTTTTTCTCTTTCGTTTTTTTTTGTTTTTTGCACAATTGTTTGTGAATAGCAACTCGCATGCGTGGCGAGTTGCTATTCGTTCATGTCACACCTTACCACTATTCTGGATTTTGCCACATCGCATCTTTTCGGAATTTTTATTACGGGTTACTTTTTGTTTTTTTCACACTTTTTTTCTTTTTGAGTCATTCAACCTTTTTGTGGCACACCCCGTACCACTACTTGCATTTTGCTACATCGCATCCGCTTGAATTTTGAATTAATATATTAATGTTTTTGTCATATCACATCCGTTCGGTTTTTTCTAGGGTTACTTTTTGGTTTCTTGCTCACTTTTAAACAAACATATTCATGACAGAATGAGCGTTAATGTTCAACGCAAATATATTAAAATAACGTAACTGTTTCAACAAGACAATTGAGGCCCCGCAACGCGGGGTCCGAAATTTACTAGTTATCATTAACTGTAACTACACTTTTAATTTATCATTTTCCTATAATTAAATTATCTTTATTTTATATATAAAAAACAACTGAAATAATAGTTTATTAACCAATCTACCAACAAGGAGTTAGCCTAGTGGTAAGACAAACACTTGATGAGCTTAAGGTCTTAGGTTCGATCCCCGCTTGGCACAAAAAATAATTTCTTTAAGGTACCCGTTACCAATGAAGCCTAGACCCACATGTGAAGTTTAAATACGCGGGTTCGATCCTTCGGGGTGCTCAGATCATGTGGGGATTAGGATGGAGGTATTGTACCGGCATCATATGACTCATACGGGGTGAGTCGATGGGTATCCAATTGTGGTACCGGGGCTAGGGTTCCCTCCATTACCTTTTTTTATTTATTAACCAATCATAGATCTCAATTTTAACAAATTAAATAAATGGAAACCAAATAGAATCATAAAACAAATTATAGAACCATATTCCCATTGGATCACATCAATCCTCATAAATTATCAATCTTGATATATAAATTACAAACAAGATATAATTTTCAATTCTACTGATAAAGAAGAGAAAAGTTGAGAGAGGATCGATTCTATTAATGAAGGATTAACCTAGGGTTACAATAAAGCCTTATAATTATAGGCTATGCAATAAAAGATTCTAAATATAGTGATTCTAATATAAAAGTGAATATCCTTATAATAATTAATATTCTAATACTCCCTTGGATATTCACACTTTATTATACGCAAATATGGTGTTTACTGACTCATTAAAAACCTTAATAAGAAAAACCTAATGGGATAAAAACTCGATGAAGGGAAAAAGAGTGCAACGCGTATAATACTCCCCCTCGTTTGAATATCCGTCTTCAAAATATCAAATGTCGATCTTGTATACAAATGACTCAATAATCTGCCAAATTATTGCTCGATCAGGTTTGATGAAGATTGATTGTGTTACCGTCTTGTTGATCATATGTTGAGATTGAATCTATCATTGTTTGAGCTTGATCTATATACACCACATTATCTTCAAATGATACCATTGAGCTAGTCTTGTGAACACATTCTTCTTGGACGTCTTGATCATTATTTCGACCATGATATTCTCGAGCATCTTCATAGTTTGACGAGTTGTTCATGATTGCTTGATCTCTGTGAAATTTTGTAGCGTCACTAGTTGTTGAAAAACTAAATTGTTTGTGACTGCGCTTTGATCTTCTAGGAATATCTAGGATAAACGTATCCAGTCATCTTTCACGGTGAATTCTTTTGAACAAATAATATCATATCACATGTAATAAAGTATGTCCTCTGTTTCATTCAATGCTATTTTGTTGATTTAGAGCCATATATTGCTAACACATTATTAGAAAAATGCAATATCGGAGATATGTGGTACTATGTGTAATACCAATAAGATACATTATAATCCCATTTGCGGCTTGAGAACGATAAAAGCATAATAAGTATGCGTTGCCAATATTGAAGCTCTTTGACCTTCGTCAATATACTTTCATAAGTGGACAAAATTCTCATTCAATAAATGCTCGATATTCGAGATAATACAACACTAAGTTGTAGTATATCCATCTCATCATGAGATTTAGTTATATGAGTTTGGATCATCCATTCTTTCATTTTCTGTTAATCACCCCCTTGAATGTCCAATTTGTAAAATTATACCTCGTTGATAAAATAGATGTCATTGATGATATTTGTAAGTCCCTCGGGTCTTACCGAACCGAGATTGACTTAAGGATATGTCGAGGTGCGGAATTCCTCGAGATAACCACGGTTTTTATATCTACCTTTTATGATATATATATATATATATATATATATTATATATATAACCCACGGTTTCTATATCTACCTTTTATGATATATATATATTTTGCGTGAATATAAACACTCGTATTTGGTTAATATAGTGAGGCGGCTCTCCGGACAAACCTTACCAACCAACGTGGTAATCTAAGTCTACAAGCCAACCAAACCGGGTGTGTGTTTTGCGGTTCGTGCGTGAGTCGAGTACCACCCACGAGATTACTATGCGTGTTCTTATAGTTTCTCTCTCTAGGTTTTGCTCGTTTCTCTCTCTACACTCTTGTTGAGAACACACAAACACACACCCACTATTTATAGGCAAGGACCAGGAACACTCAAAACCATGTGGGTTTGAGTGTTTCCATGTCAGGCCCATAAAGCCCATTAGGGTTTGGCCTGTTTGTGTGTTTCCCTGAACACAAACTGTTTGAGAGTTCTTCTGAACAAGCAAACTTTTGCTTGTTCCCAAGAAACTCTCAAACTGTTTGAGAGTTCTTCTGAACAAGCAAACTTTTGTTTGTTCCCAAGAAACTCTCAAACCATTTGAGTGTTCTTCTGAACAAGCAAACTTTTGCTTGTTCCCAAGAACTCTCAAATGACACTTAGGAATATTTGAGTTAATGTTCCTACTGCTGTAAAACGCAGAACCAACATTAACTCAGCCAATGTTTCTACTGCTGTAAATACGCAGAAACAAC
>CM067169.1:74713689-74725594 GCA_034093135.1 Erigeron breviscapus | reverse complement strand
CGGTTGTCTTTCTGACTCACCTAGAATTGGTGCATCAGTTTTTGGCGAATGCTAGCCGCATTCGATCTGGAATCTCGACCTCTCCAGCTTCAGATACTAGAGAGTCTAGATTCCTCAACAAATCTGGGACAGTATACGGTGAATCTGTGCTTAAATAATAATGTAAGTCTCACAAGTTGAGATAACCATCAAAAATCCTTACGAAGGTCCAACAATTTAATCATTTAGCTAATTAAAGTAAATTTGGTCACGAAAATAAAAATTTCTATTTCAAAATAGGTTTATAAGTTCATATGCGCATAAAAGCGTTTAAATCATAATTATATATATATGCTTAAAATAAATACGAGTTTATAAATAAAGGCTTATGTAACAAATCAAGAATACAAAAATATATACACCTACATATACACGACATATAGATAAAGAATATACATTACACATGCTAGAATAAACATGAAAACGGATTATACAAACTAATACAAGTGAACCGGACAAAAATACATTATCTACACAGAACACAGACAGACATTTTTATAGAACAAATGTTTATAAAACAACGTGTGAAAGACCCTCATTGCCCTAGAAGGCCGGCCCCCCCCTTCACACCACACACACCCAAATTCAAATCACTTACACTCATTTTACTCTTGGAACTCCCCACTCCAACACACACTTCTTACTCTTTTCACACACATAACCTCTTTTCTCTCAAAAACTCTCCCTCCCTCTTCCTTTTCTCCCTCAAATCGGCCAAGCAAGAACAAGGCTAAATCTCATCTAAACTTATATAATAATAAGGGTTTTAAGTAGATTAATAAAGGGTTAATCCAAGCAAGGTTCAAGGGTTGTTTTAGGCTTAGATTGAAGGTATTATAAGGGTTTGAAGGCCACGAAAATTCTGCCCCTTTTCACCATCAAAAACCAAGTTCAAGAGGGTATAATCTTCATCCTTTTTACTAGATATAATCTTGTTTTTGTTTATATTCAAAGGTTTTATCAAAAACTCATACTTTCTTCTTGTTTTCTTTGTAATATACACTTAATGAGGGCAAAGTTGATAGGATCTTTCTTTCCATGCTCATGCATGTCGAATCTAAGAAGAAAGATCCAAGGATTCAACAAGTTTAAGACCCAAAAGTGTGGTTATAGATTAGTAGCTTTTAAAGTGACTTCTTGTTGATAGATCTATATGTTTTTGTATATTTTTGAAGAGTATATTCTGAGATTTTTCATATAAAAGATGTTTTTATGTTGTTGAAAGTTAGATCTATAAAAGTTGATAGTAAAAAGTGTTGGTTTGAATGCATGTATGCTAGATTTAAGAAAGTTGGATCTTTTGTTGGATTATGAGATGGATATGGACTTGGTATAAGTGAAAAATATGTTAATATTAATGTTAATATTCTGGAAAAATTGATAAAATATCAAGGAGATAAAGCTTGAATCAAAACATGTTAAAATAAGCTAGAAATCATAAACCGAAAACACGCAAAAATGCATTTTGAGCACACACATGCACCATAATCTTATGACCAAGAAAATATGATAAAACTACTGGAAATAAGTTGAAATAAAAGTATAAAACTCAGATCTATTGGTTCATGACAACAATAAGCTCAAAAATCACCTTTTCGGGTCAAATAATCACTAACCGAAAGCACTAAATTGCACATATCCACCACCACCACTCTCACGATTTTGGACACCAAAATATGATGAACTTTCTGGAAATAATGAAAAAAGAATGAAAATCCATTTTGAAGCACTTTATTGCTTAAGAAATGAGGCTAAAATCACTATTTCGGTAAACGATTTTTAATCATAAAACCCTCAAAATAAGCAAGACACAAGAGAGGTTGAATTGATATGATTTTGTATGGATAAAAGTTGCCTAAAAGGCCTGAGATTTTAGACCAAAATGTTTAGTGATGATTTCTAAGAATTTCCATGAATTATTGAATTTAAATGGTAATTAAAAGACATAAAAAATCCATAAATAAATTATGTAAATCAAGAATGGGGTTAAATCATCTTAACCATTGATAAAAATAACTAAAAACTACTGGAGAAAAATAGTTAAAAGGCAAGAGACATGTGTTACATAATTTAAAGATAAATAATTAAGTAAAAATAACTAATTAAATATTATTATTAAAATAATGGAAAATACACAAATAAAAGTATAAAACATGAATTATAAATTAAGGAGCATATATATCAGAAGATAATTCAAATGAAATTATTCATAATTTATAAAGGCAATTATGACACTTAAAAGTATTTTTAAGGATTTATTTAGCAAATAAATCAATAAAGTGAATAAATAAATAATTAAATATTATTAAATTAAATATATAATTACAAATCAGAAAATATACATAAAATATTAATATTATAAGACCACTAATGTCAAATATTATTACTAAGCAAAGTATACAATGGAAATCATATAAACCAAATCCAAACTACCGAAATTCCAATAAACGTACAAAAACGTATAATGGGAAAACGACTCTTACCACCAAATCTCTCATAACCAAATAATGAGAACATCATAATGCACTTAAATACCATAATCTAATAACAACCAAAGATGGGCAAGTCTACTAGTATACATCTCATGATCTAGCTCACTAGTTCATGTCACGCGAACTTACGTCGTGAATATATACGTTGGTTTAGGCTTGCTTGAGGCGCAACAAATCTAAGCGAAGGAATCGCGTTTGATCAGCCCCTTTCACTCTCTAATCAAGTGAGTCATAGCCCCCTTTCAAACTCTTTTATATGTTTTACTTGCGGGGTGAAAAGCATGATTAATTAAAATGACTTTCTCTTATGAAATGATTCTTTGAAATAATGATAATGATATGGGAATTATATTGTATGTTCAACGTGTTATATGTTATATGATGAGCTTGAGTACTGTCAAACGGTGGTTCCCCTGTACACTACTATTAACTCATTGAGGCCTGTAGTTAGAGGGTTGCGCAACTAGGATTCGTCCCTCACTCACCAAGATGGCAGCGGTTGACTGGCCGCCTGAGTGGCCGCCCTCATCTCCGGTCTGCCTAGGGGTGCTCTAATCTACTTTATATATTATTGGTCATCTCCATGGCACGACCCATTCATTATTATTATTGCACGTGATTGACAGCATGTGCTTCTATTATCATATCTTCGGGACATATTATCATTATTATTATTTTGACGTAAAATGGTCTTAGTAGTGGCTCAAGAACAATCTCATCAAATTATGTCATGGTAGTCTTACCATTGACCCAGAGGTATTGATATTATATTATGGATGGAAATTATTGATTGAACATACGGTTTGGGTATGGACAGTATGATGGAATTCTTGGAAATTTTATGACATATTCTTTTCTTGAATTGGATTAAATATATGTGTGTTGTTAGCATAATCCTATGAACTCACTCAACTCTCGTAGTTGACACTTTTCTTCATGCTTTTCAGGTCTAGGGCAGTAAGTTAGCTTTTGGACCGCTCCATGGATGATGTGTTTATTTGTTGCATGTTGGACTAGTAACGCAAACATTTGATCTTTTGATTATGAATTTGGTTATGTAATGTTTATTAAACGTCAACTTGAACTTGTAACCTTTTGAATTTGAATGACATTTGAAACTTTATGTTGATGTTTTATACTTAAATCTTTTGTACCATGTCGTTCTGTGGCATCTCGTGTTTCCGCTATAGTCGGGGTGTTACAGAAAAATGGTATCAGAGATCAAGGTTATAGAGAATTTTTGCTATAACCTACGTATTTTCAAAACGAGTCGAATATTTCATAAACAATTGAGTCGATCATAAAGTATTCTTGTTTTACTTATGCATAGCCTGATCAACTATGCCTAACTAAAAATTTAATATGGAATGATCGAAATGATTGTCTAAGGGATATTCAAAATGAGTCTTTTGAAAATAAACTTTAAAAACGATTCTTGGTGCAAAAGGTACATAACCAAATCCAATGTTTGCATTACCTACTAGAACCCGTAGTTGATACCCCCACTTGGCTAGCATTACTTTGTCCATTTAGGTGTAATACATGAGAGCTATGCACAAGTTGAATTCTTAGTCATTACTTTAATTATAAATGGTTATGTTGGTCGTGCGAGTCGAGTTGGTCGCCGGTTGTAAATGGTCGTGTCGTTGTTTGGTTGTTAAGCTTGTGAGTCGTTGGTCGAGTTGGTTGGTTGCTTGTCAAATGGTTAAGGTCGTCTCATGGTCCGTCGAGTCGTCTTGCTGTCCGTAAGTTGCTATATGGGTCGTCAATGGTCAAGTCGGTCGTCCATGGTCGTCTAAGCGTCGAGTCAAGTCGTCATCTCACGCCTTTGTGAAACTTGTGTGGGAACATCATGTCACAAGCAAGTGGAGCTTCCGGATCAGCCCCTAGACCAAGGAACTTGTATGGATTCGTGGACTACATGGAAGAGGAAGAAAGGAGACGCCTAGAGCAAGAGCAACCTCCCCAACCACTCCAAGAAGAAGAAGAAGAAGAGACCGATCCAATGGAAGACCCATCGGAAGACGATAATGCTAGAAGTGTTGCCTCTAGCCAACCTGGACGCCGCTCACCCTCGCCACCACCATCACCACCAGCCCCTAGAGCACCCACTCCGCCAAGGGCAAGATGCACCCATGAACCTAAGTGATGGGCGATTTCCAGCCCAAGACCCATACTTTCAGCCGCGTCTTCCCCGTGATCATCCCTGGTACCATCTCGGACATAGGCGTCAAGGAGAAGAACCACACCGCCCAGTCTATGGGGTACCCCCTCCACCTCCCATTGGTATGACTCGTGAAGAAAGGGAGAGGGGGTGGGGAATAGCAAACGGATTAAGGGATGCTAGAGTAAGGGTAAGGACTCAAGAGGTGATGATGGAAAGGGCCTTAGGAGTTATGGATCGAACGGGGGATTATGCGAGTTTGGCGATATCAGAAGTTCGCCGAGTTAATGAGGTGATATTTGTGATGGGATGTGTGCTTACGGCTGTTTGCACTCTCGTAATAGCTCTCATGCTTAGGAAGTAAACCTAAGAGCTTCCTTATTTATGAACTTAATTCGATGTATGAACGTTTGTACTTTGTTTCACTTTCTTGAACTTTCTAGCTTTTGTGTGACGATGATCACATAGTATTTGGCATGTAGCAATTTTGTGAACTCATATTGAATGATATATATGTATGCTTAATGCCTCTCTATGGTTACATGATGTGCTATCCTTGTTGTGATATAGTTATCTCTATTATAAATGTTGTAGTTACAGCAGGAAATCAGTTCTGACCACTTTTAGTAGAACGGCCATATCTGGAGTTCTATTTCGTCTTTTGACCTGATTCCAATTGGAGGTGAAACTTAACTCATAGGGCTACGTTTCATATTTTATGTTTTGCCCAGATCGTCCATCTTAAGCCACTTTTACATGCTCCAAGTTCGTACTCAGATTCTGTAATCCTCCTGGCTAACCTAGAAAGCATGGTTGATAAATTTTAGAATTTACCTAACCGTTTATTTACTCATAATGACAAGTGAGTCGTGATTATAAAAAGGAATATGAATCGGGATATACATATACATATGTGTGCAAACGAGCCCTCTATGCACTAAATAACTTTAGATGTACTCGTGTGAGATCAAGAAGTCGTGAGTCGAGCTTATGTCATATGATTCAATACACGAATAACTAAACTATATTATCCTTTGTAGAGACATGGCACCACGAAGGACCGGCGGAGAAACAAGTGAAGAGGCCCAGCGAAGAGCCGAGTTAGCTGAGCTTATCTCCCAACAGATCAATGCCGCCATGCCAAACATTGCCACCCAAATTGCGGAGAATGTGACCGCTACACTCAACACGGCTAGAAGACAAGATGGAGGAGGAAATGCTATTGACAGGAATGCCTACAAGGCTTTCACGTCTTGCAATCCCAAGGAGTTTCATGGGACAGAAGGTCCTGTTGGATTACTTACTTGGTTCCAAAGCATGGAAGCCAACTTGAACATCATTGATTGTGCGCCAGCTGACCGTGTTAAGTTTGCTGCTAGTAAGCTTCAAGGAAGAGCTCTTACTTGGTGGAATCTCCAAGCGACTACTAGAGGTCCTGCAGCAGTCAATGCTTTGACTTGGGAGCAGTTTAAGGACGAGTTGAAGCGCGAGTATTGTCCACGAGAGGAGGTACAAAAACTGGAGATGGAATTCTGGAACCATGCCATGAGAGGGCTGGAATTGGAGGCTATGTGATCCGCTTCCACGAGTTGAGCGTGTTGGTGCCGGAGATGGTAACCCCTGTGGCTAAGAAGGTTGAGAGATTTATCTATGGATTGGCACCTGAAGTTAGGTTGATGGTCACTGCAGCAAGTCCTACCACTCTCGAGCAGGCTATAAGCTTGGCAACCAGGCTAGTAAACGATTTGGTTAGGCGTGGGAAGTACACGAGAGGTGAATCAAGTTCGAGACAGGGTGGAGGAAATCGGTTTGGTGATCGCAAGGGGAATGGGCCGGATAAGAGGCAAAAGATTGTGAGAAACTATGGAGTTGTGGATGCTAACCCCAATCCAAATCGTGGCATGCCTCCAAGGTGCAACCAATGCGGTTATAACCACTTGGGTGAATGCAGACGTTGCACAACTTGCAACCGAATGGGGCACCTTGCCGCTTACTGTCGGAATGGACCAAGGTTGGGAGGAAACCCCGGGGGATGCCACGAGTGTGGAAGCACGAATCATTGGAGAAATGCTTGTCCTAGGTTGAGAAGAGCACAAGGCAACCGTGGAAATGGAAATGGTAACCGTGGAAATTTTAGGAATGTTGGGAATCGCGGGAACCAAGCAAACCGAGGGAACAATGGAAATCAAGTTAACCGAGGAAATGTTGGGAATCAAGCTAATGTGGGGAATCAAGGCAACAACGTTAACCAAGGAAATCGTGGGAATCAAGGAGGTCAAGCCCGAGGAAGGGTGTATGCCATGGGAGCGAATGAGGCACGTGATGACCCTAATGTCATCGTAGGTACGTTTCCAATAAATAATGTTTATGCATCTATGTTGTTTGACTCTGGAGCTGAAAGAAGTTTTATTTCCTTCGAATTTAAAGAATTGATTGATAAGAAAACTAGTGAACTAGAGGAAACTTATTATGTTGAATATGCTAATGGAAGCGAGTATAAGACTAAGGAAATTATTGCTGATTGTAAGTTAACTTTAGATGAGAAGGACTATAGTATTGACTTGATTCCCATAGAAATAGGAAGTTTTGATGTGATAGTAGGAATGGATTGGTTGTCAAAAATGCGTGCTGAAATACTTTGCCATGAAAGGATCATTAAGATTCCTTCAGATAACGGTGAGGTGCTAATAGTTCAAGGCCATAAGGCGGGAGTCCAACCTAAGTTGGTGTCGTCCATGAAGGTGAGGAAGTACCTACGAAGGAATACCACACGTACTTGGCACAAGTAGTGGATAAGCGAGTGAAAGATAAGGATCCTCTCAAGGTAACAGTGGTTAGAGATTTTCTAGATGTGTTTCCAGACGAACTACCTGGACTTCCCCCAGCGAGACAAGTAGAGTTTACTATCGATTTAGTTCCCGGGGCAGCCCCCGTGGCTAAGGCACCGTATAGCTAGCGCCCTCCGAAATGCGAGAACTCTCGGAGCAATTGCAAGAATTGCTTGATAAAGGTTTAATCCAACCTAGTTCTTCGCCCTGGGGTGCGCCAATTCTCTTTGTCAAGAAGAAGGATGGATCTTTGAGAATGTGCATCGACTATAGGGAATTGAATAAATTGACGATCAAGAATAGGTACCCGCTGCCGCGAATAGACGATTTGTTCGATCAACTGCAAGGAGCGTCGCATTTCTCGAAGATTGACCTTAGGTCCGGCTATCATCAGTTGAGGGTACGAGAAGAAGATGTACCTAAAACGGCCTTTAGAACTCGCTATGGGCATTATGAGTTTCTAGTGATGCCATTTGGTCTCACAAATGCGCCAGCCGTTTTCATGGACCTAATGAATAGGATTTGTAGGCCATACTTGGACAAATTCGTCAAATAGTGTTCATCGATGACATTTTGATATACTCTAGAAGTAAGGAGGAGCACGAGAAGCACCTGAGGATAATCTTGCAGCTGCTTAGGGACGAGAAGCTATATGCTAAGTTTTCTAAGTGTGAATTTTGGCTACGTCAAGTCCAATTTCTGGGACACGTTGTGAACGAAGAAGGAATCCATGTAGACCCGTCTAAGATAGAAGCAATCAAGAAATGGGAGACACCCAAGACACCAATGGAAGTGCGTAGCTTCCTAGGTTTGGCGGGTTATTATAGGAGGTTCATTCAAGGATTCTCTAAGATTGCGGTACCTTTAACCCAATTGACCCAAAAGTCAAGAGAGTTCGAATGGGGTGAAGAACAAGAGCAAGCGTTTCAAACGCTCAAGGACATGTTGTGTGAAGCACCAATACTAGCATTGCCGGATGGAATGGAAGGATTTGTAGTATATTGTGATGCGTCGAATAAAGGCTAGGGTGCGTACTAATGCAAAGAGACAAGGTTATTGCATACGCATCTAGGCAACTGAAGCCACATGAGAAGAATTATTCAACACACGATTTGGAGCTAGGAGCCGTAGTGTTTGCCTTGAAGATATGGCGACATTATCTTTATCGCACCAAGTGCACCATATTTACCGATCACAAGAGCTTGCAACACATCTTTGATCAGAAGATGTTGAACATGAGGCAAAGGAGGTGGATGGAGCTGCTTAACGATTACGAGTGTGAAATCAAGTACCACCCCGGAAAGGCAAATGTTGTTGCTGACGCCCTTAGTAGGAAGGTGAGCACTAGGGTGTCAAAGACAAGAATTTATCACTTACAGGTGAAAATGTCTCTAAGGGACAGATTCTTAGAAGATCAAGCAAAAGCTTTTGAAGGAAAGAACATTGAAGAAGAGGCCTTGAGTGGGATAGAAACAAGGTTCGATAGGGATGATGAAGGCATCTTGTATTTCAAGGGAAGAGCTTGGGTCCCAAATATCAACGGACTGAGAGAGGTGTTAATGAATGAAGCTCACAATTCAAAATACTCGATTCATCCAGGAGCGGATAAGATGTACCAAGGTCTAAAAAGGGACTTTTGGTGGCCTGGGATGAAAAGTGATGTAGCTCTATATGTGAGCCGATGCATGACCTGTGCGATGGTCAAAGCTGAGCACCAAAAGCCAGCTGGACTCTTAAAGCAGCCGGAAATTCCTGAGTGGAAGTGGGAGCAGATAGCAATGGACCTAGTGACGAAATTGCCTCGGACAAAGAAAGGTCATGATGCTATATGGGTGATTGTTGATCGTCTTACGAAATCAGCCCATTTCATCCCCATCAAAGAAGATTGGAACACTGAGCGTTTAGCTCGTCTGTACGTTGAGAAGATTGTGACATTACATGGTGTACCTCTGTCCATAATATCCGATAGGGATGGTAGGTTTACCTCACGTTTCTGGGGTCTTGTGCAAGAAGCAATGGGCACTACGTTAGCATTAAGCACGACTTACCACCCACAAACGGATGGGCAAAGTGAGCGTACAATACAAACGTTGGAGGATATGCTAAGAGCTTGCGCATTAGAAATTAGTGGAAGTTGGGATGAACACTTGCCATACGCAGAATTTACTTACAACAATAGTTATCACTCTAGCATACAGTGTCGCCGTTTGAAGCTCTATACGGGCGTAAATGTAGATCACCCATGTGTTGGGTAGAGGCGGGTGAGAGAAGCCTAGCTACCGTTGATTTTGTCCAAGAGACAACGGACAAGGTGGCGATCATTAAAGAAAAGCTTAAAGCCGCGAGAGATCGGCAGAAGAGTTATGCGGATCAAAGGAGGAAGCCCCTAGAATTTGAGGTTGGCGACAAGGTACTATTAAAGGTGTCGCCATGGAAGGGAACCGTAAGGTTCGGCAAAAGAGGAAAGTTGAGCCCCAGATACATTGGGCCATTTGAAATTGTTGCTAGAATAGGCCCCGTAGCCTATAAGTGAAATTACCCCAAGAATTGGGAGATGTTCATGACACATTCCATGTGTCGAACTTGAAGAAATGTGTGGCGGATGATTCGAAAGTGGTCCCACTTGAAGAACTACGTGTGGAGGATAAGCTCCAATTTCGTGAGGAGCCAATAGAAGTTCTCGGTCGCGATGAGAAACGCCTAAAGAGGAGCAAGATCCCTATTGTTAAAGTTAGATGGGATACGAAACGCGGACCCGAGTTTACATGGGAGCGCGAGGACTTTATAAGCGAGAAATATCCGCACTTACTCCCTAAGCAAATTCAAATTCCGAGACGGAATTCTTCTAAGGGGGTAAGGATGTAACAACCCTACTTTTTAAATATTATATATGTGCTAGTTATGTTGCCTATGATCTCGCAAGCCATAGTTATACTAGAAGCTAGTAGATAATGCCCCTAAATTAGCAATCTAAAGCTATTGTTCAATTCTAAATTCGATTTATAAAATACCATTGAACAAATTTCATTGATGATCAATCAAATTAGCTAAATAATAATGTAAGTCTCACAAGAAAGTGCAGGGTGATCGATCGATTCGCGATTCCTACGACTATGTAAGTGCGGAATCCAAACATAATCGTTATTGAGGTAATTGAATGAAAACACATATATATGAACACGAAATCAATATGAACAGGAGATAAAATTCAGATGTAAAAAAACTCATATCTTGTATTAATCATAAGATTACAATACATAAAACGAGTAGACTCTTGATAATCGAATAATATGGGCGGCATCTCGAGGTATAGATCTCTACCTCGAGAACCTAGTGAATGAAATCTGTTGCAACTAAAATCATTAACCTAAAACCGAAACCTAAGAACAATATATATAGGCTACAAATGGGCTGGGCTTCAAACTCGTGGGCTTCCAAACGTGCTACAGTAACATGTGTTTAGTCAAACTCGTGTTACTGTTCACACGAGTTTGTCCAAACTCGTGGTACTGTTCACACGAGTTTGTCCAGTTATCTGGATAATCTCTGTAAAGTAACAGCCCTTTAATTGAGATGCATCGGACACAAATTGTGCACCAAAACGTGCACTTACACACAAGTGAGATAACCATCAAAAATCCTTACGAAGGTCCAACAATCTACTCATTTAGCTAATTAAAGTAAATTTGGTCACGAGAATAAAATTTCTATTTCAAAATAGGTTTATAAGTTCATATGCGCACAAAAGCGTTTAAATCATAATTATATATATATATGCTTAAAATAAATACAAGTTTATAAATAAAGGCTTATGTAACAAATCAAGAATACAAAAATATATACATACATATACATATACACGACATATATATAAATATATATACATACACATGCTAGAATAAAAATTAACTTATACTACAAACTAATACAATTAACCTTACAAAAATACATATACATACACCTAACACATACATACATTTTTATACAACAAATTTTTATATAAAAAAAAAGTGTGAAAGACCCTCCATTTGCCCTAGAAGGGCCCCCCCCCCCTCACACCACACACACCAAATTCAAATCACTTAACTCCACTCCAACACACACTTCTTACTCTTTTCACACACATAACCTCTTTTCTCTCAAAAAAACTCTCCCTCTTTCTTTTCTCCCTTCAAATCGGCCAAGCAAAAAAATAAGGCAAGAACAAGGCTAAATCTCATCTAAACTTATATAATAATAAGGGTTTTAAGTTAGATTAATAAAGGGTTAATCCAAGCAAGGTTCAAGGGTTGTTCTAGGCTTAGATTCAAGGTATTATAGGGGTTTGAAGGCCACGAAAATCTGCCCTATTTCATCATCCAAAATCAAGTTCAAGAGGGTAA
>CM067169.1:74639727-74712689 GCA_034093135.1 Erigeron breviscapus | reverse complement strand
TACCGAGAGAAACCCGGCTATTGACTCGTTGTTTGGAGATGACCCCATTAGGAGACCACCGGGGTGTAATGTTAGCCGAAAGTTGTCCCAAAGTCCTGATGCAGGTTTGAGTCGATCATCCACCGGGTCAGAAGCGCTACTTAAACTCGACGAAATGCTCAAGTTGCATAAGGAATCGATAAAGAAAACAGATGAAGATCGAATGAAGTTTGAAGAAGATCGGAAGCAAAAGAAAGCCGCTCGACACAGGAAGGAAGTTATGGAGGTGTTTAAGTTTCTTTAGAACCCGGTTCCCACTTATTTGCCCAGAAAAGAATGAAAGCGCTTCTAAATTATCGTAAGTCATTAATGGATCAGTTTGGGGACGAATTTGTGGCGATGGGTGGCAGTGACGATGAAGACGACGAGTAGTTTTTATGTTATCGTGTTGTTTTCGTTTTGTTTTAATAAATTTTTGTTATGTTTTATCGTTATGTTTTTTTTATTTTGTTGTAACTTTTTTTAAATAAATGTTGTGTGTTTTTATAATTTTAATGTGTTTTTTCAAATAAATGTTGTGTGTTTTAATGTTAAATATATAGTTTGGTTAAATATATTTAGAAAAAAAATAAATGGTAAATTATTTGATGATGTGGCGAATAAGTTACAGGAAGCTTGTCTTATAGATAGGGAGAGTCCTGATGGGAGTTTTGAGTGATGTGATGCTGACGTGGCAGTCAAGAAGCTGGCAGGGCTCTCTCCTTATAAGCATCGGCCTAAAGCCGTAGCTTATAGCGTCTTCACGCGTGCGTCCCAACCACCAAGGACGATCGACGCTGTAGGCATAGAGCGTCCAAAGCCATGCGTCCTCCGATTCAGTCCTTCTGTGGACTCTTGCAGATGCTCCATTTGTGGGTCCAAGTTAAACGGCTAAAAAAAAAATTTGTTTTCTTCCTAATTTCAAATGTAACGGCTATTTCATCTTCAAAATTCTTCCTTTTGCTTCTTCTTTAAACCAACCGAAACCCACATACATTTTCACATACAATCACACCATTTCACATACAATCAAACCATTCATTCTCACATACACTCAAACCCACACCATGTCTAAAAGGAACACCCAAAACCAACACAAGAAAAACAACCAAAATGTTGGAGACGACATGCTTCAAAACCTTCTCGACTTTCCTCCACCACCATCACCGGCGATGTCGTCGTCGAATCCACAAGGTCAATCTAGCAACTCTCAATTCCCACTCAACTATGTACCATCACCATCGTCGATGCCATATAATGTGAACCCGTTTTCAACTTCGTTTTATAATCAAGTTGGTTATAACCCGATTGACGGTATAAACAACGCAAACAACCTTCTATTATTGCAACAATGGCAGGCGGCACAAATGTATCAACAAGCAACAGCAGCAGCGGCACCACCACCAACACCACCACATCCGACTAACTTGGTAGATGAAGCGGACAATCAACGCGCAAGAACTAGTGTCGCTTCTGCCACTCCTGCGGAAGATGAAGCAGAGGCAGTCCAACCGCCAAAGCGAATGACGAAAAAAGGAAAGGAGGTCGCATAAAAGAGGAAATGGACCGAAAATGAATGTGTGATTTTGACAAGGAGTTGGGTGCATGCTACCGAGGACGCGATCAAGGGGAATGGTCAAACGGAAAACGTGTTTTGGACAAAAATTGAGACGTTGTTTAACAGGACATCAAAAGAAGGTCATCGTAATGTAAGTCAACTTCATGGAAAATGGAACAAAATCAAAGCCGAGTGTAAGAATTTTGGGGTTGTGTTTAAAAGGTTTAGTGAGGAAGGACGGCAAAGCGGCGCCGACGAGAAGCATATTTTTGATGCCGTCCATGAACAATACAAGGCGCAGTATGGGCCGACTCGATTTGCATTCGAGAAATGTTGGGAAATCCTTAAAGGTTTCCCAACCTTTTGGAACGACCACGGGACACAAAAACAGCCGGCGTGGGTGGATTTGGTGGATTTGGGTGACGACGGTGAGCCATTAGAGACATTAGAACGGCTTGGTACCGAGAGAAACCCGGCTATTGACTCGTTGTTTGGAGATGACCCCATTAGGAGACCACCGGGGTGTAATGTTAGCCGAAAGTTGTCCCAAAGTCCTGATGCAGGTTTGAGTCGATCATCCACCGGGTCAGAAGCGCTACTTAAACTCGACGAAATGCTCAAGTTGCAGAAGGAATCGATAAAGAAAATAGCTGAAGATCGGATGAAGTTTGAAGAGGATCGGAAGCAAAAGAAAGCTGCTCGTCATAGGAAGGAAGTTATGGAGGCGTTTAAGTTTCTTCAGAACCCAGTTACCACTGATTTGCCTAGAAAGGAGATGAAAGCGCTTCTAAATTATCGTAAGTCTTTGATGGATCAGTTTGGGGAAGACTTTTTAGCGATGGGTGGAAGCAGACTATGAAGACGACGAGTAGTTTGTTTAGTTGTGTTTCGTGTTGCTTCGTGTTGTTCAATAAATTTTTGTTATGTTTTATTGTATTAGGAACGTAATGTTTTCTTACTTGTGTTGTAATTTTTTTTTAAATAAATGTTGTGTGTTTTTTTATTTTTAATGTGCTTTTTTAAATAAATGTTGTGTGTTTTAATGTTAAATATATAGTTTGGTTAAATATATTTAGAAAAAAAATAAATGGTAAATTATTTGATGATGTGGCGAAGAAGTTCCAGGAAGCTTGTCTTATAGACAGGGAGAGTCCTGAGTGGTGTGATGCTGACGTGGCAGTCAAGAAGCTGGGAGGACTCCCTCCTTATAAGCAAGGGCCTAAGTTGTACAAAATAAGTGTCGAATCATTTTGGTGACGTATGAAGTAATGGTTTTATGTTGCCTCAACCTTAGAATAAAAAATTAAATAAAAAACCTAAGTTGGTTTCCATTGCCAGTCAATGGCGTGATCATCTATTTGTATACATATTAAAATAGAAGTTTTAATGTGATTTTTGCAGTGGTTTTTGCAGAAAACAAAAGCGTTAGATGGTATTGGTGTCTTTGCATCTTTATCTCCCGAAACTTTAGATATTGGAGTGGTTGCATTATTGGCTTTCGGTCCTAAACATCTTACTGAGGTATTTATAACTTAGTTTAAACATTTTCTTTCTTGATAGCTTTTGCATTTTTGGATATCAGCTTGGGTTTCTGTAACAGTGATATCGACAATACCTAAAACAGGTTTTGCAATATAATAATGTGCCAATGTCTTTGTTGACAGCATCCTAATTAGTTTCTTCAACATCAAAAACGGTTTCTGCAAACTTCAAAAGATTCTGTAAGTTCATCTTATAAAAAATGCTCCATACGTTTAAGTTACCTGCAAACGGTAGATTATTTTGCTAGTTTTTCATATTTGGCATTCATAGGTTTATTATTATTATTATTGATTATTATTATTATTAGATATTAGATTAGCATTTTTCTATTTTCTATTCTATTATATTAGTATTATATTATTCTATATTATTATATTATATTATTATTATTATTATTATTATTTTTATTATATAATACTTTCATTAGATATTTATTATTATTAATTACAAAGTAATATAAATTAAAAAATAAAGATAAGGATAAATGAAGTTTAAATATTTTTAGATTTGAATTTTAAGAAGAAAAGAGTTAATTTCATTACATCCCCCTATGGTATATCGTATTATCAAGTTTCACCCCTGTACTTGTTTTTTATCATTACATCTCATATGTGACCTTTTATTTCATTACACACCCCTCACATTAACGTCTGTTAATGTGACTCCGTTAACCCTCTCATGTGTAATGCACATGAGGGTATTTTCGTCTTTATACACCCAACCTCCCTTTATCATGTATCTTCTTCTTCTTCCTCTCTCTTCAACCTATCCATTTTCTTCTTTGTTTGCTTCTCTCTCTATAACCTACCCATCATCATAATCTCAAAGAAAACCAAAAAAATATTGAAAACCAATTACCATAATCTACACAAAGTAAACAGCCCATTTAACAAAATCCCGAAAAAGTTAATTTTTTTTTTTTCCATCAAAAGCCATAAAAAAACAAAATGATAATTAGAAAGCATCGATGTGCAATCTTCCTGTTCCTTCACTTAAAGCCCAACACTTGATTAAATTGACAACTGAGATGTCATGTTCTTTTACTTCATAAGTCATAGACCCACCAAATATTTTATCACAGAAACTTCCATCATATATAGATAATATTTCAACAAAGTTAATAATAATAATAATAACAATAATAAAAATAAAAATAAAAATAATAATATAACAATATAATTATATTCTCATGAGAATTGAATACGGGAATCACACATCGGTGCAAGTGAAAATGGAAGAAGCAGTTGATATTACTAGCGGTATTACTATATATCTATATAGGGGTGGGATAAATTGAGTCCAGCTTAATTTGAGTCCAAAAATGGTCCATGTAACTTACACATGTGTAAGTTAACTTACACATGTGTAAGTTGTGGTGGCGGTGGTCGCCGTCGCCGGAAAATCATGGTGGTGGTCGGAGATGATGGTGGTGGTGGTAGGAGGTGGTTGGAATTTGAGGAGATGGAAGAAAATCAATGGACTCAAATTGGACTCAAAATAAGCTGGACTCATTTTATCTTTTCCCATATCTATATATACACAAACATACATATATATATTTAGTTGGGATTACTGGCGAGGTGCTAGTGGTGCCTGGCTGAGGTAAAGGCCGGTGGGGTTGGCCGGAATTGATGCTCGGGGATGAAATCCGGTGAGAAAATAAACGGTTGAGAGAGAAACGTAAAACTATTAGTATTGTTTAGATCTAGCTTTTGATTCGATTTAATATGGTTGTGATAATTATGTTAAGTTTGTTGATTTGTAATTTTGTATGTGTATATTCTGGGAAGAGGAATGGTGATTTATTTTGATATTGGGAACAGTGATTTATGTTCATTCAGATAGAATATAAAAGATCGAGATAAGTATGTGAAAGGAAAAAATAAAAGCATGTGGAAGAACACTAGAAAGAAGAACATAGGTTTTTTATAGGGAAAAAAACTAAAACACCCTCATGTGCACATGAGAGGGCTAACGGATACACATTAACAGACGTTAGGATGAGGGGTGTGTAATGAAACAAAAGGTCGCCATAAGGAGATGTAATGATAAAAAAAAAGTACAAGGGTGAAACTTGATAAAACGATATACCCCAGGGGGATGTAATGAAATTAACTCGGGATATAATTAACGTGAGATTGTAATCTTCCTTTCGTATAGATTTTTCAATGGTGAAAAGTCAATTAGTGGATGTACATAATCGGAGATTAATGAGTTTGTTTTTATTTGAACTTTTTTAACCTCGCTACATAAACGTATTTTATACAGATTGATTTTTATTCATATATCTGCATACACTACAAGAATATTGAGATTTAGCAAGGAAGCTCTACAGCAAGGACAATGTCCTTGCTGTATGAAATTATATTTATTTTTGCAAAGTCAGAGTTGTCCTTGCTATTAGTCGTTGACCGTTCTTGCTAAAAGCTTTTAGCCACGCTTAATCGGCGACGATGATTCAGAGAGGACATGTCCTTGCTGTAGATATTCAGTAAGGATTATGGCACATTTAGCAAGGACATTTGTCCTTGCTAAAAGTCGATTTTCTTGTAGTGATAGTTATGTTGGTGTTGAGATGAATGAGTGTATAGATTTGAATGAGTATTACTTTTAACAACTTTTTTGATTTATATGAATTAAGATATTTATTTTTGTCATATTTATATGAGCCTTTTGATGTTTTTTTTTTTGGTTTTTTTTTCTTATTTGATAGATTCATACTTTAAAGATTGAGACCATAACTTTGAGTACATAGCCTTCTATTCATGTTCCCATATGAACCTAAGAGAAGATATTTTAAGTTTTTTAACCTTTTTGAAAATTATGTTAGTTGTGAATCTAAATATTAACGATATTGGGTGTGAAATATTTATAATTTATGGTTCCCTGTTCGTTCTTATTTTAAGTTTGATAGAAAGGCAAGAGATTTTGGCTACCCACGTATTTTCAATTGCATAAACTTTATTTTATTTATTATTAATTTTTCGTTTGGATTTTTTTTCTCTTTTTCTTTTTTCGGTAAAAGGCCGTCATCCCTGGTTATAATATTATATCATGAAAAACAGGCGCTTGACAGAGTGTCAAGACGACTTACAACCCATGCACTAACGTGCAACGTCCAAAAAAACAGTGGCAAACCACTTACACAGGCATTAACTAACTATAATCAAACGCAACAAAATTAAAATACAAGACTACTTTAATAAAAATGGAAGACCCCATGAAGTCAAGTAATGCTCCACTCTCGTCGTCCTCTTGTATTTGCAAGTTGCCAGCTTCAAACGAACCGTAGATATAATCTGATCAATAACATCCGTGGCCTTTCGCTTGTTATTCTTGAAAAGTCTAGAGTTTCTCTCTTGCCAAATGTAATATACCGCAGCAGCGAGCACTAGCTTTGAAACAACACTCTTGATCGAACTTTTCTTAGCAAATAGAGCCATCTCGAGAATAATGTCATCCCAAATACCATTCTGATTGCATAAACCAGCCTTGATACATGGAAGTGGCCTAATGATTGGAATTCTAGATTCCCAAGTCTTGTTGTTCCAACACTTCAGGATGGAATTTCGGATCAACTAATGTGGAAGGATCGACATGGACTTCATGATATTTCAGTTGCACGAGTTTGGGAGAGCATAAGGCATTCAGATTTGAAAGTATCTTGGTATAGTCTCGTCTGGTTTAGCCAACGGATTCCAAAACAGCCTCTGAATTCTGAGGGTTCATCCGTGGATCCTGGTCCGGTGCCACCTCCTCCTGTTCCTATTGTGGAGGGTGGTGATAGTATAAGAAACAATAATCTGGGTAAAGAAAAGATAGACTTGAGTGCTGGTGCTCCTTCTGGGAATGAAAAACTTAATATGCCAGCAGGTTATGCGTCAAAATCTGGTAATGATCAGAAGAATATGGCTACTAGCTCGTATGCGAATGCATTGAAATCAGATGTTGCTGCTAAAAAGGTGAATTTTCGAGCTCTCCCTGTTAATAATGATGTCGATGGAGTGGATCTTTTGATCCCACTTCAATCTGTTTTGGAGGTACAATCTCGATTTTCTAATTCTCTATACGGATATTTTTTGGGTGATCGATTAGCGTATCCGGTGGTTGAAAATTATGTCAAGAATGCATGGACGAAGTTTGGCTTGAAAAAAGTTATGATGAATAGCGCAGATTTTTTCTTTTTTCAATTTGAATCAAAACAGGGAATGGAGCAGGTATTAAGCAAAGGGCCTTGGATGATTAGATCCGTTCCACTCTTCTTGAAGGAATGGACACCTAATGTGTCATTGACTAAACATGAGTTTTCATCTGTACCAGTGTGGGTCAAATTGTACGATGTGCCGCTAGCTGCATATACTGAAGATGGTTTGAGTATGCTTGCTACTAAATTGGGTAAGCCTATCTTGCTTGACTCGTATTCTAGTCAGATGTGTATGAATTCCTGGGGTAGACATAGCTTTGCTAGAGCACTGATTGAGCTAGATGCGTCTCATAATATGAAAAATGAGTTAATTGTGGGTATCCCTAATGTCAATGGGGAGGGTTTTTCCAAGGAAGTGGTTAGTGTCGAATATGAATGGCAGCCTCCCCATTGTGAACATTGCAAAGTGTTTGGCCATGATGAGTTTTCATGCTTGGCTAAACCGAAAGTTGTTAAGCAGAATACGATACCGGTTCAGCAGGATGATTTTATTCAAGTTGTTCGCAAGAAAAATAAAGGCAAGGCTAGACAGGTGGAGGGTATGTAAGTGCACGTCTATGTCAATAGCAGTCTAGATTGTTTGGGCTTATATTGATTATATGTCTTTGTAATGTGATTGTCATTAATGAACTTAGTATTATGCATAGAATACTAGATTAAGTTTAAGTATTGAATGTATAGTAAATCTGCTAAGTATGAATTGCGAGCTCGCAATTCATACAGATGAAATGCGACCCCGTATTTACAGGGTTAAATACGAGGTTAGTCATATAGGTAATACGACCCCGTATTTGCAGGGACAAATACGAGGCCAATCACAGAATGCGACTCGCATTAGTGACGGGCTGGGCTGGGTTTACGAGGCCGATGTGCTGAAGCCCATGTCGGGTGTTACCTATATAAAGCGAACCCTAACAGAGTTTAGGGTTGAACATTTGTCGAAATATCAAGCAGGTATTGCAGGTTATAGTCGTCAAAGGTTGTTCCGCTAGCCCGAAGAAGATCTGCGAGGCCGCAGATGATCTAGGGGCTTTTTGTTGATCACCAAGTTATTGTGAGGGATTCCGCACCTCAAGATAACTGGATCAAGCTATTGACGATCCGTACCATGGGACTTACAATTGGTATCAGAGCCTCTTGGTTTAAAAAACGGTAGGTTATAGCTTGTTGGTGATAGACAATATTGATTTAGGGTCGTTTAGACGTGATTCTTTTACGAGTTTACGACCGGAAATCCTGTTTGTGACCTCTATTTGTGTTTGCAGCAGTCGAAGGTGTTTTTGTTGGTGTTTAGGGTTTCGAATTCAAGAGATCTAAGGATTCCAGCAGCTGTTGCGACCTCTCGGGCTCGTATTACCTCATCCAGCTCGTATTGCGACCTGGGTAGCTAATTACGACCTCGTCAGTTCAATTGCGACCTCGTGTTTCGTTTGCGACCTCGTGAGCTCTTTAAGACCTCGCCAGTTCAATTACGACCTCGAGTAGTTAATTGCGACCTCGTTTTTCTTAACGACCTCGTGAACTTTTACGACCTCGTTTTTATAAACAGTTCGTGAATTTTGCTAGCTCGGAGAAAATGACGTCTCAATTACCCGCAAATTATCAATATTTGCTGAATCAACTAATTTTGATGGATCACGAAACCGGAAAGGCCAACTCACCGCCCAAGTTGATAAGCCTTGATAGATATTTCAGTTGGAAGGGCAGATTCGAGTCATATTGCAGGTTAATGGATGTGAGGATATGGATATGTATTGTTAATGGTTATGTTCATCCCACTGTGCAAAATGACAAAGAACTTACTGGTTCAGGTGGTGGAAAAGCAACTTCGTATGAGCAAATGACTGTTGATCAAAAGAAAGATTACGAAGTAGAAAGCAAAGCTTTAGGATCACTCCGAATGGCTCTCCAAGGGGTATTCTTGCACTTGTTTGAAATGTATGATAGTGCAAAAGGCTTATGGGATGCACTCAAAGAGCATTGTGAATGTGATGATGATCTCAAGAAGAGTAGGAAGGATTTGCTGAAGAAGCAATATTATGTCTTTACTAGCTTCAAAGATGAACCTCTTGATGAGATTTTAATTCGTTACAGTCATCTGCTGGTTGAGCTTGCATATTTTGGGTACAAACCTGATCCAGAAGATGTGATCGAGAAGTTGTTGGAAGCACTTCCAGTTAAGTGGGAAGGGTTTATAACTTCAATCCAACAAAATCCCGAATTCAGCACATGGACTTTCGATCAGATCATTCAAAAGCTGAGAGGTCAAGATATAAAACGAAAGTCGAAGGAAGCAGTGATTTTGTTCAGCGTCCTGAACTCTATCATAGCAAATCAAGCGTTCCTTCTGTAAAATCTTCAAATGGAGGGATTACTGCCTTCTATAGTGGAGATGAGGACAAGATGAAGATGTCAACGGATTCTGATAGCAACTTAATGTATGTAACTTCTCCAGAATCGGCCATGATAGTGCATAATGGGGTTCAGAATAGTAATTCTCCAAGTTCAAGTTACACAGGGATGCCGATGAGCATAAGATCCGCTGAAGGACAATTGGGCATGCTCGCTTCATTTGTGTCTGCTCATGAAAAGTTAATTGGAGGAAAACTAACTGATCCTGAATTGGTTAGGGAGGATTACAAGCAAGTTGATCCAGACGATTTGGAAGAAATGGATCTGAACTGGCAATTAGCTATATTAACATTGAGAGTTCAACGTTTCACAGATAGAACTGGAAGGAAGGTTGTGAATGGAAAAGTAGGGTTTGACAAGACCAAGGTGAAGTGTTATAACTGTGATGGTTTTGGACATTTTGCAAGAGAATGTCAGAGGCCAAGACAGGACAACAATTCAGCTACAGGCCGTCAGAACTTCAATCAAAGTGGTTCTATAGAGAGTCAGAATTCCGGACATCAATATGCTAATACTGGGAACCGAAGCTCAGGAGAAGCGGACAACTCAAGAGCCTTAGTTGTTCAATCTGATGGTACATATAATTGGGGTTTGACTAGTACCGATGATCAGAATCATGCATTTATGGCAATAATTCAAGACCTTGATGAAGAAATGAATGATCATGCAGATAATTCATTTGATCGTATGGTATGTGTCAATGATCATGATAGTGTTCATCAGAGGGTAGAAGAGGAACCTAAATCATCAGAACCAGTAAGAGCTGAGAGTGAAGATGTCGCTGAAGCTGAGACAAGCTTGATGGCACATCTTGAAGGTGTTGAACAACTAAGGAGAACTAAAGGATTATGGTTTGTCGATAGTGGATGTTCAAGACATATGACTGGTGACAAGAGACTGTTAACAGAGTTTACACCTGTTAAAGGGTCTTATGTTAGTTTTGCTGGTCCCAAGGGCGGAAGTATTTCTGGTATTGGAAAAGTCGCTATGGGAGAGATGAATTTCTTTTTAGGTTTGCAAGTTGAACAGAAAAAGGACGGATTCTTCATTCATCAGACGAAGTATGCACAAGATATCTTGAAACGATTTGGCATGGAAGATACTTCACCTATGGATACTTCCATACAAAAGAACCATCAACTTGGGATGTTTTCTTTCAATGATCCAGAAGTTGTTCCTACTCGTTATAGGGCCATGATAGGTTCATTGATGTATCTTACAGCATCAAGACCGGATATCATGTTTGCGGTTTGTTTGTGTGCTCGTTTTCAGTCATGTCCCAGGGAAAGTCACATGAAAGCTGTTAAGCGAATTCTTCGCTACCTCAAAGGGCAACCAGTACTAGGTCTCTGGTATTCAATTGGGGGAGACTTTGAGTTCGTGGCTTATACAGATGCTGACTATGGAGGCTGCAATTTTGATAGGAAATCAACTTCTGGTGGATGTCAATTCTTAGGGGGGAGATTGGTTTCATGCCAATGTAAGAAGCAGACTTCTGTTGCGATCTCGTCTTGCGAGGCAGAATACATGGCAGCTGGTGGATGTTGTTCACAGGTTCTATGGATTCAGCAACAACTGCGTGATTTCGGTCAGAATTTTCTTTGTACTCCCATAAAGATAGATAATGAATCCACCATATCCATTACTAATAATCCTGTTAAGCACAGTAGGACTAAGCACATAGACATAAGGTTTTATTTTATTCGTGATTGTGCTGAAAAGAAACTAATAGTCCTAGAAAAGGTGCCGAGTGACTTTAATTTAGCTGATCTGTTCACTAAGGCTTTCAACCGAACTCGTTTCGAGTTGTTAGTCCAATTGATTGGAATGAGAAATCTATAGTGACAGTATCTCTCAAAAGGAACTTTGTAAAATGTGTCAGTGTTTGTGTCGTAATGTATGTGTGTCATATAGTCTCAGAAAAACAAAATAAAAATCAGAAAAATCAGAAAAGAAAAAGAAAATAATAAAAGGAGTAAGGTCACTGCATCAAGACGATTAGACGTGACGATACTTTAGCTTTTAAGCCTACTTAATTGTACTTTAAAATGCTCAGTTCAGTGATACCATTATATGATGTATCGATAGGCACAAAGTACCAAAGTTTCCTTATAATCTGAACTTAAATATATACAATGTTCTTATGGGAAACGTATTCAGATATATGGCTAAGAATGCTTGTTCGTAAAATAGACAAGTCCTTTAAATCTTATGAAAGATTTTGCACTGTAATTATGTATATTTGGTCTTTATATAGAAGGTCTCGGGTACATACATGTGTATGTATTGCTTTTTCGGATGTATATTTGTGACAAGATATGCAAATATCTAAATAAAACTAAATCTGTTGAAAATATGAAGCTAATGTGGCCTTTGAGATTCGAACAAGTAAGTCCTTGGGGTGTCTTTGTATACCTAGCCTACCTAAAGCTTCCAACTTGGGATAGGTTGTCAGAAAGTTCGCTACACGGGTCTCATCGAAAGTCACGGGTTTTCATAAGTGCTTAAAAATAATGTCACAATTATGCAAGTACTTGGCATTATGCAATGTTGAGTATATTTCCGTACGTGAGTCAAGTTAAGTCGCTTTGCGCGTGAGGAATCACCGACCTGTCACCGTTGACTTGATTCTTAAAGACTTTCTCACTTTATTCACCAAATGTCTTAATTTTAGTGCTTGTGTCGATTGTGAGAGTGTATCTGAATATCGGGCACATAAGTTCGCAAACATGATTAAGTGACATATTAGGCTACTCGGGTTACATGGTGACTGTCCTTGGCCAGGGTATGTCGAAAGTGTCACAAAACAAAAAGGAGACTGGAAGTACCGAGTGTTTAAGAGGACAAACATATTGGTAATCGTTGATGGATCACTGTTCATAACTAATAATAAGAGAATTATTTCTCGCTAGTAGGCTTATGTAACATGCTAATCTGATCTAATCAGCAGTAACTTTAGCTCTTATATGTGTGTGTTATTCGTTTATGTTTAGTGTATGTGTGTGTGTGTGTTATGTTTTTCGTGAAATGTTTAAATTTTTATTTTTTTTGTATTGTTTAAATAAAAGTTCCTATTGCACGAGAGATATAGTCAGAATAGAATCTAGTTTCCAAGAGGACTCAACTACGTTCTTATGGAACAATGTATAAACGAGTAGGGTAGTTAAGCAATAGTGTTGTGATCAAAAGCTAAAAGAAAGTATGTCACATTAACAGAATATAGGTTTAAGGAAAAGAACACAGAGTTGTTGATTTCAATAAACAAATATTGAGTTGATGCCTTTGCATTGATTCTTAGAAAGAAGATTTTCTTAAGAATGAACACAGAGATGTTCATAGTTTTGAATTTTATCTTTAAAAGAATCATTTTATATCTTAGAAAGAAGATTTTCATTAGAATGGACACAGAGTTGTTCATAGTTTTGGATTTAATCTTTGAAAGATTTTTGAATCAAAAAGATTTGGAACAGATATTCTAAATAATTTTGATATGTTATGTGCGAAGATTGAAAGTGCTCAACAGTAAATTATAGACCTTAATATGACTTAGGTTAATAATAGACTGTTAAGTATATTCATTTTATCTTGCTTTTTATTCATTTCTTCAGATTGTATGTTATTACTTTGAGAAGATTTGATGTGTGTGTTGAGATGTGCAGGACAGCGGACATATATTCGTTTTTGTAGGTTGTCGAGCAAGATCTCACCATGGAAGCAAGATATGGATCATGCAAATATATCTGTAACAAAGATAAATACTAGTTTGATGTAGCTATCATAGGAGTATTTATAATTGTTTAACTAAGATGAATACTAGTTTGATGAGGCAATCATAAGAGTATTTCATATGGTTTTAGGATTTTGCATTATCATATTTCGTTTGCAAAAATATAAGAGATTAGGTTTCAGTTAGATGTCTTTGCTGAGTTAAAGACAAGTGACTTTGGAAACAGAATCTATATAAATTTGCATAATAAAGGATATTTTGTTAAGAATGAACACAGAGATGTTCATAGTTTTGAATTTTATCTTTAAAAGAATCATTTTATATCTTAGAAAGAAGATTTTCTTAAGAATGAACACAGAGATGTTCATAGTTTTGAATTTTATCTTTAAAAGAATCATTTTATATCTTAGAAAGAAGATTTTCTTAAGAATGAACACAGAGATGTTCATAGTTTTGAATTTTATCTTTAAAAGAATCATTTTATATCTTAGAAAGAAGATTTTCTTAAGAATGAACACAGAGATGTTCATAGTTTTGAATTTTATCTTTAAAAGAATCATTTTATATCTTAGAAAGAAGATTTTCTTAAGAATGAACACAGAGATGTTCATAGTTTTGAATTTTATCTTTAAAAGAATCATTTTATATCTTAGAAAGAAGATTTTCTTAAGAATGAACACAGAGATGTTCATAGTTTTGAATTTTATCTTTAAAAGAATCATTTTATATCTTAGAAAGAAGATTTTCTTAAGAATGAACACAGAGATGTTCATAGTTTTGAATTTTATCTTTAAAAGAATCATTTTATATCTTAGAAAGAAGATTTTCATTAGAATGGACACAGAGTTGTTGATTTCAATAAACAAATATTGAGTTGATGCCTTTGCATTGATTCTTAGAAAGAAGATTTTCTTAAGAATGAACACAGAGATGTTCATAGTTTTGAATTTTATCTTTAAAAGAATCATTTTATATCTTAGAAAGAAGATTTTCTTAAGAATGAACACAGAGATGTTCATAGTTTTGAATTTTATCTTTAAAAGAATCATTTTATATCTTAGAAAGAAGATTTTCTTAAGAATGAACACAGAGATGTTCATAGTTTTGAATTTTATCTTTAAAAGAATCATTTTATATCTTAGAAAGAAGATTTTCTTAAGAATGAACACAGAGATGTTCATAGTTTTGAATTTTATCTTTAAAAGAATCATTTTATATCTTAGAAAGAAGATTTTCTTAAGAATGAACACAGAGATGTTCATAGTTTTGAATTTTATCTTTAAAAGAATCATTTTATATCTTAGAAAGAAGATTTTCTTAAGAATGAACACAGAGATGTTCATAGTTTTGAATTTTATCTTTAAAAGAATCATTTTATATCTTAGAAAGAAGATTTTCTTAAGAATGAACACAGAGATGTTCATAGTTTTGAATTTTATCTTTAAAAGAATCATTTTATATCTTAGAAAGAAGATTTTCTTAAGAATGAACACAGAGATGTTCATAGTTTTGAATTTTATCTTTAAAAGAATCATTTTATATCTTAGAAAGAAGATTTTCTTAAGAATGAACACAGAGATGTTCATAGTTTTGAATTTTATCTTTAAAAGAATCATTTTATATCTTAGAAAGAAGATTTTCATTAGAATGGACACAGAGTTGTTCATTAATAACAAATTTGGAGAAGAAAATGAAGAATGTAGTTCTAGATTAAGTCGTTACTATCGTATATTATAGTGATGAAATAATGAAGAATAACATTATCATTTTTATCTCGTTTATGTGTTTTGTTAACAGCTTTTTGTGCAGGGAATGCATGACATGCGCTGTATTTTATATGTTTTGTCTGAAGATGTTTATCATAATCAGAAGAAACATTTTTGGAGACAAAGAATTGCTTTTGAAATAGGTTCCATGTTCCTGAAGTTTGTGATTCAAGTTTCAAAGTTTCTGGTTTTCATGGGAGTCAACTCGTTCAGAATAGATTGTTGGAAATTTTACCTCTCTATCACATGCCGGTTAGGCAAGGCGAGCAGGGACTCGGGATATGCTTAATTCGGAGAGATTTATCGTTGAGGGGGAGAACTACAACAAGCTATGGTGCATTAGTTGATTTTTATGACGATACAGAGAGTTTGAAGTTTGCTTCTCAAATCTGAAGTTTCAGAGGATCAAGTTTCGGGTATGGCAATTATATTTGTTGTCTCGAAATTATTTTTCAGTATATTTGCAGAGAAGTCAATCCAAAGGAAGGGTTTCTAAGCAAAAGACTGAAGTATTCAAGACAATGCTAAGATCATCATGTTTTTACTATTTATAGTATTTACAAGATGATGATAGAAATGTCATTACTAGTTGAAGATCTTAGATATAGAAATAATTTTATTTTAATATGAAAGATTATCAACTATGTTAGTAAAACCTTAGATATAGACTTAATGTGAATGAAGAAGATTAAGAAAATCTTAGTCATAGACGTTAAGTGAATATTAAAGGTTATTGACTATATTGTGCCTTAGACATAGAAATGTCATGTTTGAATGTGAAGGCTACATAGTTAATATTTTATGCCTTAGACATAGATATATTGTTTGAATATGAAAGGTCTTTGTTACCTTAGATATAAAAACATTTATATGAATGTGAAAGGTTTGATAATAAGTTGATTAAATACTTCATAATTTTTTTTATTCAATATTTAATCAATATTTTGTTCTATCATAGTTATGTATCCCAGTCATAAATTGAGGGGGAGTACATAAGAATGATGGTTGTAATGATGGTTGTTATAATGATTAGTCATCGTTATACTTCCTAGTCATAAAATTGAGAGAGAGGTATAAGAATGAAGAATCAATTTTATAACTGGAATTGTTGTAAGTGGTACAGATCGGGAAAGCTCATTCGAGAAAGTTTTGGAAAGATTGATCGTTGAAAAGTTAAAGAATTTTCCGTAAGTTTATTAACTTTTCAGGTTAAGACGAAGATCAAGGATTCATCATGTGCTTACACATTCTCCAGTCATATATTTAGATTATCTCAGAGATTTCTGGAATAATGCTAACTGTGTGAAGGCAGGAGATGTGTATATCTTTCATACCATAGTTGCTGGGCAGCAGATACAGTTCACAGCTGCTGATCTCATTAATATTCTTAATCTGGGCACAGTTGAACAAGAAGGTGGTGCTACAGGTCTCACCAAGTTCAGACATGAAGTCATTCAAGGTGCTTTCAGAAGAATGGGGTTTGCTGCAAATATGTCAAGTAAAACTTTGTTCAAGAAGGGTTTTTATGGCAGGTGGAGGTATCTTGCGCATGTGTTGCTGGTTAGTTTAAGCAACAAGAAGTCTGGTTATGATACATTGAACCAGGAAGCCCAAGCACAAATGGTGGGCTTGGTATTTAACAAGCCGTATAGTTTCTCGAAATTCTTCTTCGATGAGATGAAGAAACAGATCACAGCCACAGGAAAGAGGAGGTTTTTGATGTATCCTCGGTTCGTGATGATGATAATCAATGCTCGACTTCCAAATCTACCTGCTGTAGGAGAAGTGAAGCTAGTGAGCTCGATCATCCGACGTGGTTATGATGAGTTTGTGTCTCGATACCATAATGATCCAAATGCACAAGATGTTGCATTGTTCGGTGCCATTATCAATGCCAACTACAAAGCACCAACTGATGTGGTCATATCAGCTTATGAAGGGCCTCAGCCAGAGGGTGATGAAGCTGCTGAGAATGTTGAGCAGTTACATGATGTAGTAGTTCAGGAAGATGCACCAGAAGAGCCTGAAGTTGTTGTACAGGTTGCAGATGATGTGATAAACCAACCTGGAGCCAATCCTGAGATTGTAGATGATTTATTGGAAGAGATGGCTGAAACCAAATTTACCCAAACACGACCTCACATATTAAATATCAAAATTAGAGTATTACGACCCCGAAATACTACTTTGCTACCCCGTATTAGATTTGATATATACAATTAGATCAAGTGTTTTTGGTTGATATATTCGTCATCACCGTGAAAAACCGAATCTAGGTATACCATCTAATCGTCCAGTAGTTAACCATGCAACAAGAAAATCAAGAAAAAGGGTTTCAAAATTTTCGAATTAGGTTTCCATATTTTCTTTGATTTTGATGTTTTCTGGGTAAAACTAAGGGTTGGGGTATCTTTATCGCTTGAATACGAGTATAAAGAAACAATTTTTACCAGTTTTGGTTGGGTAAATCGCGAAATCGCGTTGGGGAAGATGAACAGTGCGACGGACTCGTAAAAAGTTTATTTTTATGAATATTTGAAAATGAGTTAATTGATGCTTAACTAAATTACAAAGATAATTTATGTTATGTTGTAAATTACAGGGATAATTTATGTTTTTGACTAAATTACCGGGATAATTTTAGTTGTATATGTTATGCATATGAATTTTTATGTCTATTTGAGTAATTAATTATTTGTTATTGATTACAGAAATGGCAAGAAATTTCATAGCAAGTCATAATTATGTGATGAACTTCGATGATAATCAGGAGGGAACTGCGTATTATCATGAGATATTCGCTTTCTTCAGAAGATCAAGGATTCATCATGTGCTTACACATTCTCCAGTCATATATTTAGATTATCTCAGAGATTTCTGGAATAATGCTAACTGTGTGAAGGCAGGAGATGTGTATATCTTTCATACCATAGTTGCTGGGCAGCAGATACAGTTCATAGCTGCTGATCTCATTAATATTCTTAATCTGGGCACAGTTGAACAAGAAGGTGGTGCTACAGGTCTCACCAAGTTCAGACATGAAGTCATTCAAGGTGCTTTCAGAAGAATGGGGTTTGCTGCAAATATGTCAAGTAAAACTTTGTTCAAGAAGGGTTTTTATGGCAGGTGGAGGTATCTTGCGCATGTGTTGCTGGTTAGTTTAAGCAACAAGAAGTCTGGTTATGATACATTGAACCAGGAAGCCCAAGCACAAATGGTGGGCTTGGTATTTAACAAGCCGTATAGTTTCTCGAAATTCTTCTTCGATGAGATGAAGAAACAGATCACAGCCACAGGAAAGAGGAGGTTTTTGATGTATCCTCGGTTCGTGATGATGATAATCAATGCTCGACTTCCAAATCTACCTGCTGTAGGAGAAGTGAAGCTAGTGAGCTCGATCATCCGACGTGGTTATGATGAGTTTGTGTCTCGATACCATAATGATCCAAATGCACAAGATGTTGCATTGTTCGGTGCCATTATCAATGCCAACTACAAAGCACCAACTGATGTGGTCATATCAGCTTATGAAGGGCCTCAGCCAGAGGGTGATGAAGCTGCTGAGAATGTTGAGCAGTTACATGATGTAGTAGTTCAGGAAGATGCACCAGAAGAGCCTGAAGTTGTTGTACAGGTTGCAGATGATGTGATAAACCAACCTGGGAGCCAATCCGGAGATTGTAGATGATTTATTGGAAGAGATGGCTGATCCAGATGGTGACATTGCCCAAGTGCAAAGGTACAATGCCAATGTTGATGACCTAGTAGATGTGGATCTTGACCAGGACATAGATGATTATGTAGCTGAAGCTGCAGTTGGTTCTGAAGCAGCTAGAGCTAGTGGGTCAGGTACTGTAGAACCTAGTAGGTCAAGAGCGGGCTAGGCTAGTGGATCTAGTATGAATGCTGAAGGCAGAGGAAAGGCTGTTGCTGATGTTCAAGCAGACAGAGAGCCTTCTATCCATTCTGATGATTCCAGCAGTGATGGTGATGAAGATCCTTATAGATCTCATGCATTCATCAGAGTTGGATCTAAGATGGTTCCTAAACCTACTGAGGCAGTTCAAGGAAGAAGAAGGAGAGAAACAGATGAAGATTGGGTGCCAGAGCAACCAATGCCAAAGAGAACTAGACTTGTCAGGGAACAAGAGACTTCTGCTACTTCTGGTATGTCTGATAGTGTGTCATGGATTGTTGTTCCTGAGACTACACAGCCACAGTTTCAAACAAGTGAAGAAACAATCTTAGTGATCTGCAGAGACAGATGAATGAGATGAGAAGTTTGATTACTCGTTTGACTGAAAATTTGAAGGTTGTTAGTGACAAGAACACATTTCTTGAAGACAAGTTGGGCAAAGCCGAGGTGGTAGTGTCCAAGATGTATAAGAAGTATGTGGCTCTAGATGAGAAGGTTATCAGGATGGAAGATGCATTGAAGAAGGGAGTCAAGATCTCCGAAGAAAAACTGCATGATCTCATCGATAACTATCTCAAGGTTAGAGCTGAGAGAGACAGCTTAGGTTGCAGAGGTGATGAGCTGGCTAAGGCAAGGCATGATGATGATCAGAATGAAGATCCTTATAGATCTCATGCATTCATCAGAGTTGGATCTAAGATGGTTCCTAAACCTACTGAGGCAGTTCAAGGAAGAAGAAGGAGAGAAACAGATGAAGATTGGGTGCCAGAGCAACCAATGCCAAAGAGAACTAGACTTGTCAGGGAACAAGAGACTTCTGCTACTTCTGGTATGTCTGATAGTGTGTCATGGATTGTTGTTCCTGAGACTACACAGCCACAGTTTCAAACAAGTGAAGAAACCAATCTTAGTGATCTGCAGAGACAGATGAATGAGATGAGAAGTTTGATTACTCGTTTGACTGAAAATTTGAAGGTTGTTAGTGACAAGAACACATTTCTTGAAGACAAGTTGGGCAAAGCCGAGGTGGTAGTGTCCAAGATGTATAAGAAGTATGTGGCTCTAGATGAGAAGGTTATCAGGATGGAAGATGCATTGAAGAAGGGAGTCAAGATCTCCGAAGAAAAACTGCATGATCTCATCGATAACTATCTCAAGGTTAGAGCTGAGAGAGACAGCTTAGGTTGCAGAGGTGATGAGCTGGCTAAGGCAAGGCATGATGATGATCAGAATGAAGATCCTGATGCGGCCAGAGCTACTCAAGAGCTAGGAGAGAGTTCTATTTTAAGAACAGAGACTCAAGGAGAGTCTAGCCAGGCTAGTGTTGCTGGCAAGGCAGTTTCTGAAGCTCCACAGACTCAAGAACTGGTTGTCACAAAGTTGAAGATGGTAGTTGAGTCTGATGCACCTCAAACCAAACCCCTTACAGAAGATGCTGACGTTGATCGATTAAACAAAGGTAAGGATTTGGTAGGGCAATCTGATGCTATTGCTCTTGATGATGATATTGCTAGTGCTCAGGATAGTGAGTCTACCAAAACCGACTCTACCAATAATACTTCTACCGAGTCAGATTTGCATCCAATTATTGTGCATAGACTGGAGAAGAGATTGGGATATGATCCACAAGCTCATATGAGAGCTAGAGCAGAGATTGCAGATTATTATTATGATCCAGGATCTATGTGGGATCAAGAGAAAGAACGGTTAGGGTTAACTCATACTCCTTCAGAGTCAGAGTCAGATTCTGATTTCGAGACTGAGACTGAGATTGAGAAGGAGCAGAGCAGGAGCAAGAAGAAAAAGCAGAGGAAGAAGATTAATGACAAAGACAAGACGAAGACATATGTATGTTAACGTCTAGAAGCTATTGCCAAGGGGGAGTCTGTAAGTGCACGTCTATGTCAATAGCAGTCTAGATTGTTTGGGCTTATATTGATTATATGTCTTTGTAATGTGATTGTCATTAATGAACTTAGTATTATGCATAGAATACTAGATTAAGTTTAAGTATTGAATGTATAGTAAATCTGCTAAGTATGAATTGCGAGCTCGCAATTCATACAGATGAAATGCGACCCCGTATTTACAGGGTTAAATACGAGGTTAGTCATATAGGTAATATGACCCCGTATTTGCAGGGATAAATACGAGGCCAATCACAGAATGCGACCTCGCATTAGTGACGGGCTGGGCTGGGTTTACGAGGCCGATGTGCTGAAGCCCATGTCGGGTGTTACCTATATAAAGCGAACCCTAACAGAGTTTAGGGTTGAACATTTGTCGAAATATCAAGCAGGTATTGCAGGTTATAGTCGTCAAAGGTTGTTCCGCTAGCCCGAAGAAGATCTGCAAGGCCGCAGATGATCTAGGGGCTTTTTGTTGATCACCAAGTTATTGTGAGGGATTCCGCACCTCAAGATAACTGGATCAAGCTATTGACGATCCGTACTAGGGGACTTACAGGGTATTAAACTGACGAAGCCAAAACCTCATATGGTTTATAGACCAAAACAGCCGGATGCAAAGAAGCCAGAACCTGCTCCTATGGCAAATTCAAGGGTAGTAAGAGTGATTTTAAACAGACTAACTTTAATGCGGCTAATGTTAGTACTAGTAATCCTTTTTCAGCTTTGGAGGAGGTAGATGGAATTGGTGTCGAGGGGTCGTCTACCTCTCAAACAAATAAAACTCCATGTCCGTTCAAAGTTTCTGATTGTGATGATGACGAGGTCTTGAAGGATGAGAATGGTTTTATTCCTGAACTGGGTACTAAAACAGGGGCAAGCACTCCTGCTGGATCGGTGCCCAATGTATAACATCGGTGCATGGAATATTCGGGGATTGAACCAAACCCCGAAACAGAAAGAGGTTCGTCAAGTACTCACTGATAATCAATTGTCGGTTTGTGCTATTCTTGAGTCTCATGTATCGGCCTTGAAACTTGAAAAACTATGTGTTAATGTTTTCCGTAATTGGAATTGGACATCTAATGGTAGCATGTGTACAAAGGCTCCTCGTATTATAATTGGATGGAATCCTAATGATGTCAACCTTATGGTTCTATCTCAATCTGATCAGGTGATTCATGAGCAAATTATGTTTAAAGCTGGAAAAAAAGTGATATTGTATTCTTTTGTTTATGCTCACAACAAGTATATTCAAAGGAGGGATCTCTGGAGCCAATTGTCTATGCATAAGCAACTTGTTGGTAATCGGCCATGGTGCCTTCTTGGAGATTTTAATGCTACGTTAAGTTTTGAGGATCAAACGAGTGGATCTTTTAATGCTGACATTGCTATGCGGGAATTTAATGAATGTGTTAATGATATTGAGGTCGTGGATGTTAACCGAATTGGAATGCAATTTACTTGGAACCAGAAACCGAAGAGCAATGATGGTTTGTTTAAAAAGCTGGATCGCATCATGGCTAATTCGCAATTTGAAAGTTCTTTCAGGGGATCGATTGCTATGTTCCAACCCTATCGGATTTTTGATCATTCACCTGCTGTGTTAAGGATTCCAATGGCTTCTAAATATAGACCACAATCTTTTAAGTTTTCCAATCTACTTATGCATCACGACAGATTCAAAGAGGTAGTAGAGCAGAGTTGGTCTCTTGGAGTGGATGGTTACCCCATGTATCGGATTGTGCAGAAACTGAAGTCCCTAAAGAAACCTTTACGTAAGCTTCTGTTTGAGAAAGGTAATTTGCATGAAACGGTAAAACGAATGAGGATCGATCTTGATGCTGCTTAACTTGCATTGGATCGAGATCCATTTAACAATGAATTAAGAGAGGAAGCGGCTGTTTCTCTTCATAATTTTAATGAAGCTATTCTGGATGAAGAACGTTTTTTAAAATAGAAAGCTAAAGTGGATTGGTTAAGAGTTGGTGATTCCAATTCCGCTTATTTCCATCAAGTGGTGAAATCAAGAATGGCTATGAGTAGGATCGATGTGATCATTGATTCAAATGGTAATGTCAAGGAAGATGATCAGGTTGCTTCGGCATTTCTTGGTCATTACTTGGAGCTCTTGGGACGTGCTGAATCCTTGAGAGATCTCGACATAACAGGTTTATTTGCTAATGTTCTCTCTCAGGAGCAGGCTCTAGCCATGATTCAGCCGGTCTCGGGTACAGAGGTAAAAGAAGCAATTTTTTCGATGGGTGATGATAAATCGCCTGGTCCTGACGGGTTTTTTGCTTGTTTCTTTAAGAATTCATGGGATCTAATTGGTGCCGAGGTTATTGAAGCCATTCAAGATTTCTTTATTTCTGGCAGGTTACTTAAGGAGTTAAATCACACGGTGATTGCTTTGTTACCAAAGGTTCCAACTCCTTCTCGAGTCACTGATTATATACCAATTTCGCTTTGTAATTTTCTGTTTAAATGCATCACGAAGATACTAGCGAATAGGCTTAAAGATTATCTTGGGCAATTGGTCGATATTAATCAGTATGCCTTTGTTCCTGGTCGTCGGATCACAGATAATATTCTTTTAACCCAGGAGATTATGCATAACTATCACTTGGATCGAGGTCCTCCACGAGTCCACGATGTGCTTTAAAGGTTGATATTCAAAAGGCTTATGATACAGTCGATTGGAACTTTTTGAGGGCTGTTTTGCGTGGCTTTGGATTTCACAATCAAATGATTTTATGGATTATGGAGTGTGTTACTACTACCTCTTTTTCTCTGAATATTAATGGCAGCTTACATGGTTTTTTTAAGGGAGAACGGGGTCTTCGTCAGGGCGATCCTGTTTCTCCATACATTTTCACTTTGATCATGGAAGTGCTCACATTGATTTTGAAACGAAAAGTTAATCTGGCTGGCTCATTTCGATACCATCATCAATGTGAAGAACATGAAGTAATTAACTTATGTTTTGCTGATGACTTATTTATTTTTCTGCATGGCGATGTTGACTCGGCAAAAATCATTATGGACGCATTGGATGAGTTCAAGCAGGTCTCAGGTTTGGTTCCTAGTATGCCCAAGAGTACTGCTTATTTTTGTAATGTTCTCAATCATGTTAAGCTTGCTATTCATGGTGTAATACCGTTTGAAGAGGGTGCTTTGCCTGTTAAGTATCTGGGAGTGCCTCTTATATCATCACGTCTTATGATTGGTGATTGTAAAGTTCTGGTCGAAAGAGTTAAAAAACGAGTAGATGATTGGAAGAATAAATTCCTATCTTTTGGAGGCCGTTTACAGCTGATTTCCTCGGTTCTCTCATCTATTCATGTTTATTGGTCATCGGTCTTTATGCTACCTACGAGTACACTATTGGATATAGAGCAGATCATTCGTGGTTTTTTATGGTGTCAAGGTGAACTTCAGAGAGGTAAAGCTAAAGTCGCTTGGGAAGTAGTTTGTTTGCCAAAAGATGAAGGGGGATTGGGGTTGCGTCGTTTGGAACAATTTAATGTTGCTCTCTTAACTACTCATATTCACAATTTACTTATCCATAAGGAGTCTTTGTGGGTTAAGTGGATTCATTCTTATCGGCTTCGGGGGAGGAATTTTTGGGAAGTCCCTTATCAAGGAAATATGACTGGGAGTTGGCGGAAGCTATTACAAATTCGGTCTATTGTTAAACCGTTTTTCTGTTTTAAACTTGGAGATGGGAGATTAGCGTCTGCATGGTATGATATTTGGAATGAGTATGGTTCGCTAATAGACCATGTATCTCCTCGTCTGATTTACGGTGTTGGATTATGTTTGAGCATTAATTGTCAAACTCAATCACAAAAGGGATTTAACCACGAAAACCATTATAATCTCCTACAATGTAGTGCAAACCTACTAAATTCTTCGCGAATCTAAGGTGAATAATGGTTTTCCCAAAGAGATGTATCGATCTTTGGAGGATAATAAATGTATATGATATGATAATGATTGATTTGTTGAAAGAGGATTGAATGTATATGTATGAATGTACTGTGTGTACTATTTTATAAATTGTAATGAATGATGTTGAATTATCTGAATGCTGTTGAATGTATATGTATGAATGTACTGTGTGTACTATTTTATAAATTGTAATGAATGATGTTGAATTATCTGAATGCTGTTGAATGTAATGAATGAAACTGTCATCCAATCATGGGGTATTTATAGGCTGACAATTAGGGCATCTCGTATTGTGGGCCTTGTCAGATATGGGCCTGGCCCCTGAATCCAAAATGTCAGTACCAGGTATAGAATGTTCGAGAATTCTATTATATACTTTATATCCCTTCCTTATGCCAACCTATTGATTCCAAAAGAAACTTTCCCAAGGGAAGGGAAAGAAAATTCTATTATTGCCAAGTATTATATAAATATATGATTATATTTATATGCATGTGACTTGGGTGCTTTGGGAAAGAAATTTGAGAGATAAACACGCGACCATTCTGATCGTGAAAACATAAAATCCCAGCCAAAGACTCCTTTCCTGCCTAGATGCTAATCGGCTGGAAAATGGCTCAGGATCGGCTGGGAAACGGTGGGACAGCGGCTGGCAAATGGCTCGACACTTGGCTGGCAAATGGCTGGAAGTCGGCTGGCATGGCTCGGCACTTGGCTGGCAAATGGCTGGAAGTCGGCTGGCATTTGGCTCGGCACTTGGCTGGCAAATGGCTGGAAGTCGGCTGGCATTTGGCTCGGCACTTGGCTGGCAAATGGCTGGAAGTCGGCTGGCATATGGCTCGGCACTTGGCTGGCAAATGGCTGGAAGTCGGCTGGCATTTGGCTCGGCACTTGGCTGGCAAATGGCTGGAAGTCGGCTGGCATTTGGCTCGGCACTTGGCTGGCAAATGGCTGGAAGTCGGCTGGCATTTGGCTCGGCACTTGGCTGGCAAATGGCTGGAAGTCGGCTGGCATTTGGCTCGGCACTTGGCTGGCAAATGGTTTAGGGCCTTTGTGTTTTAGTGAAATCATACAAAATCCTTTCACCCTTCTTTCCCACAGCCGCCTTGTTTCTCTTTTTTTTCCATCCATACTACTTATTTGAGGTAGGATTTATACCTCATATCATCAAGTCCCCCAAGTTCAATCTTAGAGTTTTATCTTCAAAAATTCTAGTTTGAACTTCTCTTCTTTACCTTTCGGATCCAGGGCAATTTTTCTTCCTTTAATCGGATCGACCGAAGTAATAAGAGGTCAAGAGTTTTCCTTTGTTACATATATATTGTGTATATATATATCTTGTCTTGTAATTGTTTTCTTTTTTCTTTTTGTTTTAGATCGGAGGCCATAAAAAGGTGTTCATAGACAAACCTTATCCTCTTTTATTTTTGGATCGGCTCAAGCAAAGGAGGAGAAAATCTTATTTTATTTTCAGGATCTGCAGCCGCTAATATCTTTGCTTTTTTGCTCCATCAAACAAAGGGAACATGTATGAGCTTTTTGTTATCTTCGTTTTTGAGAGTAATAAACCTTGGATCCCTAGCCCTTTCTATTATTCTTTAATTTGTTTCTTTTTTATTCGTTGTCGGCAGGAAGGGTAAACAAAAGAAAATACCAAAAGGACATAATATAGAAAGCTTTTCCTCTTCCACTTTCTTATCTTTGGCAAATCGGCAGCCCATTTTGAGGCATTTGGAATCTTGGCATTGGAAAGGTATAACTTTAATGCCATTTATTTTGCAATGTTGATTCCTTAAAATTTTCATGTTCTTCCACTACATAAATATAATATATATGTATATGTATGTTGTGGTTACATGAATTTGTTGTTAACCGTCGGCTTCTTTTCTTTCTTTGAGATGATTAGGTCGATTTTATTGGTGGTAGCGTGGTGGTTTGTGTTGCTCTGGTGGTGGAGAGGTTGCATCTTACATCTAGATTTCATAATCTTTTGATTGTAGATAAATTCAAGCATTGAGGATTAAGGAACGAGATATTTATCTTCTTGGAATCGGCAGTAAAAAAGGAAGGCAAGAAAAGGTATAATTCCTTCATCCTCCTGATTGTTTATATAACCACTACTTGGTGAGTTGTTGTTTTGATATGTATGCTTTGCTTGTATTCCAAAATTGTGAATGAAAAGTCATGTGCATTCTTTTGGTTTTGGGATGATTCTGTTGTTTACTTGGACTTTTTTGTATTTCCATGTATATACAAAGAATACATTCATGTTTGTTAATATGTGTATTCTGTAATGTGTATTTTTCCTTGTACTACCCCTAGACGAAAATCCATGCAATGCAATATCCTTTGAGTCTTTGATTGTTTATATAACCACCATGTTTGTCAGAAGAATTTTGCTTGAAATATCTTGCCAAATATCTTGCTATCTGCTCTTGTTGGTTTTGTATAGATACTTTAGGCAAGGAATAGCTTGTGTTAATGTGTTTTTGATGAGTATTTTTGTATAAAACGGAGTAGTTTATACTTTAAGTGTTATTATCCTTACATAGGATTTTTGCTTGCCCACAGGTGTTTCCCTTGACATGTCGGAAGCTAGTAGTGATCACGTTGGGGGTAGTATTGAGGGAACTAGCGAGACTTTATGTAGAGTTGGGAAGGTTAGAAAACCACCAGAGAGTGTCAGTGATTCCCTTTCTTGCCTGACTAGTGACGATCTCTCAGCCTTGATTAGTTCATATCCATGCCTTGCTAGATACCATCCTTCCCTTCCCACTGAGGATGAGAGGGCTAATTCCCCACCTCTTGGGAAAATCACTTTATATCTTTCTTTATCAAGGTGTTATCTCACTATAGGGTAAGTGTTGCTCAGTTGAATCCATCCGGTGCTTGGAGAATTGTTGCCTTTGAAATGCTTTCCAAAGCCTTGGGTCAAACCCCTTCCTTGTATTTGTTTAGGAAGTTCTTTATCTTGACCAGGAAGGGTGATTGGTTTATATTCATCTTCCGAGATAATGACCATAAGTTTATAGGCAGCCCTCCTAAGCCTTCCTTGTGGCAAAGCACTTGCCTAAAGAAGTTGAAACTGTTAAAAAGGAAGTGCAGGCACTTAAGAAAGTTGTGACTGATACAACTCCAGTGGCAGGAAGAACTTTTGGTGCACTGGACAGACATATGCTAGAACAATTATGGAATGATCTCAAGTCCAGAACTGGTGATCATTCCAAGGGGGAAAAGTCGTCTGATGACCAAAAACAAGTGACACTGAAGCATTTGGCACAAAGAGCATTTGGTACTGAAGCCACTATGCTGTCTGAAGAAGCTGCTGGTACTGAAGCCAGTGAGCCCCAGTTTGAATCCTTCCCAGATATACCAACTACTCTGAAGTCTGTTAAAGGAAAAGCACAAATGGTATCTGGTGAAGAAGAACAAACTGCTGAAGAATCATCAGAGTATCCTACTGCTGATGATGAAACCTCTAAAAAGCTTGAACAAGAATGCATAATGATTGAAATCTTCAAGAGAAATCAAAAAGATGAACTGCTGGCCCATCAAAGGGAGATGGCAACTATGGGGACTCTGGACTCTTACAATGCTGGTAGGTTAGGCATAAATATTGATGTGTATAAAAAGATGAAGGAAGACCTAGAGTTCATCAATGTCTGAATGCATTGAATGATGTTCATGTACGCTCCTTTTACGCCGAAGAAGAACAAATCTATGATTCAATAATTTATGGCGTTAGTGTACCAGAACTCATCATGCAGAGGAAGGAGGAACTGGTGATGCTCCAGAAGAAGATAAGGAAAAACGCTGGTGCTCTGGAGATAGAGTACAGAAAGAAACTGACTGGCTTACCAAAACTGACTACCAAACAGATCAAAGCAATTAAAGATACTGATGTAAGCACATTCATTCCCCTAGACACTTCTCGAAAAATCAATCGTCAACAACTCCAGTCTGCTGTAGAACAAAAGAGAGTGTCAAAGGAAACTGAAGCATTGATCCAAACAGCCAAATTAAAAGACAAGTATAATGAAATGATGAATTTCAGGGCTGATGCTAGAAGGATCACTGGTGCTGAGATCAAATTAGCTGAAAATCATGAAGGCATGTCCAGGTTTGAAGTAAAGTTGACCAGGGAGGGTAACTTTACTGATGAAAGAAAAAGTACTTCAGTCCAGGCGTTTGGATGGAGTGAACTGAAAGAGATTGCTTTAACGTTCAGGGGGAAGACAAATGTGGGCTGATGTTAAAGCATTTCTGAAGAGGATTGAGAAGGTATGGAGAAGAAAGCAACAGATGGAAGTTGCAATGGGCATGAAATCGCCAGAATCAGTACCATCTTCTCCATCACCAAAGAGAAAGGCTTCTGAAGATGCTCCAGGACAGACATCGAAGAGAAGGGCCTGACTCTTATCATTTACTTGTTGTAATTTATTGTTTGATGAAAATTGTAAACTATTTATCAGTTGATGTATGTAATATTAGTTGCAATTTTTGATTCATAAAAGTAAATGATCAGATTTAGTCTAAGTTAGAACTTAAAAGATGAAACTGAAAACACTCATGATCTATAAAGTGTTTTCCAGTAACTTAGATTTAAGCTTGAAAACACTTACATTATTTCTAAACAAATAGGGGGAATTTGTTAGGTCCAGATTTACTGGACTCGCTCCAGACTCGACTACTGGAGCCTTACTAAAGATCTGTCCCGAAACGTGTTCTACTGGACCTACTCCAGACTTGGAATCTGGAGTCCCTATGAAGATTTGTCCAGAAATAATGGAAGACCAGTGAGCAAATACTTGTATAGGAAATCTGGAGTATTCTCCAGATTAGCTCACTGGACTTCACCCCAGTCCAGATCTACTCTACTGAAGACGTTCTCACTGAAGTAAAAGACTGAAGTCAGAATAAAGAAGACTGACAAATGGCGGAGTCCACTGGAAGTCTTACCAGATCTGTACACTGGAGGATTGTCAGTGTTCTAGACCTTACAAGTCTGAACACTGATATCGAGGAATTGACTTTAGCCTTTACACACTTTCCAAAGAACAATCCACTTGTTCTTTACCAAAGTTTATACGTGTGTAAAGGTGGTTGGTTAAAAGAATAAAATCATATCAATATGACTTTATCCTTGTACCATTAACCAATGCATTTAATGTTCTTGTCGGATCATTAAATGCATGCAACCACATTTGTACGGCATAAAATTCACTGGTGAATTTTGTTGCCTATAAATACAAAGTCATTTCTTTGAGAAAATACTTTTAAGCATACATTTTGCATTAGAGTGAATTTGTTTAAATACTCTCGATCTTAAACTGGGATACTTCACAACTTTAAGTATCTCGATCCAAAAGAGTTATTTGACAAATATAGATCATTTGTAATTCATAGGTTGTTAGGATACATACTTATTTGTATTATCTTGATTCCGCACAACCTTGTATTTTATTTAACATCATAAATAAATACACCATTGAAAAATACATAATGTTCCACTTTACTTGTTTATTGCTTTAAGTCTTGTATTACTTTGTTTATATATTCTTGCATTTATTTACAAGTAATACTAGTCCATTCTAGTGATTATTAGACTTGTTGTATTTTACACTTCTAGGTTAACCATCGTATTTCAGGGACTCACACATATTCTGCCTCAGCTGTGGAGATGGAAACTGTATGTTGCTTTTTACTAGTCCAACTAGTCAGCTTCCCCCCCAACGGTTATCATCCTCCACTGGTGCTTTTGCGATCAAGCATGCAACCAGCATAGTCGGAGTCAGAATATCCAACTAACTCGAAGTTGGAGTCTTTTGGGTACCAAAGACCCAGCGTGGGTGTACCCTTGAGATATTTGAAGATACGCTTCACAGTGAGGAGATGAGATTCTCTAGGAGAAGCTTGATAGCGAGCACAGAGACATGTTGCAAACATGATGTCTGGGCGACTCGCTGTGAGATACATGAGCGACCCAATCATGCCACGATAGTAAGTAGGATTCACATACTTACCATCAGGGTCAGCGTGAAGATTATTAGGAGGGGACATTGGAGTTCCCTTTGGAGTGACATGGGTGAAGTCAAATTTATGCAACATATCCCGAATATATTTTTCTTGATTGATAAATATTCCAGTGGGAAGCTGCTTGATTTGTAACCCCAAAAAGAAGGTTAATTCACCCATCATACTCATCTCGAAAGTGCTAGACATAAGAGAGCTGAACTTTCGACAGAGTTTGGTGGACAGGGAACCAAAGATAATGTCATCGACATAAATCTGCACATACAGAACATCACCCTTATGCTTGTAGATAAAGAGTGTGCTGTCAATGGTTCCCCTACGAAAGCCATGGTCAAGAAGGAAGGTAGACAAAGTGTCATACCAAGCTCTAGGAGCTTGTTTAAGACCATATAAGGCTTTGTTTAGCTTGTAGACATAGTGAGGATGCTTTGGATCCTCAAAGCCAGGAGGCTGCTTAACATAGACTTCTTCATCAAGATCCATATTTAAAAAGGCACTCATGACGTCCATTTGATAGACAATGAAGCCTTTGTAAGCAGCATGAGCGAGAAAGAGACGAATGGCTTCAAGACGAGCGACTGGAGCAAAGGTCTCATCATAATCAATGCCTTCAGCTTGAGTATAACCTTGAGCAACCAATCTTGCCTTGTTTCTGATGACCACACCAGTTTCATCCATCTTATTCCTATAAACCCATCGAGTGCCAATGGGTTCTTTATAGGGAGGAAGAACAAGGAACCAAACATGTTGTCTTTCAAATTGTGTTAGTTCTTCTTGCATGGCTTCCACCCATGAGGGATCAACCATGGCTTCACCAATATTGGCAGGCACAATTTGAGATAGAAAATTGACATAGAGACAAGTATTACTTGTCGCTGAGCGAGTTTGGACACCATTGTGTGGATTATCAATCACATGGTCAAGAGGGTGATCAGCAGTCCATTTGAGTGCCGGTGTGTGAATAGAAGAATGATTCATAGTGGATACTGTGGTGGTAGTTTCACTAGGAGTGGGAGTATAGGAGGAGTGATCAATGGTTAGCAAGGGTTCAGAGTTGCTGACAGGAGGGTCACTGAGAACAGTGGGTACCTCTTGCTGAGGAGTGTCATCCTCAGTGTCTCATGAGAGAGGATTTAGTGAGGCATCATGAAATGTTTCCTCAGCGGCACCGTCAGCATCTTGAGGTTCAGTTGAGAGAGGAACATTAATGGAAGTGGCATTAACTGTTCGAAGAAGAGGCTCAACTGGATCTATAGAATAAATGTGAGCAGCAATGTACTCATCATTTGGTGAAGGACTTGAAGACTCAGCGATAGGTTGTTCAGCAACATCATGATGTGTCGCTGATACCTCAGACGAGTCAGATAGATCGCTGAGAATTACTTCAGCAGATGACTCATTTGAGAGATCACCTAAAGCTGAACAACTTTCATCAAAAGTAACATGAATTGATTCATCTACTTTTTGAGTGCGAGTATTGAAAACTCTAAAAGCTTTGCTTATAGAAGAATATCCCAGAAAGTAGCCATCATCAGCTTTGGGATCAAACTTTCCTAAATGATCCTTATCATTTAGGATGAAAACTGGGCAACCAAAAACATGGAAGTATCCAATTTGAGGTTTCTTGCCCTTGAGAACTTCATAGGCAGTCTTATCATGTCGCTTGACAATAAGACACCTATTTTGAGTGTGGCAAGCAGTACTGACTGCTTCAGCCCAGAATTTACTAGGAAGAGAGGACTCACTGAGCATGGTTCTTGCAGCTTCAATGAGAGTTCTATTTCTCCTTTCAGCTACCCCATTTTGCTCAGGAGTGCGAACAGAAGAGAAATTTTGTCTAATCCCTTGATCAGCACCATAAGTCTCAAGAATGTGGTTTCTGAACTCAGTGCCATGATCGCTTCTGAGTTCTTTAACACGTATGCTGTTGAGGTTTTCCATCTTTTTAATGAAATTAATTATTTCCTCAGCAGCATCACTCTTAGAATGAAGAAAGATTGTCCAAGTATATCATGAATATTCAACCACAATAACTAAGGTGTATCTGCTACCCCTTAGACTTTAGACATTTACTAGACCAAAAAGGTCCATGTGAAGGAGATGGAAACAGCCACTGATAGAGTTGGCCTGTTTGGTTTTGAAGGTGGCTCGGTGGCTTTTACCTTTTTCACAGGCACCACAGAGCCTGTCCTTCTCATAAGTGAGAGGAGGAAGGCCTCGAACTAGATTTTTCTTGGCCAAAGAGTTTATGGTTTTGAAGTTCACATGCGACATACGCTTGTGCCATAACCAGTTGATTTGAGAAGCAGATTTTGAGAAGAAGCAGGTCTCGCTGTCAGTTTTGACAGGAGTGAAATCTACCAAGTAGATATCCCTTTTTCTTGGAACAACCAAGACCACTTCTTTATTGACATTGATCACTGTGCGTTGATGCTTATCAAGGATAACCTTGTAGTCTGCATCGCACAATTGACTGATGCTGATCAGATTGTGTTTCAATCCATTCACATAAGCAATCTTAGTGAATTTGATCAGCCCATGGGAGAGAGACTATATCCTTCAGTTTGGCCAGTAGAATTGTCACCAAACACAACTGTGGGACCATCGGTCTCCACGAAGTTTTCCAGCAGGTCCTTGGATCCAGTCATGTGTTTTGAACAGCCACTGTCCAAATACCACACTTCTTTTCCTAGAGAGGCCTGCAGGATAACATAAGAAGGATTTAGGAAGAATCATGAGCATCCTCGCTGATAGTATCGTCAGCAGAGGATGTGAGAGGAAGATGAGCAAAGTCACCATCATTTAAAACGAGGGGAAGAGGGGCTCTAGGATCAGCATTTGGATCAACTGGGAAATCAACTAGCTGATGAGCAGGAAGCATATCATGAGTAATCCCTCGTGTGAAGAATTGATCTTCAGAGGTAAAAGTGACAGAGCTTCCAGTGTTTAGAACAACCATGTTAGTGACTTGGCTGTTTTCTCCATATTCAGCCAGTATACTATCACTACCATTGGTAATGATTTCATGAGACTGGGGAAAGGAGATTCGCTGAGCGGCAATGTATTCAGCAATGTTGTCATCAGTGAGAACAACATCTTCACCCAAGCTGATATCAGATTCAGCTGGGGGAGTTCGCTCAGCGATTTCAGAGGAGGGATGAGCGGCGGAAGCTGAGGGTAGATTTGGCTGAATGACTACTTCAGGAGGATTCCTGGAGTCTTTGTAATTGCAGTCAGCAGCGATGTGTCCTCTTTCGCCACATAAATAGCATTTTCTTCCAGCCTTCTGATTTTGAATCAGAAATTCCTTGAGTTGTGAGGATAAGTCGTTGACACGCTTATTCAACTTACAAATCTCATGATTGGAGGAAGAAGTTGATGCTACTGAAGGGCCCTTTTTCTTCCTGAACCGAACAGGAAGAGTTTTGGGAACAGGGCCAAGAATGGACTTGCCCTTAGATTGAGCATTTGAAGAACAAGGGGCATGATTATTCTAAACAACTCGCTGACCTCCTTGCTGAGGAGGTCTGACCTGTTGAATAGGTCTGGGTTGCTGAGAACTATGACGACTTAGAGCAACTTGCTGACCTCCTGGCTGAGGAGGTCTAACCTGCTGAACAGGTTTTGTTTGTTGAGGGACAAAAGTTCCCTTTGGGACATAGACAGAATTAGGTTGCTGATAACGAGCATCAGCAAACTTAGCTCGTCTATTCATTAAGTGCTCATGCATAACAGCCTTCCTGCCAGCAGGAGAAGTATTAGAAGAAGATGAGGGCTGAGATGCAGGGCGTTCAGCGACTGCTGAGGGAATGGAATTCTCAGCGGGTTGACTAACAGGCACAGCTTGCTGAGGGGTGCTGTAGTCATATGGGACAGCGACCTTGCTCCTTCTAAAGGGTTCAACAATGAACCCACCATTGGGCTTAACAGTGAAAACCTTAGGAGCAAGAGGCTTGAAACCATCACTTGAGATATTCCTTCAAATGTTTGGGAAGAGGAACATTGAACACGACCCTCATTTGGCATCATGTCAATAATGGGATGGTTTGGAAAGACAGTCTTAGCAAAGCTAGCTGATGAGCTAGTTTCTGCTTGTGATGAGGAAGTAGAAGTGCTGGGTGAGGGAGACTCATCATTCAGTTCAGAATGATAGTCATTCATGCCTTTAACAAAGTAGTTTTTAAGCAATTCCTCACGAGAAGTAAGAGCACTGGAAGGAATCCTCTCTTCAGCAGCAGGTCTCTCGCTGAACATATTGGTCATGACAGCAGTAGTCTCATAATCACCACCGATTATCGCTTTCATTTGAGCAGGAACCTGCAAGCTGAAGATTAGTCGTGAAGCCTAGAGGCTTTAGACCAGGAGGTGACTATCTTTTCAAGGTCAGTGACCTGATTTTTCAGCTTCTCATTTGAGATTTGAAGAGTTTGGTTGAGAAGCTTTTGGGATTCAAGCTCAACATGGACATTTCTCAAATCCTTGAGCTTGTCAGTCTTATCAGTTAGTTCAGCACTTACTGAGTTAAGTTTAGACTGAAGATCAGCACGAATAGATTCGACGTACTGAATATCACAAGTAAGAGATTCAAGAATTTTAGGTTTATCCTCTTCAGAGGCAGAGGAAAAAGTGCATACCTTCTTGATTGTGACATTGACCCACTGACTGGAGCACACTTGATCTTTTGTCAGCGCCTGGTCATCAGCGAGTGCCATAAAGCAGATGGCATCAACAAAGTCCTTGCTGTCAGAAACGTCAGAATCAGCCCAGTCATGTTCTTCAGCAACAAGACCTTTGGCGGGAGTTTTGGCTTCTTCAACATCAGCCGTTTTGGCACGAAGCTCATAATACTTCTTTTTGTATTCATCAGCAGGCTTGACTGAAGAGGGCCTCGCTGATGATGAAGAGGGCTTCGCTGCCTGCAAAGAAGGAATAGAAACTTTGCATTCCTTTTGGTAATGGCCTTTTCGACCACACCTCCAACATTCTTCTTGAGACTTGTCTACCACTGGTTTTTGGAAATGAGTCGACCTACGACCATTCCATTTTTTAGAATATCATTTACCAGCGATAAGAGCAAAGTTCATGAAGTCCGAGAACATCTCTTGTCTCTCCTCGAAATCGAGGTCATTGACAAGATCTTGGACGTTAGAGGGGGTAGAATTGCTGATATCCATGTCAAGATGGACAGGACTAACTTCAGCAGAGACTAGGGCAAGAGGGTCATGAACATTAGAGACACTAGATAAAGAAGAAGAAGAAATTGAAGCATATGAACCAGCATGCCTCTTAGACTCAGCCTCAGCTCTCAAAGTTTGAGCGAGGGATCTTTCTTCAAATTGAAGAGTACCATAGAGTGACTCTAAGTCATGCTCCTTCAATTGCTTAGTTGTTCTAAGAATTTGCCTTAAGCCTTGCCATTTGATGGGCAAGACGTCAATGAACTTGTAGCATATTTCAAGCGTATTATGCTCTATACCCACATTTGTCATATCATTCAAAAGGCACTTAAAGCGATTATACGTGCCATCCAGACTCTCATTAGGGAGAGAGAAGAATCCTTCATAGGCACGTTTTAGATCTATTTTCTTGGTAGCAAGAACATCTGCCGTACCATCGAATCTGGTACACAGATTATCCCACACCAATTTAGAAGAAGAAAGTTTGATGACAGATTTCATTATATCATCAGGAAGGGTAGTAATAATGAGATTTCTCAACCGAGCATCCAGATTGACAAGCCTACGCTCGTCATCTGTCCATTGTACTTCTAGTTTATGAGCTCAGTGACAACTTCAGGAGCATCAGCAGTGGCTCCTGGTGTCCTGGTAACCAGAACCGGTACATATGGCCCTCTGGTTAGAATGTCATAAGATAAGGTTCAACTCCTACGATGTGTAGGAGCATTCTCTCCTTCCAAGATCCGAAATCATGTGAATCGAATCTGGGTGGGATGGAGACATACCCAAAATCTCTGGTATTAACCAGAGAAGGAACAGAAGACATAATAGTAAGAAAAGAAAAGTAGACAGAAGTTTAAAGAAAAGTTTTTAGATGCAGAAAATTAAGTACAGAAAGAAAGAAAGATAATCTTGCAAACTTTTACTCAAATCAGATTCGGTGTGTCGAACCACCGCTCTGATACCAACTGAAAGTCCCAAGTTTGCAACGATATGTAATTAAACAACTAATGTAAATTACACTAAGAAAGCAAGACAAGAAAGTAAACACGTTTAATCATAAATAGTATTAATTAAACGGTGAATACATGGTTGGTTTACAAAGAAAGAAAGAAAGAAAATATTGTTAAGTTTTTGCACACACAAAGACTTAACAATTATACAATTCTACAATGAGAGAAAAACACACTAAGTGACTATTGTAGAATGAACCAACAACTTTGCGGCTAGGTCAAGTGATGCTTTATATAGGGGAGAAAAGGCATCACATGACAACCCAATAGATGTTGACACATGAAGGTTGTCAACTATCTATTGGTGTGTAAGACTGGTCTTCAGACATCTTTGTTTGCCATCTTGTTTCTTTCCCAAAACGGCATGAAAGAGAAACACCTTAGTACCATTTTGGTACAAGGTCACATGGCTCCATCTTGATCTTGCAACACGTGTCCTTGGGACCAGTCTTCTTATCTTCATTTTCCCGCCTATATTTGACTTACAACATATGACGGTGAGTCATTGAACTTATCCTTTAACTCGAAGATAATAATGATCGCTGAAGGCTCGCTGATGAAACTTCTCGCTGAGGCTGTCAGCGACTACTTGACTCAGCAAGTAATCTTCAGCGAATCCATGACTCAACAAAAAGTCAGTTATATGATCTCTAAAAATCAAATAACTGTATTCAATCAAATATGATTATGTACAGAAACAATCAAATTTTGTATTCAATCAAATGGATTGTATCATAGATTACGACTGTCACCAATCATTCCGTATCATGGATCAACACTACTATCTTCTATTAAAGCTAATTATGTTTGATACAGAGTTAAAGTATTTAAAAAAACCCCATATAACGACATATGTAATTAATCAACTTTGATTGTCTAATGCAGGTTATTTCAAACACAAAACATATATTCCCAATGTCCAATCAAATTTGATTGTTTAAAACATGTTATTTTGAATACAAAACATATATTTCAATGTGTAATTAACTTTGATTGGATAAATAACTAAACTTATATATGGGTTAAAAAGCATAGAACAACATATGTAACCAATCAACCCTGTTTGGTTAAGGCGAGTTATTTCGAACAAACATCATGTTGTATCTTTTCGCAAAAACATCATCCAATCAGTTAATCAAATCACGTTTTATGTTAATTTAAACAACAGTAAAATTTGACTAATTTTATATATAATCAAACTTGATTGTATACAAAACATGTATACTAATATGTTCAATCAAACTTGATTGTATGCGAAATATGTATGCAATCAAATTTCATAGTATACTCGACATGTATACAATCAAATTTGAAGTTCTCCTCGGATTAGCTAATTGTAGGGTTTAGGCTTTGAAGTTCTAGGGTTAGCCGTAGCCGTAAGGCTAACCCTAGAACTTCTAATCCTAAACCCGTACCGTATCAAAACGTCCCAGGGTAAATCAGGGCCAAAGGCCCGTTAGGGTTTTAGAATGCAGCTAATCCCTCGGATAAGCAAGCTCTATGGTGGAAGGCCCGTCTTCAAATTAGGGTCAGTCCATTCTTTCAGATAAGGGCAATTCATTCCATCTCGGATAAGAGGCCAATCCATTCCCCTCAGATTATGGCCCAATCTAATTCTCTCATATTGGGGTTCACCATTCGGAAGATTGTTTTGACCAATCAAATTCGATTGGCTTAGCTAATCAAATTGTATATCTGGATGTGTTTGATTTCATGTCAAATGTATTCGTCTTGATCAATCAAGTTTGATTGGCTTAAGCAATCAAATATGTATGTATACTGGAATACTAATGTGTTTGCCTTAACCAATCAAATTTGATTGTATACTCGCATGTGTTTAATTTCGCTTCAAATGTGTTTGCCTTGACCAATCAATTTTGATTGGCTTAATCAAACAAAATTGATTGTATACTACAATGCAAATTTGATTCTATCCTATTATGTGTTTAACTTTGTGTAAAATGTGATTAGAACAGCCAATCAAATGTGATTGGATACAGAATCAAGATAAAATCATAAGCTACAATCACAAATGATTTTGTATTCAACCACATGTGAATGTACAAACCAACAAATTTGGTTTAGACATTTATCAAACACCTTGTAGGCAATGTTATGGGTGAAATTTCAGGTGTCAATATCCGGAAGCTCCAAGATCTTGACAGCCCAGGATCTTGACGTAGGAGAATATTCTGATCACTTGTTAATACTTTGCTAACGTTATGTTTCAAATATTATTGTCATTTCCATGTGAGATAAGTATGCAGATTTCAGAATAAAGCTAAGGAAAATATCTCCAACGGTAGAAAAAGGATTTCACACGTGGGATTGATCTTCAACACGCAAAGAAGACTTAGTCTGCCAAGATAATCGGACTTCAAGTTGAATTCAGCAGGAGGAGAAGAACTACAACGTTCACTTGACTGGTCAAGATACGCATTAACGTTCGACTACTGAAGACCTGGAAGATCCCTACAATCTCGCATTAGTTAGTTAGATCTTAGGTCTATATAAAGAATGAGGCTGATCGATCATAGGCATCTTATCTATCACTTATCTACTGCTTATTACACACTTGTATTCACACACATTACTCTCATTTATTTTACACTTAGATATATCGATCAACCGAATTCCATCATTTGTAATCATTTAACAATCATTAATAAGAGAACAAAGGCAGGGACGATTGCTTCCTCCGGGTTTTTATGCCGGCAATCCTCAAAGGATTAAGGGCTTTTCCTCGATAACAAATCTCGGTGTTCTTGTTCTTTACTCTTTACCTTTAACGCATTATTTACTTTGATTAGTATTATTTATCGTAATTTTATTTATTTCGATACTTATTATTCTGATTATCATTGTTTTACACCTTTATCTCTTGTTTAGTCGACATAATCGTTCTTTAAAAACCTTTTAATAAACGCATCTTTGAATCTCAAACATATTTTACAAGCCCTTGACCTCACGAACGAAAGTTTGGTTACATTATTAATCTAAGTCTTCGACGTAGATTATTGTAACATCCTCAACTTTTTATTTAACAGTTGACTAATGTCGTTAAGTCAACATAGTGTGTCGTTAAGTCTATATTAGATTTAATGCATATATGTAGTTAAAGTGTGATTGTGTGTAAGGTTTGAAAGCCTAAAATATATAATGCAGGATATGTGTGTATATAATGTAGTTAAACGCCTATGTAGTGGCATCTAAAGAAGTATTTATGTTATATATGGTCCCTAAGGTAGTTTGTGACTAGTAATGAAGGATTAGGAAGCTTAGGGCTAGTTTTGACATTGGGGCAAAGTCAAAAACGGGTTTAGGGAGTTAGGGGGTGTCATTAGGTTGTCATTTGCAGATTTTCTTCCTCCTAAACAAGCCCTAGCCGCCCCATAGCATTCCTCCATCAAATTGCAAGCCGAAAAGCTTCCTTACGTGTGATTCGGGTGTGTATTTGTCAAGAGTTTTGCATCCTATTTGATATCTACAAGTATAGCAATTTCATTGCAGGCTAGCTTATGATGCAGTTGACCCGAATGGAAACATCGCAATCAAGTGGGATAATATTAGTTGGACCTAAGTATAAAACAATTATGCAAAGCAGAGGTTGAGAGATTGAATGAGCAATCTTGGCGAGAAGTTATGTAGCTTTGATAGGAAACCTGAGCGGTAATTACTTTTAACTTTAAAAGCTGATTAAAAATGAAGGGACCGAGAGTTACTAAGTTTACGTCGTGTTGTATCTGAATCTTCACAAAATAGCATAATATATACTTACCTTGGAACTTATAAAGGTTTGATGAATTAATAGAATAGGTGTTTAACCATTTTTAAGAGACGTACTACACGTGTTTAATCATTTTTATGATTTTCTTAAGAGAATAACTAATTTTTATTCAGCTTAGTTGGTGTCGTACGTATACATAAAGGATTTATTTAGCTTATTGTAGGTAATACACGTGGGAAATTCTTCACGTGTAATCATCTTCTTGGAGTTTAGTGGTCTTATAATTAAGTTTAATGATACAGTTTTGTGGCTATCAAAATATTGAACTCGGACGTGTTATTGACACACAGATAAAGGTAGGGGTTTTTGGATGATCAAAAAGGTAAACTGCTGTATGAAACAAAATACACATTTGGCCCCATTGATGCAAAAATTTAGATCTTTCACTCCATGAACACAAACCTAAATTGAAATAGCTGTCAGCCAATGTGGGATGAAACCTCAAAACCGTCGATCAAAGACACTTACCCATAAGTGCATTGATGACCCACTTACCTAGCCGTGCATCGCACGGGCGTGCACTCTAGTGATTTATACAAGATTTTCCAGGGTAAAAGTTTCCAATTTTAATTCAATTGCTTTTCACGAAGCAAAAGAATCCTTAGATTTTAGATTCATATTTGGGTGTAAACCAAATGCTTTCAAGAATAGAGATCGAGAATTATCAAAAATTGAAGTTGAGTATATTAAGAAGTAATTAAAACTAAATTTAACGTTAAAAAAGCTAATTTTTAACCGGCAAATTTACTTTATTCTATCTCAAATATGTTAAACTACACATAATATTGAATCTAACCGGCCTTACATTAACATCTATCTTTGTGTTGTGTTTTTGTTTTTTATACAATGAATTAATAAGAAAAATATAATTGATTGAATTTTAATAATTGTATTATTTTTAACTCCCATTTTTTTCAGTCTAGATTTTGTTAAAGGACAAAAATACTATGTAAATTAGTAAATTACCAATTGGGGAATGTACTTGGGTAACTTTAAGCTTTATATATAACTCAAGTATTCAGTACCAAAAATATCATTATGTTGTAAAGGAATCGAATGAACACGAATAAGATCTTGTTTATGTTCGTTCATTTAACTTAACGAATGGTTCACGCACGGATAAACGAATATAAAGTTGTGTTTTTGTTCATTCATTAAGAAAATTAGCTTGTTCATGTTTGTTCGTTTGTGCTCGTGATTGAACGATCATGAACATAAACAAACGAACACAAACAAACGAACACGAACAAATGAAAATGATTGAACACGAATGATGACTGATGAACAAACATATTTAGAAGTATTAAAATACAAACTGTAATATTACTGAACATTCATATCTATGATTTTAATATTAAACATTCATCTGATAAAAAAGATGTTTGCATTTAAGAAGTATGTGTCAGTATATTTTTTTTTGAAGTATGTATAATTAGCTATTAATTAAAGTATTTAGTATAATTTATATACATAAAAATTCTATTTACATTATAAGTGAATATATTCGAATAAATTTTCATTATCATAAACGAACGATTGTTCATGAACATGTTTAAGAACAAAAATGAACGAACGTTCACAAACAGATTATCAAACGTTCATGAACATAAATGAACGAACAAGAGCTTTGTTCATGTTCGTTCATATCACTAAACGAACATATTTTTGTATTCATGTTTGTTCATTTAACTAAACAAACGAACTTCCCACCAAATAATTCATAAACTGTTTAGTTGGTCTACCGTCCTTCCTAAACATTCATGGAAATTAATAACGTCAGAAACTTTGAATAATGATAGTAAAATACAAATAGTGGTAGAAATCTAAATAAGTAAATATCAACATTAAGGTCTGTTTTAGTAAAGGGAAATTATATTAGGATGATTTTTAATTTTTAATAAGACCTTAACAGGACGTTCCTCTTATCAAAACAACTACAATAATGGAGATAGCCAATTTTCAGGCCCAATCAAAATTAGCAACATCAATGAGACAATGACTTCGGCAGTTCGGCTATATATACACATCTTTAAATGCAAAATAAAGTAAAGATCAAAAAATATAAACATAGGGGTAAGTTTATCGATACACAAGCATGCAAGTAGAACAACCGGGAAAGAAGGTGAATAAAAGATGATAATATGCAATAAAAGTAGTTTTTTTTTTAGGTAAAGCGGTAAAAGTAGTTAAATTGAGATTCACAATGTATGTCTATAGTGATATGACTTTAATGTAACAACTATATTATAAGGAAAATGATTAATATGTCTAATTTGTATGCCTAAAGACACCTAAAAGAGAGATCAAGTCATGTGACAAGATCAAATGTAGAGATGATAAAAGATAATGAGTGGAAAACATGTGTCATTTAATGAATTGAAAAGGTTGATCTACACAAAAAGTTAGACCCAGAAATTAGTCCCGAGTATCCTACCGGTATTGGGACTATTATCCACTTTTGACGATTCCCGTGATCGGTACCAACGAATGCCATATCGGGAAAGTTTTTTTAAGAAAAAAGAAAGAAAAAAAAAACCAACTGGTCTCGTTTGTACCCGAAAAGCTTCCAATGTGGTGCATCAGATATTCAGATGGGAGTGCCGAGTGCGGCACATTCTATTGTGTATATAGACTAAAATCTAGTATGATAAAAATGTTGGAAAAAAAAGTATGATAAAACAAAAAGTTCAATTACAAATTTTTTAATTTGCACTTTTTGAGCATACCAACAATTGCACTTTTGTGCAGATGCATCCAAATAATTGTTTAGTCTATATGCAAGTTGTGTGGTCCTCAACTCATCCATGAACTAATTGGGTTGTCCTAATTAACGACCTAATTTTTATCAAAATATCGAAACTAATTTAATAATCAAAGTCAATGACAAAGTTAAGTACTTAAATCCTTTCGGTTGAGTTGTTATCTTTCCTAACTCTATTTATTGTCATTACATTACAAGAAAAATAGTGTAAACCACTTATCTTTTCAAAGATTAATTCGTAATTAACAGTATCATTATGAAGGGTATATATATGTACAAAGATTAAAGTAATAAAGTTAAGTCGTTATAAGATTTGTAAAATAGCATGCCAGTTTAAATATATATACTCAAACTCCCACTTTGTTTAATATTGTGCTCAATTGAACATCTTTGTAAAAACCTATATTGTGATTGATGTGCAAACGAGATAAGTGACTCATATGAAGATAATTGTACCAATCCGTATGACTAAGACATACATAGTTAACATTAGAGTGGGGTAGCAATAATAATTTCCCATTTCCTAGATTCGCCAATTGGTATCATAGGAATTGTATATATCAAGCTGGTTTGGTTTTTCATAGATACAATCCATAACGACAAATTGATTTATTTTCTTTATGTTTTATCAAACATTGAAGAGTTTTATGGATTACATATGTCAATATATAAAACTAATGAAAGCTTCAACCATTACTAATACTCTTGATATAATCTGATCTATAAGCGATGTTAGGATGTCGGATCCAAAACATGTACGAGTAATAAAGATCAAGTAAAGATTCCAAAAAATAGTACATATGAAACTTTCATACTTAGAAAATGTAAGTAAGTAACACTTGATACTATGTTTTATGTGTTATGAACTTATGGTTTCTAATACCATTCATGACAGTTTATGGGAGAAATTAAAATGTGGACACCCTTGTCTCTATTTAAGGTAGAGAGGTTAATTTCAAGTTTTACCTAAAATAAAAAAGAACTTCAACCTTACAAAAAGTATGATCAAATTCTTGAACTGTGTCCAGAAGTAAATGTGTTTATCACTTGACCAAACTTGTATTTTTTTAATGAGTTAAGTACTTTTTTCGTCCATGTGGTTTATCGTTTGTTCATTTTTCCTCCTCGCCGTTAAATTTTGGCTAAAATCATCCCTGTGGTTTACTTTTAGTCCCTGGATCCGTTAACCCCTCACGTGCAAGGCACGTGAGGGGCATTTATGTCTTTTCACCCATGGTTAAGTGCAAAATTCATCCTTATGGTTTGTCGTTTTTGCATTTTTCATCCTTGTACACGGTTGACCATGTTAACGGCGAGGATGAAAAATGCAAAAACGACAAACCACAGGGATGATTTTTGCACTTAAATTGGTGAAAAGACGAAAATGCCCCTCACGTGACTTGCATGTGAAGGGGTTAACGGCAAAGTTATAACGGCAGGGACGAAATGCAAACCACGGGATGATTTTAGCCAAAAGTTAACGGCGAGGACGAAAAGTGATAAAACGATAAACCACAGGGACGAAAAAAGTACTTTAACTCTTTTTTAATTAATCTAAGGATCAAGCCCAAAGCAACTCATGAGCTGAGTTGTGAGATTATACTTTTTGTTGTATGTAGGTCAAGTCATGTTTGGTCTGAGTGCTTAATGATGAGTAGATAGATGGTGAAGTATAACATTGTTTTTCACTGTAATTGGATAACATTTTATATTTAATCTTCACAGGTCATTTGCCCACACAATGTATGTTGACAGTTTACCCATCAATACATACATACAAGCATGGTACCCGTGCAATGCGACGGTATGATGACAACGGTGAATGGTAATGGTGGTGGCGGCGTCATATGGTGTAGGTAATTGATGTAAAGTTGTTTGATTTAAAGGGGTAGTAAAAATATTCATTAAGGGTAATTTGGTCAATTCGTGTATCTAACTTTTTAAAGGAAAATTACTACAATAGTCATATATAAAGTTCTATATCCAATTATAGACACCTACAAAAATATTTGCCATAATGATCAAGCGTTTTTTACTATCTATCCATATAGATAAGAAATATCAATAGTCAATTAAATGGTATCAAATGTTTTTTGTTAGGCCTCACATGTGGTTAGACACCCTTCAATTTTCAAGCAAGCATATCATTCTTCCATGCTAAAATGAAGTAATTTAAGATGGGAGTCATGACAAACTTTACAATTAAAAGAAATTGCATTTATATAATTGGCAAATGACTTCGATGATTAGTTTAGATAACTTACAATTGAATGAGTTATTCACGTAAAATTTTAATGTTGAGCTTTTCCAACGCCTTTTTTGCTGCTTCAAAAACTACAAGCTGATGCTACGATCTTTAAATTAGAGCACTAACGAGCTATTATAAAATGATTAAACGAGATATGAATTGCACAAAATAAAGAACTTTGAAACAATCTAAACATTTGAATTAATTGCGGTTTGAAAAAATAACTATTACCTTTATGACAAGAAATTGGATGGATCATACATAACCAGTTTTCTATGATTACGCATTAGGGATGGGCATGGGACCAGTCCCGTCTCATACTGGTCCCGGTACCGACAGTCTTGCCAATCCTAGATAATTTACATCCTGTAACAGTTGAGTGTGTCACCTTCTCATCAGCAGCCCTCTTTCTTTTCTTTGCTGGTCTTCCAATCTGTGGATGATGGTGTGGGGGTAATAGCTTGATTGGGCAGTTACTTCTTGGCCATGTAGAGGCACCAGTAACAGGGTTAATTTTGTGATCATAGACCTCCCTCCATGTTTCCAATCTATATGCACTGTGAACCCAATCTTCTTCAACCCCAACAACCCTATCATTGTCATGTGCATTCCAGATTGATGCCACAACATGCTTGCAGGGGAGACCAGTTAACTCCCACTTTCTACAACTACATTCTTTTGTATTTAGATTGACCACAGCTAGGTCCTGCCATGGTCCTCTACATTTTACAGATTCCCACCATTCCATATGACATTGTACTTGTGTGCTTCTTTTTCAATAAATTATCTCCCTTTTCACTATTCTCCAAAGATTCCCCACTTACATTTTTGTTTTTCTTGTAACATGGCATAGTACCAAAACATTTGACTGTTACCCTTGATGGCTCATTTTTAACAAATTTCAAATTTCTTCTTGTCTCCACTGAATGAGACTTAATTAAACTCTTAATCTGTTTTGGACTAATGAAAGCCTGTCCAGGATAAAAGGGACCAGTGTGTTCCACACCTTCTTTCACTGTCCTCTTAACCTTTTTCACTCTTTTCTTTTTGGTACCTCCATCACTATCTTCTCCTTCTCCACTGTCATATTTATCAAAATCAATACCCACAACTTCCTCATTAATCTCTAAATCCCCTACTCCAGTTTCTACAGATTTCCTAAGCCACTCATCATCCCTTTCAAAGTGTTCCTTGAACTTACTCATGTCCACTTCCACATCATTTATCTTATCACTTGTTTCTAAATGATTCTTAAAAAACTGATCATCATCATTTGCAGTCACATTATTTGCATCATGCATCAAAGTCTCATCATTTCCAGTCACATTTTCAACATTAGCATGCACATTATCAGAATCATGCATAACAGTTTCTTCATTAGCAGGCACATTATCAGAATGCATAACAGTTTCTTCATTAGCAGGCACATTATCAGAATGCATAACAGTTTCTTCATTAGCAGGCACATTATCAGAATGCATAACAGTTTCTTCATTAGCAGGCACATTATCAGAATGCATAACAGTTTCTTCATTAGCAGGCACATTATCAGAATCATGCATAACAGTTTCTTCATTAGCAGGCACATTATCAGAATGCATAACAGTTTCTTCATTAGCAGGCACATTATCAGAATGCATAACAGTTTCTTCATTAGCAGGCACATTATCAGAATGCATAACAGTTTCTTCATTAGCAGGCACATTATCAGAATGCATAACAGTTTCTTCATTAGCAGGCACATTATCAGAATGCATAACAGTTTCTTCATTAGCAGGCACATTATCAGAATGCATAACAGTTTCTTCATTAGCAGGCACATTATCAGAATGCATAACAGTTTCTTCATTAGCAGGCACATTATCAGAATGCATAACAGTTTCTTCATTAGCAGGCACATTATCAGAATCATGCATAACAGTTTCTTCATTAGCAGGCACATTATCAGAATGCATAACAGTTTCTTCATTAGCAGGCACATTATCAGAATGCATAACAGTTTCTTCATTAGCAGGCACATTATCAGAATGCATAACAGTTTCTTCATTAGCAGGCACATTATCAGAATGCATAACAGTTTCTTCATTAGCAGGCACATTATCAGAATCATGCATAACAGTTTCTTCATTAGCAGGCACATTATCAGAATGCATAACAGTTTCTTCATTAGCAGGCACATTATCAGAATGCATAACAGTTTCTTCATTAGCAGGCACATTATCAGAATGCATAACAGTTTCTTCATTAGCAGGCACATTATCAGAATGCATAACAGTTTCTTCATTAGCAGGCACATTATCAGAATGCATAACAGTTTCTTCATTAGCAGGCACATTATCAGAATGCATAACAATTTCAAATTTCTTCTTGTCTCCACTGAATGAGACTTAATTAAACTCTTAATCTGTTTTGGACTAATGAAAGCCTGTCCAGGATAAAAGGGACCAGTGTGTTCCACACCTTCTTTCACTGTCCTCTTAACCTTTTTCACTCTTTTCTTTTTGGTACCTCCATCACTATCTTCTCCTTCTCCACTGTCATATTTATCAAAATCAATACCCACAACTTCCTCATTAATCTCTAAATCCCCTACTCCAGTTTCTACAGATTTCCTAAGCCACTCATCATCCCTTTCAAAGTGTTCCTTGAACTTACTCATGTCCACTTCCACATCATTTATCTTATCACTTGTTTCTAAATGATTCTTAAAAAACTGATCATCATCATTTGCAGTCACATTATTTGCATCATGCATCAAAGTCTCATCATTTCCAGTCACATTTTCAACATTAGCATGCACATTATCAGAATCATGCATAACAGTTTCTTCATTAGCAGGCACATTATCAGAATGCATAACAGTTTCTTCATTAGCAGGCACATTATCAGAATGCATAACAGTTTCTTCATTAGCAGGCACATTATCAGAATGCATAACAGTTTCTTCATTAGCAGGCACATTATCAGAATCATGCATAACAGTTTCTTCATTAGCAGGCACATTATCAGAATCATGCATAACAGTTTCTTCATTAGCAGGCACATTATCAGAATCATGCATAACAGTTTCTTCATTAGCAGGCACATTATCAGAATGCATAACAGTTTCTTCATTAGCAGGCACATTATCAGAATGCATAACAGTTTCTTCATTAGCAGGCACATTATCAGAATCATGCATAACAGTTTCTTCATTAGCAGGCACATTATCAGAATCATGCATAACAGTTTCTTCATTAGCAGGCACATTATCAGAATCATGCATAACAGTTTCTTCATTAGCAGGCACATTATCAGAATCATGCATAACAGTTTCTTCATTAGCAGGCACATTATCAGAATGCATAACAGTTTCTTCATTAGCAGGCACATTATCAGAATCATGCATAACAGTTTCTTCATTAGCAGGCACATTATCAGAATCATGCATAACAGTTTCTTCATTAGCAGGCACATTATCAGAATCATGCATAACAGTTTCTTCATTAGCAGGCACATTATCAGAATCATGCATAACAGTTTCTTCATTAGCAGGCACATTATCAGAATCATGCATAACAGTTTCTTCATTAGCAGGCACATTATCAGAATGCATAACAGTTTCTTCATTAGCAGGCACATTATCAGAATCATGCATAACAGTTTCTTCATTAGCAGGCACATTATCAGAATCATGCATAACAGTTTCTTCATTAGCAGGCACATTATCAGAATCATGCATAACAGTTTCTTCATTAGCAGGCACATTATCAGAATCATGCATAACAGTTTCTTCATTAGCAGGCACATTATCAGAATGCATAACAGTTTCTTCATTAGCAGGCACATTATCAGAATCATGCATAACAGTTTCTTCATTAGCAGGCACATTATCAGAATCATGCATAACAGTTTCTTCATTAGCAGGCACATTATCAGAATCATGCATAACAGTTTCTTCATTAGCAGGCACATTATCAGAATGCATAACAGTTTCTTCATTAGCAGGCACATTATCAGAATGCATAACAGTTTCTTCATTAGCAGGCACATTATCAGAATGCATAACAGTTTCTTCATTAGCAGGCACATTATCAGAATCATGCATAACAGTTTCTTCATTAGCAGGCACATTATCAGAATGCATAACAGTTTCTTCATTAGCAGGCACATTATCAGAATGCATAACAGTTTCTTCATTAGCAGGCACATTATCAGAATCATGCATAACAGTTTCTTCATTAGCAGGCACATTATCAGAATCATGCATAACAGTTTCTTCATTAGCAGGCACATTATCAGAATGCATAACAGTTTCTTCATTAGCAGGCACATTATCAGAATCATGCATAACAGTTTCTTCATTAGCAGGCACATTATCAGAATCATGCATAACAGTTTCTTCATTAGCAGGCACATTATCAGAATGCATAACAGTTTCTTCATTAGCAGGCACATTATCAGAATGCATAACAGTTTCTTCATTAGCAGGCACATTATCAGAATCATGCATAACAGTTTCTTCATTAGCAGGCACATTATCAGAATGCATAACAGTTTCTTCATTAGCAGGCACATTATCAGAATGCATAACAGTTTCTTCATTAGCAGGCACATTATCAGAATGCATAACAGTTTCTTCATTAGCAGGCACATTATCAGAATGCATAACAGTTTCTTCATTAGCAGGCACATTATCAGAATGCATAACAGTTTCTTCATTAGCAGGCACATTATCAGAATGCATAACAGTTTCTTCATTAGCAGGCACATTATCAGAATCATGCATAACAGTTTCTTCATTAGCAGGCACATTATCAGAATCATGCATAACAGTTTCTTCATTAGCAGGCACATTATCAGAATCATGCATAACAGTTTCTTCATTAGCAGGCACATTATCAGAATGCATAACAGTTTCTTCATTAGCAGGCACATTATCAGAATGCATAACAGTTTCTTCATTAGCAGGCACATTATCAGAATGCATAACAGTTTCTTCATTAGCAGGCACATTATCAGAATGCATAACAGTTTCTTCATTAGCAGGCACATTATCAGAATGCATAACAGTTTCTTCATTAGCAGGCACATTATCAGAATCATGCATAACAGTTTCTTCATTAGCAGGCACATTATCAGAATCATGCATAACAGTTTCTTCATTAGCAGGCACATTATCAGAATGCATAACAGTTTCTTCATTAGCAGGCACATTATCAGAATGCATAACAGTTTCTTCATTAGCAGGCACATTATCAGAATGCATAACAGTTTCTTCATTAGCAGGCACATTATCAGAATCATGCATAACAGTTTCTTCATTAGCAGGCACATTATCAGAATCATGCATAACAGTTTCTTCATTAGCAGGCACATTATCAGAATGCATAACAGTTTCTTCATTAGCAGGCACATTATCAGAATGCATAACAGTTTCTTCATTAGCAGGCACATTATCAGAATGCATAACAGTTTCTTCATTAGCAGGCACATTATCAGAATCATGCATAACAGTTTCTTCATTAGCAGGCACATTATCAGAATGCATAACAGTTTCTTCATTAGCAGGCACATTATCAGAATGCATAACAGTTTCTTCATTAGCAGGCACATTATCAGAATGCATAACAGTTTCTTCATTAGCAGGCACATTATCAGAATCATGCATAACAGTTTCTTCATTAGCAGGCACATTATCAGAATGCATAACAGTTTCTTCATTAGCAGGCACATTATCAGAATGCATAACAGTTTCTTCATTAGCAGGCACATTATCAGAATGCATAACAGTTTCTTCATTAGCAGGCACATTATCAGAATGCATAACAGTTTCTTCATTAGCAGGCACATTATCAGAATCATGCATAACAGTTTCTTCATTAGCAGGCACATTATCAGAATCATGCATAACAGTTTCTTCATTAGCAGGCACATTATCAGAATGCATAACAGTTTCTTCATTAGCAGGCACATTATCAGAATCATGCATAACAGTTTCTTCATTAGCAGGCACATTATCAGAATGCATAACAGTTTCTTCATTAGCAGGCACATTATCAGAATGCATAACACTTTCTTTAACCATTGAATCGTATTGATTGAAAGCAGAGGGGTGAAATTTAAGGTTGGGGAAAACGAAGTGGGTGTTTGGGAGTGTGTGTAATCGAGAGGGAAAGCAGTTGGGGTTTTTGGTAGGTATAAATCATTAAAGGGAAAAAGAAATGAATATATATGATGCGTGTGGATATAAATACCCTCACGTGGAACACACGTGAGGGGGTTGACGGCTGGGTACAAACGGACGTTTGAGGCAGGGGTATGTAATGACACAAAAATTCACCATATGGGTATCTAATGATAAGAAAAAATAAGAGGGGTGAAACTTGATAATATGGCAAACCACAGGGGTATGTAATGAAATTTTCTCAAATTCTAAAGATACATTTTCTCATATCCATATGGTGTTGATTACGGTTACAAAATGTAAATCGTGATTAGGAATAAGTTGATTACGGTTAAAGGAAAAAGAAACACGAGTACGGTTTCACTTGAGACGCCATTACACAAGTAATAGACACAACTGTTCAACGAGACAACAAGTAATAGACACAACTGTTCAACGAGACAACATGCTTGTGAAGCATCTCAACATTTCTAAAATAACCGTCGTCAATAACTAGCTAGTATAGGCAAATACCCGCGCGATTTAGCGGTGTGGCGGTGGCGGTTGGTGGCGGAGATGGCAGTAACGGTGGTGACGGCGGTGGCACCGGTGCTGAGAGTGACCATGTGGTCTAAAAGTAATTGATGTAAAAGGGGTAGTGTAATAATTTTCATAGTTGGAGGATGTATGTTACTCCCTCCGTCCCATTTTAATTGTCCTATTTTGACTGGTCAAGTCTTTTTCTTCCGACTTTGACCGTAAATATCTTTGTTTGTGTTATGTATTAGTTGATAAAAGTTATATCAATGAAAAGTACATTTAAAACTCAATCGATTCATATATGTTATATTAAGTGTTATATAACACAAACAAAAATATTTACGGTCAAAGTTGAAAGAAAAAGACTCAAAAAGTCAAAATAGGACACTTAATATGGGACGGAGGGAGTATTTATTAAGAGTATTATAAGTATATTAGGTAGAAGTATTTAAATAAATGAATAAAGGAGAGAAGTAGTTTGGGATTATCAAGTTCTTTTTTGGGAAATTTAGAGGGTATAAATGCTTTATAAGGTAATTTAGATAAATAAGTTTGTTTAGTTTCAGATATATGTAATCAAATTGTAATACGTACAATGATTGTAACATATATGTCACACCCCGACTAAGGCGGAAAACTCGGGATGCGATGCATAGCACACGCGTCATGGATATTACATAGGAAGACTAAATGATTCCACAAAATATTGAAAGTCTTATCATAGATTAACACAAAACATTCAACATAAATCCCAACACAAATAAAACATAATTCAACTCCCACACATGGGATCAAAGGTCAGGCGTAGTGCCATACAAACATAAAAGAAAGCATAAGATAACAAAGCACCTGTAAGGCTCCATGCTACTCTCCTCAGCCACCTCTAACCTGTGCACCTGTAAGGATACTTAAAAACATCAACACAAAGGTTGATTAGTTTGTAGGTTTGTTGACTAGGTTGACTTGATGCATATAATGTTTACTCAAAGTTGCCAATTCACAATGTTGCCATAATCACAATGTTGCCAATATCACAATGTTAACAACACTTACGGTACCAGGAGCTTCTCAATGTTGACAGCACTTACGGTACCAGGCTAATGTTGACTAGATTTCTCAATGCTAACAGCACTTACGGTACCAGGCTAATGTTGACTATGAAGGGACTTACGGTTCAACAACCAGCCGTGCTAACAATGAAGGGACTTACGATTCAACAACCAGCCGTGCTAAAAAACATGTATCCAATGCATCCAAATGTATCCAAAATGTAAATCAATATATCCAAAATATGATGCAAATATGTATCCAAAATATGTTACTAATATGAATCCAAATATGTTGATGAATGTGTATTTAAAACATGTTACCAATTATGAATCCAAATATGTTGCCAAATATGCATCCATAATACGTTACCATATTAGTTTCCAAATACATATCTAAAATAAGTAATCATAAGTGTATTCAAACTAGGTTGCCAAATATGTATCCAAAACATGTTATCATAAATGTTTCCAAAATATGTACTCAAAATAGGTTGCCACAATATCATCATAACATAGTTTCCAATAAATACGGTTATCGGAAAAATAGTTTGTATCCTTTCAGCCCCATAAAAACATGTAAAAAGGGGTCTACGAAACTCACCTGATGCTCATCTGATAGGAAAACAGGTAATAAAGGCGAGTAGAGTATCCACAAGTATCAACGAGTCTCCAAGTTTACGAGGTTTGTCTAATGTTGACCAGCTTTGCGAGTTTGATCATTTTGAGAGTTTTGACCATTTGAGAGTTTTGACCATTTGAGTGTTCTGGTCATTTTGAGATTTTTTGTGTTTTTCATTTTAGTGTTCTGGTCATTTGAGTGTTCTAACCATTTGAGTATTTCTCATATTTGAGTGTTCTCGACAAGATTTGTGTGTTTTTCCTAAGAACTCTCAAAACGTTTTTCTTTAACATCATTATTAGTTTCAGAAATCCGGTTGTACTTTTACGTTCCTTATTAATATAGAAAAACATTACTAAGCATATGGACTTAAAACGGACTATGAGTACGTGACCCATTTGGTAAGAAAGTTTGAAAAAAGTTACTAAATCATCAAAAAGATGGGGACTTTGTTTACGAAAACTAACGTAACTTTGGATCTAGATATAATAGAGGTATTTACTTCTTTTGGTAGTAAAAAGTTAGAAAATTGACAATATAAACTTTGTAGATCTACTTAAAATCATAAATTTTATAAGAAGAAAAATACAAAAGTTTTGTACTTTGACTAAAAGAATATAAAATGGATGATGAATATAGTGATGTTTTGTTGCTAGATTTATAGAATACAAGAGAAAAAGATGATTTCTAGGCAAAGATATATTTGTGTGTTCTTGTGAGATTTGAGAGTTTTTTAGAGGGTATTTTGAGATTTCAGTGTTGTGTGTTTTGGATTTTTCTCTTGTGTGAGTGTTCTTATGGGTTTATATAGAGGAGGGGGAAAGACATGGGGAATTTTGAGTGTTCTTAATGAGTGTTTCCAAATTTTAATAATATCATTATTATTACTATTATTATTTTTATCTTTGAACATTTTATTAGTTGACCATTTTTAAAAATCTATATTTTTAATAATTCGCTTGCTTAGCTTCCGACACCATATTTTTGTTCCAATTAAGCAACACAAATAGTTTTCTTAAATAAGTGTTCACAACGATTACGATTATTAATTGCCGCTAAGAAAGTTAGTCACATTGCATCCAAACCACAAAAATGTTAACAAATCTAAATCGCGGGTGTTACATTCTCCCTTACTTAAGGGAATTTCGTCCCGAAATTCAAGGTATGCACTATGTTTCATGATCTATGTCACCTACTATGTTTTTAAGCATCAAATTATATACTATGTTTTCAAGTATCAAAACACACATTAAGTTTCAAGCATCAAGTCACATACTAAGTTTCAAGTATCAAAACACACATTAAGTTTCAAGCATCAAGTCACATACTAAGTTTCAAGTATCAAAACACACATTAAGTTTCAAGCATCAAGTCACATACTAAGTTTCAAGTATCAAAACACACATTAAGTTTCAAGTATCAAGTCACATACTAAGTTTCAAGTATCAAAACACACATTAAGTTTCAAGATCAAGTCACATACTAAGTTTCAAGTATCAAAACACACATTAAGTTTCAAGCATCAAGTCACATACTAAGTTTCAAGTATCAAAACACACATTAAGTTTCAAGCATCAAGTCACATACTAAGTTTCAAGTATCAAAACACACATTAAGTTTCAAGTATCAACACACATAAGTTTCAAGTATCAACACACATAAGTTTCAAGTATCAACACACATAAGTTTCAAGTATCAACACACATAAGTTTCAAGTATCAACACACATAAGTTTCAAGTATCAACACACATAAGTTTCAAGTATCAACACACATAAGTTTCAAGTATCAAAACACACATTAAGTTTCAAGATCAAGTCACATACTAAGTTTCAAGTATCAAAACACACATTAAGTTTCAAGCATCAAGTCACATACTAAGTTTCAAGTATCAAAACACACATTAAGTTTCAAGCATCAAGTCACATACTAAGTTTCAAGTATCAAAACACACATTAAGTTTCAAGTATCAACACACATTAAGTTTCAAGTATCAAAACACACATTAAGTTTCAAGCATCAAGTCACATACTAAGTTTCAAGTATCAAAACACACATTAAGTTTCAAGCATCAAGTCACATACTAAGTTTCAAGTATCAAAACACACATTAAGTTTCAAGCATCAAGTCACATACTAAGTTTCAAGTATCAAAACACACATTAAGTTTCAAGCATCAAGTCACATACTAAGTTTCAAGTATCAAAACACACATTAAGTTTCAAGTATCAAGTCACACGCTAAGTTTCAAGCATCAAGTCACATACTAAGTTTCAAGTATCAAAACACACATTAAGTTTCAAGCATCAAGTCACATACTAAGTTTCAAGTATCAAAACACACATTAAGTTTCAAGCATCAAGTCACATACTAAGTTTCAAGTATCAAAACACACATTAAGTTTCAAGTATCAACACACATAAGTTTCAAGTATCAACACACATAAGTTTCAAGTATCAACACACATAAGTTTCAAGTATCAACACACATAAGTTTCAAGTATCAACACACATAAGTTTCAAGTATCAACACACATAAGTTTCAAGTATCAACACACATAAGTTTCAAGTATCAACACACATAAGTTTCAAGTATCAACACACATAAGTTTCAAGTATCAACACACATAAGTTTCAAGTATCAACACACATAAGTTTCAAGTATCAACACACATAAGTTTCAAGTATCAAAACACACATTAAGTTTCAAGATCAAGTCACATACTAAGTTTCAAGTATCAAAACACACATTAAGTTTCAAGCATCAAGTCACATACTAAGTTTCAAGTATCAAAACACACATTAAGTTTCAAGCATCAAGTCACATACTAAGTTTCAAGTATCAAAACACACATTAAGTTTCAAGTATCAACACACATAAGTTTCAAGTATCAAAACACACATTAAGTTTCAAGCATCAAGTCACATACTAAGTTTCAAGTATCAAAACACACATTAAGTTTCAAGCATCAAGTCACATACTAAGTTTCAAGTATCAAAACACACATTAAGTTTCAAGCATCAAGTCACATACTAAGTTTCAAGTATCAAAACACACATTAAGTTTCAAGCATCAAGTCACATACTAAGTTTCAAGTATCAAAACACACATTAAGTTTCAAGCATCAAGTCACATACTAAGTTTCAAGTATCAAAACACACATTAAGTTTCAAGTATCAAAACACACATTAAGTTTCAAGCATCAAGTCACATACTAAGTTTCAAGTATCAAAACACACATTAAGTTTCAAGTATCAAGTCACACGCTAAGTTTCAAGCATCAACACATACTAAGTTTCTAGATGATTAACATATGCTCTAAAGTCCTCTTTCAGTTTCCATTATGATTTTTAGACTTATTATCTAAATATGTTGTTGGAGTCAAGTTGCTCAAACATTACAAGATTTGAAGATGACAAACAATTCAGAAATACTTAAGTCTTTGGTTCTGGTGCTGAGTCAGCTTGGACTGATCCAAGTTGAGTCAGCCTGAACATCTTCACTGAAAGATGGTATCATTCAAGCTGCATCAAATGAAGAATAAGCACTTGGTCTAAGTCAAAGATAAAGAATAAGGATAGAAGGCGAAGCTGATGGGTGGAAATCAGCTTGGTTCTTGCAGTCAGCTTGGAAGGTACAAGTTCAGCCTGGAGTATTGCAAGTGCTCCAGTGTTGTTATTTAACTTTGTATAATCATCAGACAACTGGATAAGCATCAGAAAGGACATTCTAGAAGTGCCAGTTGTTGATTGTAAACATTCTATGAGGTGTCCATTACATTGTTGCTGCACGATCATTTTTGGTGAGTATATGGGGAACAGAAAGGATAAATTCACTATCACCGGGTACTGATCAAGCAGAGGCCATTAGATCAAGACGTGTGGAAAATAATGGAGGGCATCCATGGCATGGTTGATGCCTATATAAACCAACCTTAGAGTCTCAAGAATGTGTGCATCCATTTAAGGCTGGCAATTTTGACATGAAACCTGTTAACACGACACGACACGACCTGTTCTTAACAGGTTTCGTGTTTCATCTTAACAGGTTTCGTGTCTTAACAGGTCTGAACCTGTTAAGACACAATCTTAACAGGTGTCTTAACAGGTCTGAACCTGTTAAGACACAATCTTAACAGGTTTCGTGTCTTAACAGGTCTGAACCTGTTAAGACACAATCTTAACAGTTGTCTTAACAGGTCTGAACCTGTTAAGACACAATCTTAACAGGTTTCGTGTCTTAACAGGTCTGAACCTGTTAAGACACAAATCTTAACAGTCTGTCTTAACAGGTCTGAACCTGTTAAGACACGAATCTTAACAGGTTCGTGTTTCTTAACAGGTTTCGTGTTTCATCTTAACAGGTTTCGTGTCTTAACAGGTCTGAACCTGTTAAGACACAATCTTAACAGGTTTCGTGTCTTAACAGGTCTGAACCTGTTAAGACACAATCTTAACAGTGTCTTAACAGGTCTGAGACCTGTTAAGACACAAATCTTAACAGCGTGTCTTAACAGGTCTGAACCTGTTAAGACAAATCTTAACAGGTCTGAACTGTTAAGACACATCTTAACAGTTTCGTGTTAAAGGCTGACCTGTTAAGATAATACATATATTTGATGAGATATAATTCGAAGTGTAGTTAGTGCACAACAGTTTTCATTTTGTTCATTGAATAGAAGAATCTTTTTCACAACAAGTTTCATTTTTTCTTTATTTTTAAGTATTAGTTATATAGAATATATGTTAACAGGTTTCTTAACAGGTCTTAACAGGTGCACCTGTTAATTTTCGTGTCGTGTTCGTGTCTAGGAAAAATGACATGAATCCTTAACAGGTCGTGTTCGTGTTTGCTCTTAACAGGTTCGTGTCTTAACATGTTCGTGTCTTAACAAGTTTCGTGTGACCTGTTTTGCCAGCCTTACATCCATTACATTAACTCTCACAATGATTAAAGCTATCAGCTTAGATCCGTGTTGTACTCAGCTTAGGCTAGTAGAGTTAATATACAAAGTTGTAACTTGCTATTCAACCAAGTAGTTAGATTTGTAGGTTAATCTGTTCCACAACTACTTGTAATTCTTTTTATTCATCAATAAAAGAATGAGTTGAAATCAGGTTGCACTTTATTCTTGGACTGCACTTTATTTTATTGTCATTATATTATGTATTTCATCATTACTGTTTCATTGTTAAGTTATCTCAAGCTGATTATGGACAAATACTTTAAGATAATTTATATTCCGCATTAAAAGTATTTTAGAGTTGTATTAAGTTTAAAAGTTGTATTCCCCCCCCCCCCTCTACAACTCTTTGAGACATCTTAAACCATCCTGTTATCTCCTTTGGGACCTATCAGGTGGTATCAGAGCAGGGGTTTTATAATACACTTAACTTGATCCCTCTCATTTTAAATATTTTCTTTAAAGTTGGTTTAAAACATGTCTCAACCTTTGTATACTGACAATGGTTCTTCTACCAGACCACCTCTGTTTGATAAGAGTGATTTCAGTGGGTGGAAAGGTAGAATGTCTCTTTTTCTTGAATCAATTGATAATGATATGCCTGAAATACTTGCTGATAGACCTTATGTTCCAAGGGATACAGCTATTATACCAAGGCCAGCTTCTAGTGAAGGAGCCGAGTCTGGTTCACGAGATGTCAGAGTTGTTATCAAACCCAAAGCTGATTGGGGTGATGAGGATAGAAGAATGGTCAACTTGGATGTAAGGGCCATAAACTTTATTGGCCAAGTTGTACCTAAGGACATTTATAGAGCCATTAGACACTATCCTAGTGCTAAGAACATGTGGGATACATTGATTGTCATGTTTCAGGGCTGTGCAACTTCTATGGAGTCTACCAAGACTATCTTGACTAAAAGGTATGAAAGATTCTTTGCACATAAGAATGAATCCCTGATGAGCGTTCATTTTGTGATAACTTCCCCCATCATAAGGCCACATTTTAATGTCTAATTGAGTTAATATTCCGGAACTATTGGTACTTAATGGATTCGATATAAACGCAGGTTCACGGAAGATGCGAGTGAGGGTGAATGGCATCTATCAACTCAACATGAAGGCCAATGAAGTTACAAGACACAAGGAAGCAATACGAGAGTCAAATGAAGCAAATCGAGAAGACGCAGGAGCTGCCAGCGCAGCTGGCAAGCTAGCCAGCGCCGCTGGCATAGTTGCTGAAGGCCTCAGCGCTGCTGGAGCCAATTTCCAGCACCGCTGGGCGGCCCAGGTCCAGTTACGACTTTCAGCCTATATATACAACAAGAACCCTCAAAACCCTAAGAGAGAGCAGATCCAACAACCCTAGTCGACACCTATCAACCCTAGGTCGAATTTTGCAGATTCCAAGGAGGTTTTGGAGCTTCTAACACCTCCCGATCTTCATCTTCAACCTAGATCTTTCATCTTTATTTACTTTCTGTTGGTAAACAATGTCTTTCATCTTTTTAGACTTTGTTATTCCTTTAATAATGTCAGGCTAGTAGGCTGAATACTTGTTTGGATCGATGTGATCATGTAGACGTTTATTTATCTTATTTTATTTGTTAGATCTGTTGGATTGTGTTTACTGTTTATCGTATATCCATGGTTAATTGAGTTCTTCATATTATTATAGGTTCTATATCTGCATGTATTGATTTAATTCTGATGATCGGTCTATAATCATACACAAGGATTAATACATAAGGATGGAAAACACTAATCGGTCTATAATTAGATGTAAAAGGTGATTCAGTTCTAACGGACGGATCTAGAACCATAATAATTAGAATAAGTTGAACATGATGCTTAACAATGTCAGACGCGATCTAGTGACATGGAAACGTGCACTATGGTCACCGGAGGGAATTATTATCTGGTCATGGCTTAAGAGCCGGGTATACTAAAAGATGAACTAGTAACACAAACTTAGGTTATTAATGCTTAAACAATGAATCTAACAAGAATTTGTTTAAAGAGTAGTGTGAGTCTAGGGACAACACTAGTTACTTAGGCAAAGTGAATCTAACGAGAATCTGAGCCGTGATTAAGTTTTCCAACAGACTAGCAAGTAGGTAGGATAGTATTCGGTCGTATCATGAGATCGGAGATGCCAAACAAGTATTTTAATTTAATTACTGTTATTTGCTTTTCAATTCATTTTCTAGATTTAACCGAAGCTTCTCGCTAGACAAAGCGGTTGCGGCTACGATTTGCTTTTATTAGTTTAATTAGTTTAATAGGAAATCGTGACAACCCCCAACCGCTAGAATTACACATATTATTAGACTAGGTAGTGCAAGCGTCCCTGCGAACGATCCTGTACTTACCACAACACTATCTACTTTTGATTGGGTCCACTGCTCGTTAGTGTGCGTTTTGTTGAGGTATTTACTTGTACAACATTTTATAAATTTAAAACAGTGTTAGTTTTCTTAATTAAAAATCATTTTGTTTTTCAACTCAAAAATAAAGCACATCAATCCCTCACAGACACTCATACCCAATTCAATGCACATGTAAATGACTTAATTGCTATTGACATAATTAAAGATGATGATGTACTTAAAAGCAAATTTTTAGATTCATTACCTTTAAAATAGAATAATTATGTTGCTAGTGTCAAGTTGAGTCCTGTGTACAAAGAACTTGACTTACCAGGTCTTTATGGGTTGCTTCACAACCATGAATGCACTGAAGCTGAGAAGCTGATTGCCATGGGTGATGCTGTGGGAAGCTCTAGCTCTGCACTTGTTGCATCTTTAACTGAGCATCCCAGTCCAATGAGTAATGAACCTGTTCCAAGTCAGTATGTGTGTGATAATGTTGAAACTGATAAACAATGTGAATCTGAAACTGAATATGTCGAGTCCTAATGTTCATTGTAAATTTGGTGATGACAAATCTGATAGTAAAACACTTAGAAATCTTTTGGTTCTTGTAATCTGATCTGGGTCAGACTAAGCTGACACAACTTACGATCTGTTTCTGGCCCAGATCATACTTCATGTTTTGTAATGTAACATCTTATGGAAGCAAGTGTTATTCAAGCTGCAACAACAATGTTTATAGCATTCAATCCAAGTCGAATAGGAGGATTGAAGATAGAAGACCAAGCTGGTAGTGGAAGTCAGCTTGGGATGAGCAGTCAACTTGGAAACACTTAGGCAGATTGGTGCTTTGACAAATGGCCCAATCTGTGTCTGACAATCAAGTGAAGATAACAACCTGGATTGAAGATAAGGACGAATGACGTGACTAGGAAGAATCCTAGGATCCAGGTTGGTGGTTTGAATTACATATGCGTGTCCATACTCTTATTGGATGAAAAAGAATTAGTGGCAGTACTTGGGGACCACAAGTACTATGAATTGGCATGATCAAATATTCCTTCTGACATCCAATAGAAGATGAATACATGGTAAAGTTGGACACCAAGAGAAGAAGGGACTTCGCCTATAAAAGCCCCATTCCTTGACTGCATATGTAGCGGCATTCCTGAGAATCATTCTTCACATAAGTTTTCTTTGCTCTTACACACAGCTTAGTCTGTATGAGATCAGCTTGGACTGATTCTCTTGAGTAGAAACTTGTTGATTGTAATTTGTCATTTTAGAGGGTTGTTTAGATATCTGTAGGCTATCTTATTTCCGCAACCCTGTAATTCTTTGTATAGATTATTTCTTAATAAAGGATTACTTTGAAAATTACAATCTGTGTGCAAGAATGTCTCTTATTATTTACTACTTTACTGTTTTATTGATTCCTGTTCTTTACATATTTTATTTTTTAGTTGAGTCTTTAAAACTTGTATTTAAAAGGTGTAAAGATCGAATTAAGTTGTATTCACCCCCTCTACAACTATTCTGTGTACAATATACTTTGGTATATTGATACACCTTGGGACGTATCAATTGGTATCAGAGCAGGGGTTAAGAATTAACTTGACTAGATCCTTGCTTATTTTATTTAATAGTAAAGCATTATGTCTTCTTATGTTGATAATGGTTCTTCAACCAGACCACCCATGTTTGACAAAGATGATTTTAGTGGGTGGAAAGGTCGAATGTATTTGTTCCTTGAATCCATTGATAACAATATGCCTGACATCCTTGCGGATGGTCCTTATGTTCCTATACAGACCCTTGTGGTTGATGCAGTGGTCAGAGATGGTCAACCAACCATTCCTGCCACTGTCAAATCGATTGTTAAGGACAAGGCAGATTGGGGGGACGAGGATAGAAGATTGGCAAACTTGGATGTGAAGGCTAGAATATTCATTGTCCAAGCTGTGCCCAAAGATATTTACCATTCTATTAAAATGTGTTCTACTGCTAAGAAAATGTGGGGTACTTTGACTATCATGTTTGAGGGTTGCTCTACTTCCATGGAATCCACCATAACCACTTTAACCAGGAAGTGTGAGAGATTTTTCTCTTTGAGAAATGAATCCTTAACAGATACTCACACCCGCTTTAATGCTTTGGTCAATGATTTAGCTGCAGTTGGAATAACTAAGAAAAATGATGTTTTAAAGAGTAAATTTCTTGATTCATTACCACCTAAATGGAATAATTATGTTTCTTTTATCAAGCTGAGTTCTATTTACCAAGATCTTGATCTCCCTGGACTCTTTGGTTTACTTCATAACCAAGAGTGTTCAGAGGCTGAAAAGTTGATTGCTATGGGTGATTCTTATAGTCAGCCTGCTACAGCACTTGTTGCTTCTATGACTGAACACCCTAGCTCAATGAGTAATGAGATCATACTTTGTACTAATGATGTTGTTCTTGTGATTTCTAACACTAACTCTATTTGTTCTGAATCTGAACTTGAACCATCTGATGATGATGATGATCTGGAGAATGTTGTAGCCATGTTGGCTGAAAGGGTGAGAACTGGAGCTTTTCGAAATTACAAAGTAAGAGGAAAGACTGGCCAAGCTGATAAGACGAAGAAGCCATTTGACATGTCCAAAGTCACTTGTTACAAATGTGGCAAGACTGGACACATGGCAGGAGACTGCAGATCTAAAGAGTCTTCACAACCTGGTTCATCCAAAGGTAGAAGAAGTAAAAAATACTCAAAGGTCAAGACCAAATACAAAGCCTTAAAAGCACAAGTGGCTGAGCTGAGTGAGAAGGTTAACAAAAGTGAGAAGAGTCTGGTAGCCAAAGACTGGGCTGAAAGTGCCACCTCATCTGATGATGAAGTCTATGAAGATGCCAAGTGTTTCATGGCCAAAGAAGCTACTCAAAAGTTTGCTGAAGATCTTGTCAAAATTCAACAGCAATCTGAGTCAGCTCAGCAGACATCTACCAGTCAGACTGCTTCACCTGAGGTAATTTCCTTTTCTAATCTGTCTGATAATGAGAAACTGTCTAGACTGAATAGATTGGGTGATGAGGTTCTTTTACAAAAACACTTTAATCAAGAACTTAAAAGGAAATTTGTTTGAAACTTGAACCATCTGATGATGATGATCTGGAGAATGTTGTAGCCATGTTGGCTGAAAGGGTGAGAACTGGAGCTTTTCGAAAATACAAAGTAAGAGGAAAGACTGGCCAAGCTGATAAGACGAAGAAGCCATTTGACATGTCCAAAGTCACTTGTTACAAATGTGGCAAGACTGGACACATGGCAGGAGACTGCAGATCTAAAGAGTCTTCACAACCTGGTTCATCCAAAGGTAGAAGAAGTAAAAAATACTCAAAGGTCAAGACCAAATACAAAGCCTTAAAAGCACAAGTGGCTGAGCTGAGTGAGAAGGTTAACAAAAGTGAGAAGAGTCTGGTAGCCAAAGACTGGGCTGAAAGTGCCACCTCATCTGATGATGAAGTCTATGAAGATGCCAAGTGTTTCATGGCCAAAGAAGCTACTCAAAAGTTTGCTGAAGATCTTGTCAAAATTCAACATCAATCTGAGTCAGCTCAGCAGACATCTACCAGTCAGACTGCTTCACCTGAGGTAATTTCCTTTTCTAATCTGTCTGATAATGAGAAACTGTCTAGACTGAATAGATTGGGTGATGAGGTTCTTTTACAAAAACACTTTAATCAAGAACTTAGAAAGGAAATTTCTGTTTTGAAACTTGAGGTCAGTTCTAAGGATCACACCATTGAAAAACTGGAATCTGAAGTTAAAGCTCAAAAACAATTAAATATTCTTGTCAAAGAAGCTAAAACCGCAGAAGAAAAGTTTTTGAAAGTTAAACACATAACTGAGTCATGGTGTATTTGTTCTAAAAGAACTGCTAAGTGTGTAAATGTCCAAATACCTCATCAGATCCAAGCTATTGTTGATGGTGACTATGATAGGGCCATAGCCATTAGTGAAGTCTGTGCTATGGAGCCTTGTTACCAGCCTCCCTCACCTCCTAAAATCCAGAATAAAGGGAAAAAGTCCAAACCAATTAAGTTAGCACAAAATTCTGGTATTGGGTTTAATGATCATGAAACCATGAGCCAGACCATTGCTGAAGCTGTGTCTGAAGCTGATAAGGTTATTGTCTTAAAACCTGAGGAAAGTCTTGATTTATCTAAGTTGATCATATCACAGTCTGTGTCAGATTCTAAGTCCAAAACAAACAATAGAAATTCAAAGAAAAATAAAAGAAAGGTTAGAGATCATAGTGTTCCAAAAGAGAAGATAAAACTTTCAAAGAAAGAGAAATCTGGTTCTCAAATTAAAATGTCACAAACAAAATCTGTGTCTATTTCAATTGATACCAAGTCTGACTCTGATAAAATGATTACAAAACTTGTTGAGTCTAGAACTGGTAAGATTTCAACTGATGTTAATTTTCTCAAAAATGTGTCTGATCCTAATATTGTTGATCAAAGAAAATTAAGAGCTGAATGTAAGAAATCTGGAATAGGCAAAGGTTTTGCTTCAAAGGAAACTCTAAATGTTGCTAGAAAGAATTTTAAATCTGGTAAAGGTCAGATCAAGCAACAATGGGTATCCAAATCTGATAAGAGTTTAAGTTCTGTTTCCCAGTCTGAGTCAGACCAGATGGTCAGCTCTGGTGAACCCATCCTTGGATGGGTTCCCAAAAAGAACTAATCTCTTAATAATCATGTAGGGCTATCATGATGAAAATACAAGGCACTTGGATAGTGGGTGTTCCAAGCATATGACCGGATGTAAGTCCCGGCTCTGTAGCTTTAGGATTTGCGCTGGTCCTAATGTTACATTTGGAGATGATTCTAAAGGAAAGACTGAAGGATTTGGTATTCTTTCAAATGGTCCCCTTACTTTCAGAAGGGTCTCATATGTGAATGGTTTGAAGCACAATCTGATCAGTGTGAGTCAGTTGTGTGATGCTGGCTATGAAGTGAGATTCAAATCTGATAAGGGAATTGTTCTTGATTTAGAAGGTAATGTTGTTCTTGAAGTAAGAAGGGATGAGTCCTTATATTCTTTTGACACGAGGAAGCCAACTGTAACAAGAGAAGTGTGTTTTATGTCAAAGACTCAAGATGAGCTAAACTGGTTGTGGCATAAAAGATTGTCTCATATGAATTTCAAAGACATCAACAAGCTGTGTAAGAAAGAGTTGGTGTCTGGTCTTCCAGTGATAAATTATGAGAAGGACAAGCTGTGTGGTGCTTGTGAGAAAGGCAACAACATAAAGCTACTTTCAAGTCCAAAACATGCTCAACCATTGATAATTGTTTGGATCTACTTCATATGGATCTCTTTGGACCAATTAGTACTCCTTCATTCACTGGAATGAGGTACTCTTTGGTCATAGTTGATGAATATTCAAGATATACCTGGGTTTTCTTTCTCAAGCACAAGAGTGAAGCTGCTGACAGTATTATTCATTTTATCAAACAAGCTGAAGTTCTCTACAAATGGCCTGTAAGGCAACTTAGAAGTGATAATGGCACTGAATTTAAAAATATCACTCTAAATTCTTTCTGCAGTGAAAAGGGAATTTTACAAGTCTACTCAGCTGCTAGAACTCCTCAACAAAATGGTGCTGCAGAAAGAAGAAACATAACTCTTATTGAAGCTGCCAGATCCAAGATGGCTCAAAACAATGTCAAGTCTCATTTTTGGGCTGAAGCAATTCACACAACTTGCTTTACCCAAAACAGATCCCTTATTGTGAAAAGGAACCAGAAGACTGCATATGAACTTCTTAGGGGGAGAAAACCAGAAATTGGTTTCCTAAGGATGTTTGGAAGTCCATGTTACATTCTAAATCAGAAAGACCATCTTGGAAAGTTTGATGAGAAAGCTGATGAAGGTATCCTCCTTGGATATGCAACAATGATGAAGGCTTACAGAGTTTACAATAAAAGAACCAAAACAATTGAAAACTCTGTAAATGTAAGTATTGATGAAGGTTGCTCAAAGCTAGTTAGCTCTCCTCCTGAAGATGAAGATCTTGATTTTGAAGAACTGGCTACACCTGAGAATGAGCCTCCAACTAATCCTCCAATTGAAGTTGTCAATGCTCAAACTCAGGGGGAGCATCCTATTGAAGAAGAAGAAAGTGTTCCAATCTTTGAAAATGTGCAAGCTCATGCAGCTCCTATTGAAGAAAACATTCAGAATCCATCAAATGGCACCGCAACTGTTTCAGATCCTCCAACTCCAATTCAAGCTGATCAGCCCACTCCACAAGCTGATCATGCTGAACCTTCAAATCTGAATCAGTCTATTGTTCCAGTTGCAAGTACTCCAACTCATGCAACCAAAGGAACAAAGTGTCATCCAATCAATAAAATCATTGGTGATCCTCTTTCAGGTGTCAAAATAAGAAGAAAAGCAACAACCAATGTAACATCCCAAACGTTTTATGTTTGACTATTTGACTTTCCGTTAGTTAACGTTAGGTCTATTATGTTTATGTGCCTTATAAGGGATTATGTGATTAAATGCTTATGTGTTTAATATGAAATGAAGTAAAGTGAATTAAATGAAAGTAATTTAAAGTAAGGTATGAAAGTTAAGTGCTTGTTAGATCGTTAAGTCTCCCGGTAAGTTAATTAAGCTACGAAAGTAAAGTTTAGGAAGTCGAGGGGCCTTTGGGCACTAAAGGAAACTTATGGTCAGGAGTTTAAGGTCTAGTAAGACCCCAATAGCTGCAAATTTTCGTGATTAAGCCCTAGGAACAGATCCCCTCCCTCTCAAGACAAGTTTTCTCCAAGAATCAATCGTTTCGTGTCGTTTCGATCAAGTTTGATTAAGATTTCGAATCCTCAAAGTCATCTACAGGTAATATGGCTGATCTTACTCTTAAATCTGATCATGTATGTCTTAGAAGTTTTCGATCCAGGCCATAGGGTTTGGGTTGGGTTATTTGATCAAACGTTTATTGAATTCATGTTGTTCGGGTGTTTTAAAGATTGATTGATGATGTAAAGGATTAAGGGATTAATAGGATGGTTTAAGCTGATGAAAGTGCAATTAAAAGGATTAATTTTAAGTCCCCAGGTTGGATTTGGGGTATGGTGTGAGTCCCTTAATTAACGAGATGGTTAACCAATAGAAAGTGTAAAATACAACAAGTCTAATAATCACTAGATATGGACTAGTATTACTTGTAAATAAAGATGCAAGATATATAAACAAAGTAATACAAGACTTAAAGCAATAAACAAATAAAGTGGACCATTATGTATGTTTCATGTGTATTTTATTTATTGATGTGTAAATAAAATACAAGGTTGTTGCGGAATCAAGATAACACAATTAAGTGAGTATCCTAACAACCTATGATTACAAATGATCTATATTTGTCAAATAGCTCTTTAGGATCGAGATACTTAAAGTTGTGAAGTATCCCTGTTTAAGATCGAGAGTATTTTAGACAAATTCACTTTCTTGCAAGGTGTATGCTAAAAAGTATTTTTGTTCAAGGAATGACTTAGTATTTATAGGCAACAAATTCACCAGTGAATTTGTGCCGTACAAATATGGTTGGCATACATTTAATGATCCGACAAGAACATTAAATGCATTAGATAAGAATAAGGATAAAGTCACATCAAGTGCAAGTGTATCCTTTTATCCAACCACCTTAACACACGTATACTTTGTTAAAGAACAAGTGGATTGTTCTTTGGAAAGTGTGTTAAAGTCAAAAGTCAATCCTCGATATTAGTGTTCAGACTTGCAGGATCTAGAACACTAACAATCCTCCAGTGTGCAGATCTGGTAAGACTTCCAGTGGACTCCGCCATTTGTCAGTCCTCTTTCTTCAGACTTCAGTCTTTGACTTCAGTCAGAATGTCTTCAGTAGAGTAGATCTGGACTGGGGTGACGTCTTCAGTGAGCTAATCTGGAGAATGCTCCAGATTACCTGTACAAGTAAATGCTCACTAGTCTTCAATTATTTCTGGAACAAATCTTCAGAGGGACTCCAGATTCCAAGTCTGGAGTAGGTCCAGTAGAATAGTTTTCTGGTCAGATCTTCAGTGAGCTCCAGTAGTCGGGTCTGGAGCGAGACCAGCAAAACAAGTTTTTAACAAACCTAAGTAAGGTTCCAGTAGTCCAGTCTGGAGCCAGTCCAGTAAGTCTGGACTAAATCTGGGGTATGGGTTTGTATGGAATTCGTTTGATCATAGAACAAAGATTAGTTTCTGGTCGACACTCCAGGTGCGACGCACCAGGAGGGTGGTGCGGCGCACCACAGGCCAATTTGGAAAAATGGTTTTCAGCCAAAAGCCCGATATGCGACGCACCAAGGGTAGGTGCGGCGCACAATTCATATGTTCAGAATTTCTGATCAATTCATGCGGCGCACCAAAGGGGTAGGTGCGGCGCACCTGCATATGTTTAGAACTCCCTGATGATTTTGTGCGACGCACCATGTGGGAGGTGCGACGCACCTCTTGTCCAGTTTTCACAAAACATTTCGTTTAGCTTATATTTCGATCTTATACTCATTCTAGGTTGTCGGGAGCACTTAGCAAGCACTATAAGATACTTTTAACTTGTTGGTAAGCTGTATCGAGGTAAGATAATATCTTTTGTCACCTGTTGGTACAACAAAACACGTTTTCATAAGTTAAACCTTCCAATTGAATATGTACGTACATTTTATGTTCATGGGTGACTATGGGAGGTTGCAAAGGGATATATTACTTACCGTTTATGATGATTAACATTCATATGCAGGTTGCAATGGTATGTGGTAAGTATATATGCATGAGATGATGAAATGATTATAACTGCATGAAATGATGAAATGATTATGTATGTATGAAATGATGAAATGATGTGATATATGTTTGCATGTGTGGCTTGATCACCTAGTCACTAGTCCTTGATTAGGATTGCCATGTTCACGTGCACGTTAAGGGCCCTAAAGTAAAATATGATATGTGATTAGCTTAGGTGAAAGAGTAGCCTAAACTAATTAAGCGATTAAAGTCTCGAGCATTATGTAAAGTCTTGTGTTAAGCTTAACCCGTGCTAGCTCTTCGGGGCTGGTGCGTACGTGGTCACTTGAGTTGCTCCTTGTGGCATAGTTACGTTTGAGTATTCCGGGTGGAGTAACTAACCACCATTGCATAAAGGCATAAACGGTTTATTCAGTTTGGATTGACTTTGTCATTCCTTAACGACGCCGATGGACCACCTTATGGTTTACCCATCATGTCGGGTGTGAGGACTCCATGTATGGTCTATGACCGCCTACACACAACCCCACATCCCTATGTGAGTGGCATAAGTCACTTAGCCTATGTCTTGGCAAAGAAATAAAGAAAGAAAGATGAAGAAAGAAAGTATAGGCACACTTTAGGACATGTTGAACCTAATGTGTATCGTATGATGTTATGTATGTGTGTGATATTAACTTAAAATGCAGATTTTGTTAATATATGAATTGGCAAACGTTTTCAAGTTATGTTATCTTACTTAGCTAATTTTATTAGCTAACACTTGTTCTTTGAAAATGTTGTGCCTCAGGATAATCAAGTTTGAGCTAGGCGAGGATTAGCTTGGTGAGACTTGGGTAGACGAATAAAGAAGCTTAGCAAAGACATTAAACGCTTAGACTTCCTTTAGCCTCATGTTTGGCTATTTCATTTATGATTAAAGACTTGTACTAATGTGGCATTTATGTTGGTGCCAAAGCTTGGATTTACTTTTATTGTTTTGATGATGCTAGTAGTAACACCAAATTTTAAAGGTCCATCCGTTACGGATGGGGCAGATTTTGAAAGTGATCCTTTCCGCTTATTTTAAACGCCGTTTGGCAAAGTTTTGAAAAATCCAAGTTTTTAAACGACGGGTGTTACAAGTTGGTATCAGAGAAATGGTTTAAGTGAACCAAAATCGACCAAGACCTTAGGATTTTGGACTTAAACCGTACGAGAAATGATTGGCTTAAGTCGTAATGCTTTAGCTCTATGATGAAAATGCTTTTAGGATGGGTTGGGATGAGTGTGAGGGTAGGTTTATGGCTTATATATGTTTATGTTATGCTTATGTAATTTAGTAGGCCTGACCATACTTTGTTCTCATTCGATTCATCTCTAACATTTGTCACTAAAATTGTAGAAGGATGGTTAATACCGTGCTAGTAGTCAAAGAGATGGAGCTAATGCTAGCGATGCTCCGGTTAATCCAACGGGACTGGAAATGGTGTTAACCTAAGGCCTCCTCGAAGACCACTTTCGGGTGCACAACCTACAAGGTCTGAAATTGATAGAGCTAACCCCGTGATTGAGCAGGTTCCTACTCAAGCTGAAATGCATGAAGAGTTGAGGGCTATTCGAGCTCTTTTGTTGAGAAATGAAGAGGAGTTGAATCAACTTAGGGCTGAAAGAGAAGCTAGCTTGCAACGGGATGAGCATACGGATGGGAATTACTCCAACCGCTCAAACCGTACCGAGCCATCAATGGTAAGGTCACAAGTTGCTCCTGAAAATGTTGTTGCTAATGTGAATGGTGTTAATAATGTGGTGGAGCCTCGTGTTGTAGTCGCTCCTCGTACTAGTAACTTTAAGTATGAGAGCTTTCAGAAATGTGGAGCAAAGGCATTTGATGGTACTCTAGATGCTGTAGGTGCCATGGAATGGTTGGATGATATCGAGGTTGTGTTTGCTTCATGTTATTGCCCTGAGGATATGAAGGTATTGTGTGCTTCCCGTATGTTGAAGAAGAATGCTCGTAATTGGTGGAGGGTTGCTACTATTTCTTTGACCCCCGAGGTGCTAGCTAATATGCCTTGGGGTACCTTTAAGGAGAAGTTCTTGGAAGAATATGTGGGTACTCGTGAACTGAGGTTGATTGAGAAAGAATTCAGAGCTTTAACAGCTAAGCCGGGTGCCATAACTGAGTATGCCCACTCATTTATGGAAAAGCTTAAGTTTGTTCAGTCTTTTATATGGAGGTAGAGCTCCGTATACGGTATATCATCAGCGTCCTAGCGGAGGTCATCAAGCTCCTTATCCGATCGGGGAATTGCAGAAAGCGGTGCTCATACAGAACGTCGCATTCGCTTCCCCCGTCGATATATACCGTGTGTACCAGCATGTCGCAGATGCTGACCTGTATTACCAGCGGGTCTTCTGAAAAAATACCGGTTTCTTCGGAATTAAAGACTATATTTTTTGTGG
>CM067169.1:74605329-74638727 GCA_034093135.1 Erigeron breviscapus | reverse complement strand
TTATTTATTGATTTATATGTCTTTTAATTACCATTTAAATTCAATAATTCATGGAAATTCTTAGAAATCACCACTAAATATTTTAGCCAAAAATCCCAGGCCTTTTAGGCAACTTTTATCAATAAAAATTCATATCAATTCAACCTCTCTTGTGTCTTGCTTATTTTGAGGACTTTAAGCTTAAAAATCGTTTACCGAAATAGTGATTTTAGCCTCATTTCTTACGCAATTAAAGTGCTTCAAAAGGGGTTTCCATTCTTGTTTCATTATTTCCAGAAAGTTCATCATATTTTGGTGTTCAAAGTCGTGATAGTGGTGGTGGTGTGATATGTGCAATTTAGTGCTTTCGGTTAGTGCTTATTTGATCCGAAAAGATGATTTTTGAGCTTATTATTGTCATGAACCAAATGACTTGAGTTTTATACTTTTGAAACAACTTATTTCCAGTAAGTTCAAGATATTTTTCTTGTCCTTTGATTATGGTGCAAGTGTGTGCTCAAAATAGCTTTTTGCATGTTTTCGGTTTGTGATTTGAAGCTTATTTTTACTAGTTTTGGTCCAAGCTTTGTCTCTTTGTTATTTCATTAATTTTTCCAGAATCTTGACATCAATATTAACATATTTTTCACTTATAACAAGTCCATATCCATCTCATAATCCAACAAAAGATCCAACTTTCTTAAATCTAGCATGCATGCATTCAAATCAACACTTTTTAATACCAACTTTTATAGATCTAACATTCAACAACATAATAACATCTTTTTAATGAAAAATCTCAGAAATATATTCTTCAAAATATACAAAAAAAATCACTTTAAAAGCTACTTAATCTATAACAACACTTTTGGGTCTTAAACTTGTTGAATCCTTGGATCTTTCTCATGGCTTTCGACATGCATGTGCATGAGGAGAAAGATCCTATCAACTTTGCCCTCATAAAGTGTGTATTACAAAGAAAACAAGAAGAAACATAAACTTTTGATAAAACCTTTGAATATAAACAAGAACAAGATTAAATCTAGTAAAAAGGATGAAGATTTATACCCTCTTAGATTCGGTTTTTGATGATGGAGATGGCAGAACTTCGTGGCCTTCAACCCCCAAAAATACACTTTTTATTGCTTTCAAAACACCCTTAAACCTTAGCTTGAATTAACCCTTTAATAATCTAGCCTAAAACCCTTATTATTAATATGTTTAGATTGGTTGTTTTGCTCCCTTTTCTTGATTTCTCCTGGCCGAAGTTCTTAAGAGGGAAAAGGTGGAGAATGGAATTGTTTTAGGAGAGAATAAGTGTGTGTAAGTGTTGGAAAAAATGAAAAGAATGATTAAGTGTAAGGGAGATTAAGGGTTTAGGAGGGTTATGTCTTGGAAAATGCAATTAAGCATACAAGTGTCTACACTCTTAATGGGGGGTTACGGTTTGGAGAAATGAAGGGCCGAAAATTTGGTTTCAAAATTCAAATGGGTATTTAGTTTTGTTAAGGCCTCATGTATATGTGTGTGTAACTAGTGTAGGTGCATGTATACATTTAAATTAGTTAATTGGTAAATCTTTAGGATACATTGTGAGTTCATATTTTTTTTTTATATATATCCGTATATATATATGTATGTATGTAAGCATTTTTATGTCTTAAGTTTGTTACTTAACTCTTTTGTTATAATCTTGTATTTATTTAGACACATATATATATACACACACACTTATTAATATTCCAAGCATTTTTATGTACATATGAGTTTATAAATATATCTTGAGATTAAAATTTTATTTTCATGTCCATATTTATTTTAATTAACTTTGTGGTTAAATTGTTGGACATTTGTAAGGATTTTTGATGGTTATCTCAACTTGTGAGCCTTACTTTATTATTTATATAACTTGATTGATCAACAATAGAGTTTTTGTACAATGGCATTTTATTGGATTTGATTTAGGACTAAATAATAGCTTTAGATTGCTAATTTAGGGGCATCATCTACTAGTTTCTAATATAACTATGGCTTGCGAGATTATAAGCAACATAACTAGCACATATATAATATTTAAAAAGGAGGGTTGTTACATATGCTACCTACAAGAATTTCACTGTTTATTAGATGGATGTGAAGACAACATTTTTGAATGGTGTTGTCAAAGAAAAGGTGTATGTTGATCAACCCAAAAGCTTTGTCGATCCTAAACGTCCGGATTATGTGTACAGGTTAGACAAGGCGTTATATGGTCTAAAGCAAGCTTCTCGTGTATGGTATGATGCTCTTACTTCCTATCTTTTGCAATCTGGATTCAGTAAGGGTTCCATTAACACTACTTTGTTTATCAAACGACAAGGTAATGACATCATTTTAATCCAGTTTTATGTAGATGACATAATTTTTGGGTCAACTAATCCTAAGTACTGCAAAAACTTTTCTGCTTTGATGGTCAAGAATTTTGAAATGAGCATGATGGGTGAATTAAACTTTTTCCTTGGTTTACAAGTCAAACAATTGTCGAATGGTATTTTTATTTGTCAAAATAAATACATTCTTGACATGTTGAAAATGTTTGATATGACTAATTGTCAACCTATTGGTACACCCATAGAAGCTCGAACCAAAATTAATGCAGATCTTAATGGTAAACCTTACAATCAGAAACAATATCGCAGTATGATAGGATCTCTCATGTATTTGACTATTAGTCGCCCGGATATTATGTTTGCTACATGCATGTGTGCTAGGTACCAGGCCAATCCCAAGGAAAGTCATTTCCAGGCCGTCAAAAGGATTTTTCGTTACCTGAAAGGCACTGTGAACCTTGGTCTCTGGTATCCAAGGGATAATGGGTTTCAGCTTATTGCATATTCGGATGCTGACCATGCAGGTTGTAAGCTTCATCGAAAGAGTACTTCTGGAAGTGTACAGTTTTTAGGGGATAGATTCGTTAGATGGTCCTCTAAGAAGCAAAACTGTGTGTCCACATCTACTGCAGAAGCAGAATATGTTGCTGCAGCTAGTTGCTGTTCGCAAGTTCTTTGGATGAAGACACAGTTGACTGATTATGGATTCCAGTTCAATAGAATTCCCATTTACTGTGATTCTAAGAGTGTTATTGCTATCTGATAGGTGGTTTTTGTTTAGTGTTTAAATTTATAAAAATGTTGTACAAGTAGTTATCTTAAAACACACACACCTTAACGGACAGGGGACCCGATCGGATGTAGTATAGTTAAGTGATAAGTACAGGATCGTTCGCAGGGACGCGTTGTTTTACCTAATCTAGTAATATGTGTAATTCTAGCGGTTGGGGGTTGTCACGATTTCCTATTAAACTAATTAAAATAACTGAAAAGTAAATAGAAGCCGCAACCGCTTATTCAGCGAGAGGCTTAGTCTGAAAATAAGTTTGAAAAAGCAAATAACAGTAATAAAATTAAAATACTTGTTTGGCATCTCAGATCTCATGATATGACCGGATATTACTCTACCTACTTGCTAGACTGTTGGAAACTTAATCACGGCTCAGATTCTCATTAGATTCACTTTGCCTAAGTAACTAGTGTTGTCCCTAGACTCACACTACTTATTTAAACAAATTCTCGTTAGATTCATCGTTTAAGCATTAATGACCTAAAGTTCGTGTTACTAATTCATCTTTAAGTTACCCGTCTCTTAAGCCATGCCAGATAATAATTCTCTCCGGTGACCACAGTGCACGTTTCCATGTCACTGGATCGCGTCTGACATTGTTAAGCATCATGTTCTATTCATCCTAATTACTATGGTTCTGGATCCCTCAGTTATAAGTGAATCACCTTTTACATCTAGTTATAGACCGACTAGTGTTTTCCATCCTTACGTATTAATACTAGTGTATGATTATAGACCGATCATCAGAATTAAATCAATACATGAAGATATAGAACCGATATTAATATGAAGAACTAGTAAAATATGGATCTACGATAAACAGTAAAACACACTCCAACAGATCTAACAAATAAAGTAAAATAAATAAACGTCTACATGATCACATCGATCCAAACAAGTATTCAGCCTACTTGCCTACCATTATTAAAGAAATAACAAAGTCTGAAAAGATGAAAGACATTGTTTACCAACTGAAAGTAAAATAAAAGAGTAGATCTAGGTTGAGGATGAAGATCGGAAGGTGTTAGAAGCTCCAATACCTCCTTGGAATCTGCAAAGTCGACCTAGGGTTTGATGTGGGCGGCTAGGGCTGCTGAATCGGCTCTCTCCTAGGGTTTTGGGGGCTGGGCATAAACAGGTGTTCAAGTCAGTTTGCTGAACTGGGCTTCCCAACGGCGCTGGATGGGCTCCAGCGGCGCTAGCAGCTTCTGCTGCTTCTCGTTTCGCCCTGTTCGTCTCCCGAATCACCTCCTTGTGTCTTGTAACTTCATAGGTCTTCATCTTGAGTCACTTGATGCCATTTACCCTCACTCACATCTTTCGTCAACCTGCGTAAACATAGATTCCATTAAGTACCGATAGTTCCGGAATATTAACTCATTTAACACATTGAAATGAGGCCTTTCGATAGGGTTTTTTATCACAAAATGAACGCTCATCATATACCCCCACACTTAAGTCTTTGCTTGTCCTCAAGCAAATAGTCTAAGAAAATAAATCAATGATGAGCGGACAACTTAAGTGTTCAAGTTATTCTACTTTATAAAACATTTGAAAGATTAGTCATGCAAAATGATTTGAGAAAGCTTTAGACAAAATCAGTAAGCTATAGATAGAGGCAAGATAATCAGTCAATCAAAACTAAAAGTTAACCTTATATTCGTGTTAATACCTCTAAAACCGTTCTATAATTCCACATGTCCTACAGCTCAATCTTACTTCCTTCTGCTGACTAGTTAAGCACTTAATTGAAGTTTGTATAGCAATCAGATCTACTAGCTACTAGCAAGGCATTTATATTTCATCATTTGTGTACTTGTGAGTCATTATTTAGACATACTCTCATACTACAGTCATGCTTACTAGCTAAACACTAAAGCAGTTATACGATATTATCATCTTTAATAGTTGAGACAGCGGTGACAGGTCGGTGGTTCCCCACGCGCAAAGCGACATAACTCAACTAATGGTTAGAATTTATACCTTACATCAAGACAGCGGTGACAGGTCGGTGGTTCCCCACGCGCAAAGCGACATAACTTGATGCGCATAGATTTTACTCGTTATTAGTTCTTTGAACTCTTTTTAATTAATCTACTGATTGCCTTTCTTAAGATTATTACATTATTCATGCAATAGACATTATCAGAGACCCCAGATGACTCATACACTTACTCCACATGTAACTAGTTCACAATCAATAGTGTAAGAATTAAGGCGAACCATACGTTTAAACTAGTTCCTACACAAGCACGTATATAAGTAAGTCTAATTAATACACCTATACTAATGACTAGATAGCTCTAATTGCTAGGCATATTAAAGTCCGGTTAAATGTGCTATGGCGAACATAATCGCATACAGTTTCAATCTAAGCTCTAATCTATTTGGAAAAATGAACAGCCACAAATCTATAGTTAAACTAACAGTTCTAACTAACCGTTCATCTACCAAAGCTAATATTGCTTAGTTATCGTTATCTTTTGTCTACTTGCAAAGCTTATATTCTCAAAATGTTTTTCAAACACAAGAAAAATTTTAATTTTGCATGAATTAAGTAGTAGAAAACTTATGATTATTCAAACAATTAAACCACGGGTTTTTCCTATTCCATCCCCCCACACTTAAACTGTACAATGTCCTCGTTGTACTAAACATGACATAACAGAAAGGGTAGTAGGAAAAACACGAAAAGATAAAGGATTAACGAAACTTCTCGGGCTTAAATTGCATGAATGTTATTGAAGATGGCATGTGTGGAGCAACTTGAACGACGTTGAACTTCAAAGACTTGACTCGGCTCCGTTTGATGGCGATCCATTGATGCTTCTCCATCTCCTTTTCTTTTTGGTATTTTTTGATTTTTTTGGATTTTTGGGTTTTTCTATTTTATTTTTTATTTTTAGAGATCTGGTGTGTTGGCTGACTCCGGGAGCGGCGCTGGCTAACTGGGAGCGGCGCTGGAAGCTGGGAGCGGCGCTGGCCAAGTGAGCGGCGCTGGCCAAGCCTGAGCGGCGCTGGACTTGCACAGGTGCAGTCCAGCGGCGCTGGAAGTAGGGGAGCAGCGCTGGGAAGCCCAGGTGCTTTCCCAGCGGCGCTTGCGAGTCCTGTACTTGCTTCGACGTCTGATTTTCCTTCACGATTTGATTCCGGCATTCCCCCACACTTAGCTTTTGACCAAGTGCATGGTTTTCCTCAGAATACAAAGCTAAATACTCCTGCACATTTCAATCAAAATATCAAAATGGAAATAACAAGCTAAAACATAAAAATAAAATAAAGACGAATACGATTGCAATAGGTTACTTGTTTCCTTGATCCATTGAAAGCTTGCATCTGTGATTCTAAAGATATAACTCATATAAAACAGATCACAAATGATAATATTCAAAATAATTCACTTAATTGCAATTAGTCACATATTCCTAAAAATAAAAATAAAAATAAAATACGGCTTGGGTTGCCTCCCAAGAAGCGCTAAGTTTAACGAGTCTTCAGCCGGACTCGGCCTAGGAACTAGGTTGAGGAAGAATACGGGGTCGGCGGGGGGCCGGTTCCCGTTGGGTTATATCGAATATAAATGTCTGACCTATCTTCCAAATATGACTCGATGTTCATTATTTCTCCTTGTCCTTGGCAAAGCTTAGTCTTACAGTCAAAACCATAGGGATTATCCTCACTTATGTCCTTCTTATTAACCTTCAATATATTAATCCCAGACTATAATATCAACTCTCCTAACTCCACATTTATATTAGCACATGCGGTCTTTAAAAAGGGTTGCCCTAATATCACATTGTTCCTGGTGACCGCATTTTCTTTTACGATAAACAACTCTGTTGAGAATTTTAATCCTTCTATGTAAAACACAACATCCTTAACAAATCCTCGAACCCTAATCTTTACATTTCTAAAAAGGTAGACCATTTTATCCTCCCAGACTATCTTGCCTAATTCCTTATTAACATACCCGAAATGATGATCTAAGGGAAGAATATTCATTATTGCTCTAGCATCTATGAAGGCTTCACATCCTAGATATGCTTGTATTCCTCCATGAATCTTAAAAATGGTCGGGTCTCCTAGGGCAGAGGTGGACAAATAAGGGTTATACTTAGTTAAGGGTTGGTCTTTTATGTCTTTCCATCCTAAGTTGTCTAGGAATTTGCTTACCCTAACTAATATCTTATCACCTTTTTCTATTCCTTTTTCAGTCTCTTCTAGGATCTTCTCTAGTTCCTCAAGATTAGTTTCCCTATGCAACTCACTTAAACCTTTTCCATACCTAGCTCTCATGTCTACGCCTTCATTATACCAGAAACGACTTAAATTCCCAAGGCAATAGTAGGCATCTAAAGGTTCCTCATCATGCTCATTTTCAACATTAAAGCATATTTCATCACAATTGACATCCCTAGAGTCTAAAACAGGCAAATTGACTCTTACTTGACCATTTGACAAAGATATTTCACATTTAATAACATGGATGATAGCATCCGCAGCATGCAAAAATGGTCGGCCTAAAATTAGGGGTGTCACTACTTCACTTACCGAATCAAGCACAACAAACTCAGTCCAAATTTCTAGTTCCTTAACCCTGACATGGGCTCGTTCGATAATCCCATTGGGTTGTCGGTAAGTCTGATCGGCTAACCGAATGCTCATGTTAACGGGTTTTAGCAAACAAAGGGTAAGTTTCTCATAAATCACAGTTGGCATAACATTAATACTTGACCCTAAATCAGCTAATGCACATGAAAAGTATTCATTATTAATAGTGCAAGGAATAAGAAAACTTCCTGGATCTTCAGATGTTTGTGGTAGCTGTGTCCCGTCATCCGGTCCCTTGGGATTGTGAATTTCATCCCTTCTGTCCGAGTCGTCCCCATCTTTGCTTTTTCACTTTGAAGCGAATTGGGTATAAACATCTCCTTGAAGAACAGCTGAAAACGAAGTTTCTCGCGATTCTGGACTGATGGAGCCCTGAGCGGCGCTGGTTCTGGGCCAAGAGCGGCGCTGGATGTAGCTGAGCGGCGCTGAATGCTCCCAGCGGCGCTGGCTTGAGCAGCCAGCGGCGCTGGTGATGCCTGGACAGATTCCAGTTTTGCGTTTTCTTCTCTGTTTGGCTCCCGTATGACCGGTACCTGATTGGACACTTCACAAAAATCAATAGAAAGCTCAGTAGAGTCATTACCTTCGGTGAACACAGCGTTCACATTCTCGTTGCGTCCGATTGGTGGTTGGTACTTTTGACTCGTGCTCGGGCCTCCTTGAGGGTTCGGCTTTGGATTAGTTTGTGCATTACTTGCAAGAAGACCATTTTCCTTCTTAGCAATCTGCTCTACCCATTTCTCCAACTTTTTCTCCAAACCTTTGATAGCGGATTGTTGATCTCTCACCACGATATCCATTTTATGGTCAAGATTGGCAATCTTCTCATCAAGGAACCTTGTGTACTTGTCCAATGAGTTGTGCCTCTGCTCATTCATCTCCATGTACTTCTCCATCATGTTGGTGAGCTTGACAATCGGATCCTCCTTGACTTCACTCTCCATTTTTGGTTGCTCGGGTTGACCATTACTCCTTTGCCACCTATTTTGAAAAGAACCAAAGTTATTTCTAGCATAACTAGAATTAAAGTTAGAATTACCAGGGTTTCTTTGGAATAGTCCTCGTTGATAGCCTCCTTGGTATTGGTTCTGGACAAAATTGACTTGCTCGGTAGCCTCCTCTTCAGAATCTTCGGTAAAGTGCATTCCTGCGCAGTTGTTGCACCCGTGTGCAATCACCTTGAGGTCTTTGTCCATAATGTCCAACCTATCTTCAAAAGTAGAAAAACGGTTAGATAAAGCTTTAAGTTCATGAATACCTCATTATCGGAGCTGCTTTCAATGCTAGCCACGGTCCTTCTCGTCCTCCTATCTCGGTCCTTATCATCCATATCTCGAGCTAAGCTAGCTTGCACCATATCCTCCATCATTTTGTACGCGTCATTTGTAGACTTGTACAAAAAGTTACCACCGCCGGCTAGGTCTGAATCCTTCTGGGAACTCTTGGTTAAACCATAGAAGAAAATCTCCATGATCTCATCCTTGTCTAGTCCATTCCCGTGATAGTTTTTGATCATTTCCCTAAGCCTTTTCCATGCATCAACTAGTGATTCACCCTCGTCTTGCCTGAAGCCTTGATGTCTCGAACATTTTCCCTAAGCCTTTTCCATGCATCAACTAGTGATTCACCCTCGTCTTGCCTGAAAGCCTTGATGTCTCGAAGCATTTTCCTTGCTAAACTCGGGGGAAAGAATCGCGAGACGAATTGTTCGCGAAGTTGATTCCATGTAGTGATGGTACCTTCATCGAGCTCATCGAACCAAGCACGTGCCTCTCCCGTGAGAGACGATGGAAATAAGCTAAGCTTCACATCATCATCGGTGACGTTTCCTCCGTATTTGAACATTTTGCACAAACTTGTGAACCTTCTTACATGCTTATGGGGGTCGGATTTGGCTCGGCCGTAATATTGGTTGTCTTGGATTAACTTAAGGTGGTGGCCTTTGACTGAAAACGAATCTCCTAGGTTTGGTGGGACAATTGCCGATCCCGGTGTAGGTGCAACGACTTTCGTCCTTTCCATCATCGGTCGGTCAAAGGCGTCCATTTCGGATCTAGGTGAGTCTGGTTCTGTTGGTGGTTTCGGTGGGTTTGATGAGGCTCCTTCTAACTGTTGTAACTTAAACCTATCAGGTGATGATGCCCTACTGTTCTTGTTTCTCGAGTAAGTCTCCAGCTTGATTACCTAAGTAAAGCTGCAAAACTCAAAGAAAAACGTCAAACGCACCAATATAAAAATGAAATGAAAAACTAAACTACACTACTTAAATAGAAAAAGAAAATATTTTTGGATTTTGAAAATTTTAAGAAAATGAAAATACTACTAAATTAATCTAACCCTAATTTGACTACTAAACCTAATTTGACTACTAAACCCTAAAATGACTTAACCTAAAAACTGAAAAGTAACTTTCTCGTGTCGAAACACAAGAAAGGATCGAACTACACTACTAAACTAAGAATGCTTCGCGTCCCAGGCAGCGGCGCCAAAACACTTGATGGGTGGTTTTTGTTTAGTGTTTAAATTTATAAAAATGTTGTACAAGTAATTATCTCAAAACATACACACCTTAACGGACAGGGTACCCGATCAGATGTAGTATCGTTAAGTGATAAGTACAGGATCATTCGCAGGGACGCATTGCTTTACCTAATCTAGTAATATGTGTAATTCTAGCGGTTGGGGGTTGTCACGATTTCCTATTAAACTAATTAAAATAACTGAAAAGTAAATAGAAGCCCCAACCGCTTATTCAGCGAGAGGCTTAGTCTGAAAATAAGTTTGAAGAAGAAAATAACAGTAATAAAATTAAAATACTTGTTTAGCATCTCAGATGTCATGATACGACCGGATATTACTCTACCTACTTGCTAGACTGTTGGAAACTTAATCACGGCTCAGATTCTCATTAGATTCACTTTGCCTAAGTAACTAGTGTTGTCCCTAGACTCACACTACTTCTTTAAAAAATTCTCGTTAGATTCATTGTTTAAGCATTAATGACCTAAAGTTCGTGTTACTAATACATCTTTAAGTTACCCGGCTCTTAAGCCATGACCAGATAATAATTCTCTCCGGTAACCACAATGCACGTTTCCATGTCACTGGATCGCGTCTGACATTGTTAAGCATCATGTTCTATTCATCCTAATTACTATGGTTCTGGATCCCTGAGTTATAAGTGAATCACCTTTTACATCTAGTTATAGACCGTATTAATCCTAGTGTATGATTATAGACCGATCATCAAAATTAAATCAATACATGCAGATATAGAACCGATACTAATATGAAGAACTGGTAAAATATGGATCTACGATAAACAGTAAAACACACTCCAACAGATCAAACAAATAAAGTAAAATAAATAAACGTCTACATGATCACATCGATCCAAACAAGTATTCAGCCTACTAGCCTACCATTATTAAAGGAATAACAAAGTCTGAAAAGATGAAAGACATTGTTTACCAACTGAAAGTAAAATAAAAGAGTAGATCTAGGTTGAGGATGAAGATCGGAAGGTGTTAGAAGCTCCAAAACCTCTTTGGAATCTGCAAAGTCGACCTAGGGTTTGATGTGGGCGGTTAGGGCTGCTGAATCGGCTCTCTTCTAGGGTTTTGAGGGCTGCTTCGGCTTAAATAGGTGTTCAAGTCAGTTTGCTGAACTGGGCTTCCCAGCGGCGCTGGATGGGCTCCAGCGGCGCTGGGCATGGGCCAGCGATGCAAAGGTTCCAGCGGCGCTGACAACTCTTGCTGCTTCTCGTTTCGCTTCGTTCGGCTCCCGAATCACCTCCTTGTGTCTTGTAACTTCATAGGCCTTCATCTTGAGTCACTTGATTCCATTTACCCTCACTCGCATCTTCCGTGAACCTGCATAAACATAGAATCCATTAAGTACTGATAATTCCGGAATATTAACTCATTTAAGTCATTGAAATAAGGCCTTTCGATAGGGGTTTTTATCACAAAATGAACGCTCATCACTATCTCCTGTAATCCGGTTCAGCACACCAAGACCAAGCATATAGATGTTCGGTACCATTTTCTTAAGGATCATGTCGAAAAAGGTAACATCGAACTCTATTTTGTCCCGACTGACTACCAACTTGTCGATCTTTTCACGAAACCTTTGGATGAACAGAGGTTTAATTTTCTGAAAACCAAGTTGGGTGAATTTGCAAACTTAATTGCTTAATTGATGTGTATTCTATTATCATTTTCTTTTTCAAACATTGATGTGTTTTACTTGTTATTACATGCAATGTTTGAGGGGGAGAAAAAGGGTAGAATGCATGATTTTAGGGGGAGTTTGTAAATTTTCATTGATGCTTGTATGCTTATGTTGAGGGGGAGCTTGTAAATACTTGTAAATATTTGTGTGATTTTATATCTTGTTATGTGTTTTATTTGTTTTAAAATTGAAAACCAAATACAAAATTTGAAAATATAAAAAGACAAAAAGATTTTATTTCTTTTATTCTTGTTTTATTTTTATTTTTTATTTTTATATTAGTTTTTTTTTCTTTTGTATTTTTAGTTTTTATATAATTGTGTTAGCCCAATTTAAGATCCAAAAAGAAGAGCCCAAAATGATTTGAGCCCAAACTGTTTTGATCAGTCTAGGTGATACGCGGGTCATACCCATACCCGTGAAACGAATTTGAGTTTTAAAAGGAAAAATGGGCGGGTTTCAACTCATTTATTTCATTTCAAATTCAAATACAATCATTTTCTCTTAAATTTAATAACCGCACACTGTTCATCATCAATCAATCAAAATTAAAGCTTAATTTGTTGTAACACCCCAACTAAGGCGGAACAATGAGATGTACAGAAGTCGAGTATTCAAAACAAAGGATAATAGATAACATTCACCATAGATTTATTTGATAAAAGAGTTTACAAATGCACAAGCATGTGAATCAATCCCCAAGTACAATGCGTCCACCGTACTTGGATATTAAGTCCACAAAACAAATAACAAATACATGAAATGATATACTACAATGATCAAGGTGGATTCCATTGCCCATCACAAGGTTTGATCTTTGACTCCAAAGTGCAATGAAAATAATCATGAAGCATATAATTCCTCAAAGCTTAAGCTTATTTCCTGAAAAGCATGAAGAAAAAGTGTCAACTACGAAAACGTAGTTGGTGAGTGCATAGGTTTTCAAGTAAATTCCGTTACGTATTCATTGATAAACTTGGAAAGCATATTATTACATATCAATATACCCAAACCACATGACCGGCAAAATTCTCATCTCAAACTATCAAGTTTTTCCAAATACCATAATGTCATTTCAAGACTTTGAAAATCCATGGTAAACCATAAAGTTCTCATTTATTAAAATCATCATGAGAGAAAAATATATATCAATCAATTAATCATATATCACACCCAAACCATGCGGTCACCAATAATATCAATAACACTTGGTCAATGGTAAGACTACCATGACATAACTTGATGAGATTGTTCTTAAGCCACTACTAAGACCGGTTATGTCCAAGATAATAAGAAGCACATGTCGTCAATCATGTGCAATAATAATGATAATAATAAAAGGGGCGTGGCATGGGGATGACCACTGATATAGTAGTTAGAGCACCGCGTGGTCGGACTGGGAATGAAGGTCGCCACAAAGGCAAACCAAACATCCCACCGTTACCTAATTAGTGGGTGAGGGACAAATCCTAGTTGCGCAACTCTCATACTACAGGCCTCTCGAAGAGTTAATAGTAGTGTACCGAGGTGAAACAGTTTGACAGTACTCAAGCTCATCATATAATATATAACATGTTGAACATACAATAATTCCCATATCATAATCATTCTTTCAAAGCATCATTTCATAAAAGAAAACAATTTTATTTATCATGCTTTTCACCCCGAAAGTAAAACACATAAAAGAGTTTGAAAGGGGGCTATGACTCACCTTGATATGCCGAGCATTATATATACTTATCCAAAATGGGTACTTCCCATCTATAGCTTCCTTGATCATGTATTCCTCACGGTCCTCAATCACATTTCAAAGCCAAGACTATCCCTACGAGAGGACTAATATACGTAAGTCCCTATCTTAAGCCATCACTTAGAAATGCCACTTTTGTTTATACGTTAAATTTTTGGTTTACATTTGATATGGTTTTGATTGTATCTTTTGGATCACTTGATTATCATGGTGTTTATTAGCTCTATATTTTTGGTGTTCATAGTAAGTAATAACTTGAATTTATTCATTTATTTTATTATTTTTATTTACCATTTAATCGGTTGTATGTAAGATAACTTTGGGATTACCACTTAATTTCTTGACTTTAAAGTGTATGCCCTTCTTAGGTAACTTTTAATACTCCTAACTCATATCAATTCAACCTCTCTTGTGTCTAGCTCATTTAGAGGTCTTTATGCTTAAAGTCGTTTACCGATATAGTAATTATAGCCTCGTTTCTCAAGCAATTCAAGTGCTTTAAAATGGATTTTCATACTTATTTCATCATTTACAGAATGTTCATCATATTTTGGTATTTCAAGTCGTGATAGTGGTGGTGGTGTGATTTGTGCAATTTAGAGCTTTCGGTTAGTGATTATACGAACTGAATTAGTGATTTGTAGGCTTGTCTTTGCCATTTAATAACCAAGTTAAGTTTTATAACTTTTATTTGACATACTCTCAGTAGGTTTATAATACCTTTTGTTACGAGATTGTTGGAGTTGATTAAAGTTGCAATCTAGTGACTTTTAGCTTATTTTGTTGTGAAGAGCTTTTACTTGGAATTTTCTGTTTTAACACTTATTTTCATAAAATGTTGAGTAGTCATTCTTGGTTAAATTGAATTATTTGGACATTGGTGATTTTTATACAGACACATATATGTGTCCTATATTTATGTGAATTTTTACTAAATTTTTAGACATTGTTTACTACCTCTAAAAATTACCAAGCCAAAACTTGTCAGAACAAGAGCTGCTGTGCGACTCAAAATGTTTTATAAAAGATTTCTATGATGAACTTCTAATAAAAATCTCCCAATTTTATTTTAAGTTAGGGACACTTTTAACTCAGTTCACACCGAGTTTAAACTTCTGAAACCTATTAGTTAAGAAATTAAAAATCATCAAAGTTGACTCAACATTAAGACAAAAATCCAGTTTTGACCACTTTTGGTAGAAAAATCATATCTTTTGTTTAGTTCAGTATTTTTGGGTGATTCCAGTTGGTGGTGAAACTAGACTCACGTATCTATATTTACTCGTTTATGGACAACACCCAGATCGTCCTGTTTAAACCATTTTTACACGCTCCAAGTTCAAATATAGATTATGTGAACTTTCTTGGTAACGTAAAAGCATGTTTGCTTTATTTTAAATTACCCAACCATTTCTTTTGGTAACCCCAATACTTTTTATCCATCTTAATTCATCTCTTAAACCTTACATTAGTGTTTTCTCCAGATTTCATTAATATTCTCATGGACAAATCATTTGGTGAAAGTGATGAATGTATATTGTGTTCTTGAGATTTTCGGTTAGTGATTTTGTGCATAGTTTTGCCTTGATTCATATGAAATGCATATTTCTTGCAATATAATTATAAAATCCAGAATATTATGCTCAATATTAACATATGTTTCACTCAAAACAAGTCCATATCCATCTCATAATCCAACAACAAGATTCAACTTTCTTAGATCTAACATGCATGCATCCATCTCATCATTTTCAATACAAATCTTTATAGATCTATCATCTAACAACATAAAAGCTTTCTTTTTATCAAAAATCCCAGAAATATATTCATCAAAGTATGTAAAAGTGTATTCATCTTTCATACAAAAAGTCATTTTAGAAGCTATTAATATATAACAACACTTTCGGGTCTTACCAAGGTTGAATCCTTGAATCTTTCTTCTAGAATCGACATGCATGAGCATGAGGAAGAAGATTCTATCAACTTGCCTTCATCAAGTGTGTTTTTCAAAGAAAACATGAAGAAAATATAAACTCTTGATAAAACCCTTGAATATAAACATAAATAAGATTAATCTAACAAGAGATGAAGTGTTATACCCTTGATGAACTCGGTTTTGTGGATGGTTTTTGTGCAGATTTTTCGTGACCTTTATGCCCAAAATAACCCTTATTCCTTGCTCAAAACAACCCTTAAACCTATCTTGAATTAATCCTTACTTAATCCTTTAAAAACCCTTATTATTATTATAGATTAAATATGATTTTTGTCTTGCTTTTCTTGCCTTTTTAGATCCGAAAATTTGCAAGGAAAAAGAAGGAGAAAAGTGTTTTTGGAGAGAAGAGAGAGTTATGTGTGTGTGTTGGGAAGTGTAGGAGTGATTGTGGGTGTGTAAGGAGGTTAAGTGTGAAGGCATCCTAATTGCCTTGGAAGTGTAAGGCTAGCTTAATTTTGATTGGGTGAGGGGCTTTGGGGCATGGGGGGGCCGGTTTTAATCAAGAAAATAGGAGGGATTTTGAATTTTTTGATGTTTTATATAAGTGTATGTATATGTGTTGTATGTATAAGTTAAGTGTATGTATAAGTGTTAAGGGTATAAGTTCATGCATGGGGCTTTAAATCACTTATTATTAGCAAATTTCAAGACAACAAAAATATGTATCTATATATATATGAGGGCCGTATATATGTATATGTGTATATATATTTTTGTGTTTTTAATTTGTTTCTTAACTCTTGTCATAAACTTGTATTTATATTGGACATATATATACTTATTATTATTATTCAAGCACTTTTATGTGCATATTGGTTTATCAATATATTTTTGAGATAGTCATTTTATTTTCATGACCATATATACTTTAATTGGCATGATTAATTAAATTGTTGGGCATTTTGTAAGATTTATTGACTTTGTCACAAGTTGTGAGTCTTACATTATTATTTATATAACTTGACTTCTTTAAATGAAGTTTTTGGTTCATTTACATTTCATCAAGTTCAATTAGAACTAATTTATAGCTTGAGATTGTTTTGAATGATTATAGTTATTGTTTATGGCAAATCTAAGATATCTAGTCATCTATGGTATTTCATTGAACTAGAGGGCAATTATCACTATGCCTTAAATGGCTAGAAGATCAATTCTCTTAATAAACCTCTAGGGATAGATGTCTAGATAAGTCCAAGTAGATTGTCCAAGTCGGATTTTGAGGGTAGTTATATTTGTAACAATAAAACAGTGGGTGGTGTTTTGATCTTGTTTGTGATTCCTAAACTTCACATCTTTCCTCTCAGATCATCCTTCTAAAGGTAAAATCACTTGTTTTGGATTTGCACTCCAACTGTTTGATGAAATGTGTGTATGACCTGCCATGTGATCATTGATTGATTTGATGCAATATTATGAGTTTGATTGTATTAGAGTCATGATTAGGGTTGTTATATGTTGTTTATATGCTTCTAATATCAATTTGTGATGTTGTTTATGAAATATGGACTTAATATGATGATCATGGGTTGGGTATTATGAAGATTTGATGAATTTGGCCGTTTGCAGAACTTTTTGTTCGGCAAACACGACCTTTGTTCTTGACCACCTTCAAATCTTCAAACCATTGTGCTTAACAAGTTCATAATTTTCCTTAACAAATTTTTGGATCAAAAGTACCATTTGCAGAACATTTTGTTCGGCAAATGCGTATTTCAAATTTTTCATGCCTAAACCATCTTGTTCTACAAACTGCAAGTTCAATTGATTTCAAGTGTTTTAGCCATTTGCAGAACATTTTGTTCGGCAAATGCATGTTTTCATTAAAACCATTAAATCAAACCAACTTGTACTTAAAATGTGATGTTCAAAATTTTTCCAAGTAATTGTGCCATTTGCAGAGCTTTTTATTCTGCAAATGAAGGTTTTTGACTTGAATTTTTTTTTTCTAAGGCATGAAGGTGCCATTTACAGAGTTTTTTGCTCGGCAAATGAGGGTTTTGATTGAAAATTTTTCTAAGGCATGAAAAAGCCATGTGCAGAGCTTTTTGCTTGGCAAATGAATGTTTTTGACTTAAATATTTTTCTAAGGCTTGAAAAGGCCATTTGCAGAGCTTTTTGTTCGGCAAATGCACATTTCGTTTGAAAAATTTTCTAAGTCATCGAGTTCAACTGTTAATAATCATCTTTCAAATCATGTTGTTATACAAATCAATTAATTTGTTTCTTTTGATGAATAATTGTAATAAATGATTTGTGTTTTCAATCAAAATTTTGAAATTGCCATTTGCAGAACTTTTTGTTCGGCAAATGCACATTTCGTTTGAAAAATTTTCTAAGTCATCGAGTTCAACTGTTAATAATCATCTTTCAAATCATGTTGTTATACAAATCAATTAATTTGTTTCTTTTGATGAATAATTGTAATAAATGATTTGTGTTTTCAATCAAAATTTTGAAATTGCCATTTGCAGAAGTTTTACTTCGGCAAATGCTCAATTTCTTTCAAATGATCTTGCTTCCAATTTTTCAAATTTCAAAAGTGTCATTTGCAGAACATTTTGTTCGGCAAATGCACAGTTTTTCATTGATTGATCCTTTATCCTTGTCAACATTCTTGTTCGGCAAACAAAGGATTTCCCATACATTTAAACGAAGTGAATTCTGAAATGCTCATTTGCAGAGCTTTTTGTTCGGCATCATCGAGTATTCACTTCATATACTGGTCGCAGTGATCTGGTCCCAAACCTCGTCTTTGCCGAGCTTTTTGTTCGGCAAATCACACTTTTCACAAAATTTTTGTCAAAGTCATTTTTCTTTCCTTATTACTTTGTGTGTCAATTTTTGTGAAAATAAGTCATTTGCAGAACATTTTGTTCGGCAAATGGGTGTTTCAGATTTAGAAATTTTTCTAAGTGTTTCAAAAAAAAATTAAGTGTTCAAAATTTCTCTAAGTCTTTTATCTTTTGTGTATTGAATAAATGTGTATGTGTATGTATGTCTTGTGTGTTATAGTTTTTCATAAGTGTTAGGGTAAGAAGCAAGGTATTGAACGCCTTTGTGTACTACCTTCGTTGTCTTATCTTTTAATACTTATGCAATCCTATATGTTGTAGTGTTTCTTATATATATTAGGGTGAGAAGCAAGGTATCGAACGCCTTTGTGTACTACCTTTGTTGTCTCATTTTTAATATATGTGCGAAACATTGTCGGTTGTGAAAAATGGCTCTATTTGAAGAAGGTGCTTCCATGAAAATAAAAGCCAACCATGCCCTTCAATTCCCATTCCAATCTAAATTCCCAATAATCACTGAAATCCTCCGTCGCCATCCGATAAATGTTGCTTTAACTGCTGGAGCAATTGTGCCAGAAACTCATGTTTTTGATCTATGGGAAACCATTGAGTTTGTTAAAGCAAGCAAGAGAAGGCACACAGAAGAACACTTTACTTTCTCTCTTCGATCTTCTGACGAATCCTATGAGTGTACCATATATCTAGATGAATTCAGAAGAATTATTGGTTTTCCCGAAGTAAACTCAAGGCGAAATGCATCTGAGTTTAAAGAATTGCCTTCAGTAGAATAGATACTTGTTGGTATTCATGCTCTAGGTTATGATGGTGAACTGGTGACTATGAGAGATTTTAAGAGGATGAATGTTGCATCCCTATGGCATACCTTGTATTGTGTGATCAATCACTGTTTGATGCCATCTCAGAAGGGAATTGATGCTTTGACAAAGCATTCCCTTGCATTCTATTATGCCATTACTCATAATGTGCATTGTGATTATGCAAAGATAGCTTGGGAGAAGATGATTCATGTAGTTAAAGGGAAAGATTTACAAGATAGAAAGTACATTCCTTACATCAGATTCTTGACTCTACTTGTACAACATGTCATGGAGAATAATGATGAGACTCTAGAGTTAGAAGATGCTTTCACTTGCCAGATTGCTATGTATAAATCTAATTTGAGAAGCACTGGAAGTGAAACAGTTCGTGCTTTCCCGATTCCACCATTTTTGTTGAGACTTGTGCCTGATGATAATCCCCATTTAGTTGCATATAGAGAGTGGTTAGCCACAGTTACGGGATCTGCAAGCCAACAGATTCCTACCCAAACTGTGCATAGGTCGCCTAGTGAGGGTCCTAGGTCGTCTAAAAGAAAAAGAGGGGTTAGTGATGAGGGGAAATCAGTGCATATAAGGAAATCAAAGAGAAGATCAAGACATGTTATTGATGAAGAAACTGAAAATGTTGAAGCTCTACTTGATTCTACGCCACCATCACCAACTACTACTCCATCAACTCAACCTTCATCTGATATTCCATCCACTCAATCGACACAAAAAATTCCTTCAACACAATCTACACCAGCCGTACAAATAACACATACAACTCCATCCACACCACTTCCATCCATAATATCTCCTGTTCCACCAACACTTTCACCACCACAATCTACACCGATTATTTCTCCTTCTCCACTGCTTCTGCTTCACCAACTGAGCCTCTTAAAGTTTATGGTGGAAGGTTAAAAATGAGAGCTCGTAGATTTAAGAAGAAACATGCTCCTTCTGGTCTCCTAAAAGTTTCTAAGAAACATTTGAAAAGGAGATCAGAGTCTACCAGTGAGATTCAAATTCCTATTGAGCCTAATACTGCTGAATTTGAAGAAGTTTTTGGTAATCTTAATAATGAAACTGTTGAAAGAGAAACTTCTGGTATGCAAGCTGAAACTTTTGAAAATGATAATGAAAGTTTAGGCACTGAAGATGAGTATGTGTCGGAGTTACAAGGAGGGAATGAGGGAGGAGTTGAAAATGTAAGAGAGGATGAGAGGTATGGGCTAGGACAAGGGCAAAAAGAAAACGATGGCCCTCTGATAGATAAAAACAATGAGTCTAGCCGGGATGACAACCTTAGGGTAGAAGTCAAGAGCTCCCCACTCTTGCATGCAAAAAACTCTCCTCGCCATTCTGACTCCTCAAAACAGGAGTTAGTCTCAGATATGCACGGGGATAAGCCACATTCACCACACTCTCCTCATTTGGAGGATGTGAGTGTTGAAACAAGGGAGGATCAGCCCTATCCCCCGCCTTTATTTCGTGCACTTGACTCTAAATCTCCTAGGGACACAGACGAGCAAGCACCGTTGCGTATTGTTGTCGGAACAAGCGGAGAGGGATCCACTTTGTGTGCCCATCAAAGACAGCTTGGAAGTCCTACCTTAGCTAATATCACGGCAGCTTTAGCCGTAGGCACCAGTCCTCAAACCAAGACTGAGGGACAGTATGAACGCTTAGGTGACACTGATGCTCCTCGGGATCAACCTGAGACTGGATTAACGGGCATTCTCAGTGACCCTGGTGTTGTTAGTGGTGTTGCCCAACAAGTCCAAGACAGTGATTTATCACAGTCTAGGACACAATTTTCTGGTTGCAAAGCTAATGAATCATCAACTACTGGTAAGGGTTTAACCCGAGGATCCGTAGGAAATCCTGAGTCAGTACTGATGACTTCAGGTCACACTTCAAGTGTGCAAACAACCTCCGGGTTGGATGAGCTTAATCAGTTGGTTACTTCGAAGGAGAGGCAGTTGGAAGTGTTGAGAAAGATTGACATAAGAAATTTGGCAGGGAAGGCAAAGGTTGATGAGACCCCTGAGACTGATGCCCTTCCCCTTGCACCAAAAGTTATTCACCTAGCCATGCTTCCATTTGTATCCTATTTCCTAGAACCAACAATTACACCACAAACTCAACCTTCTTCACCTTCATCATCTTCACATTCATCATCACAATCACCACCTCAACTTCCACCAACATCAACACAAAGAACACCAACACCACCCAAAATACCTTCAACTACTCAAAACCAAAACAAAGATGAAGTTTGTCAACTACTTTTAGGCATCTTACTCTCTGAAGCAGATTCGTTGAATGTTTATGATAGGGGGTGCTCAATGCCTTAGAATTGAGAAATCAGCAGCTTGAGCGTGAAAGTGAAGTGAATGACTTGAAAGAAAAATTAGAAGCTCAAAAGATTGAACATGAAGCCAAGCTTGCTGATCTTGAAAGGAGAATGAGAGCTTTAGAGTCTTGCCGACCGGCCTTGGTTTCTACCAGACGGGATGATCCTAATTCTGATGATCACCCCGAGGGGGAGAACCAAGGAGATGGTCAAGCCAATATTGAAGATACAACGGCAAGAGTTGAAGAAAATGTTGTTGAAAATGTTGATTCACAAAGAGAAGTAAATGAGGGTGGACAAGAAGAGAATTTTGAATCTGTTGAGGATCAAGAAGAAATTGAAAGAATTGCTTTAGTTAGACAAAGGTTCAATGAAGTTTTTGGTAATGAAGAAGAAGAAGAGGATGAGAAAAGAAGAGAAGAAGAGGTTGAAGTTGAGAATGTAAATGAAAATAAGCCTATGTTTGAAGTTTTTGAAGATTTAGGTGGACCGGAAGTAGTTCCTGAAGCTGAAAGAACTGAAGTTGGTGAACCATCATATACACCAGTTGTTGGTATATCACATCAGTATTCATTTGAGAACTTCCGAGGTTTTGATGAACTGAGAAAGACTCCAGAAGCTGCTGCTCAAAATTTCAGAATATCAACTTATAAGCAGATTCTGAGTGATGTGTGTAATTCTGAAGAAGTGCTTCCTGACAATTTTCCAACTGAATTGACTGAAGAACAATTGAGTTTCATCAATCGAGGGTACTTCTTTGCAGACAAAGAAAGAATGGTTGAGTTGGGAGTGAAACCGAAAGAAGCTGCTCTTAAAGTTAGATACTTGGAAGAACATGCTTATCCTATCTTCTGCAGAGCAACAAAAGTCTCCAAAGTTAAAAAACCTGAGATAATGTCAGTGTATAAGTTTAAGGAATTACATCAAGTAGAATAGTATAAAGAGGTTCTTAAAGCTTCAAAGAAAATGAACCCAACTCTCCTTCAACAACACAGAGAATACAGAATCCAGATCTTACTTGAAGTAAAATTGAGCCACGGAGCTGCTATCTCAGTTCCTACTTTTGTTGTGAAAAGAACAAACAATAAAAAGTACACATTTAGTGAAGCTCATTTCAAACTGCTACCAGTTGAAGATCTAATCTTTTTGTACTCCCACTTTCTGAATGCCATCCAAAGATATCATGAAGACCTGGTTGCTTTTGACGCTGTTAAGAGATTCATCTCTAGCTGCATTCAGTATACATCCTTGGAAGACTTTGAGATCGGATTTGAAGTGATGAAAAGAAAGACCAATGTGCCTTATCCAGATCAAAGTCTTCACACTGCAGATATTGAACAGCTAAGAATAGGTCAAGTGATTAAAAAGCCATCATCTAGGGTTGTCTTCATCAACAGTCAGAAAAAGAAGATTGCCATACGCTTTAGTGACCTTGCAGCTTATTCTAATGGTACCTTAGAATACTGCAAGAATGTTTTGACATTTTTGAAGGATGGTGAAGTAGATGTTGAACATAAGGAGTTATTTGATAATGATATCACCATAATCAATAGAAGACTTGTTCTCAGAGAAGATATAAGGAAGTTAAGGAGAGCTAAAAATGTGAAACAATGTCAGAACATAGTTCGTTGTAAAGGTGGTTGCTGGATCAAATATGCTCCAAGCAATGTATTGGGCCCACATAACATACCTCCACCAGATTATGCAGACAACATGGTTGTTCATAATAATAAACCACCTGGAGATAATTGGTTTTGGCATCCAAACAAAGAAAGACTTCATCTAAACCCTTGAAGATCTTCAGATGATGTGCATTATTGACAAATCAACACTAAGGGGGAGATTGTTAGAAATATAAATGTAATAGTGTTAATTTGTATTTCTCTTGTATTTGTACTAAATATGTAACATTCTAAGTGTGGAAGGGGGCAAAGTGTAAATTGTATAGAAAGTATATAAACCCATTCCAACACAACATTTTGTAACCTTTCACCCATAATGCAAACTAATCTTTCCCTTACACACACTTTCTCTCTCAAACACACACACTAACACACACTCTCAACCGCCATTAACACACACTAAAACACACACAAAAGCTCAATTTGATACTTTACACATACCATGCTCTTGGAGCTTGCTTCAATCCATAGAGAGCTTTGTCCAGCTTGTAGACATGGTTTGGATACTTAGAATTTTCAAAACCAGGAGGCTGATGTACAAAAACTTCTTCATCAAGTTTGCCATTAAAAAAAGGCACTTTTCACATCCATCTGATACACTTTGAATGTAACCTTGAGCCACCAATCTTGCCTTGTTTCTTGTCACAATACCTCTTTCATCCATCTTGTTTCTAAAGACTCACCTTGTGCCAATAATAGTCTTATCAGCTGGTTTAGGAACTAGTTTCCACACCTTGTTCCTTTCAAACTGAGTGAGTTCTTCTTGCATGGCACTCACCCATGATGGATCACTTAGAGCTTCTTCAACTTCAGTTGGTTCAGTCTTGCTAACAAAATTTGCAAACATAAAGAAATTTCCTTTGGCATTTCTTCTTGTCTGAACTTTTGAAGTGGGATCACCAATAATTTGATCAATTGGGTGACTTCTTGTCCACTTAGTAGCATGAACTGCAACATTGGGTACTTCCTGATCAGCTTCTTCTTCAACAGATTGAGAATCAGCTTGAGGCACAGAATCAGCTTGATCACTGTTAAGATCTTGAACAACTGAATTTGCTGAGCTGATAGGATTATCAGCATGAACTTGCTCACAGATGGGTAAAATAGCGTCATTTGATTTTTGAGGTTGAGTAGAAACATGAGGCTGATTCAGCTCTTCATCAAGATCATGGAAAATAAGAATCTCCCCCTCAACAGGTACGTCACTATCTTCAATAATAGGATCAGTAGGAGGATCACAATCAGGAACAACAAGTTCTTCAAAGTCAAAATCACCATCTTCTTGAGCTGAGCTGATTGAGTTTCATTCATCTATTTTCACATCAACTATGTCTTCAATAACTCTTGTTCTTTTGTTGTACACTCTGTAGGCTTTCATGAGTGTAGAATAACCAAGAAAAATTCCTTCATCAGATTTGGCATCAAATTTGCCCAAATGGTCTCTTTGATTTAGAATGAAGCAAGGACTTCCAAACATTCTTAAGAACCCTATTTCAGGTCTTCTGCCCTTTAATACTTCATATGCTGTCTTCTGATGCCTTTTCAACAATCAATGATCTGTTCTGGGTGAAGCAAGTTGTGTGAATAATTTCAGCCCAGAAATGAACCTTCACACCATTTTGAGCTAACATGGATCTTGGAGACTCAATCAGGGTTCTGTTTCTTCTTTCAGCAACTCCATTTTGATGTGGAGTTCTTGCAGCTGAATAACATTGAGAGATACCTTTACTAATGCAGAAAGAGTGCAGAGTTTGATTTCTGAACTCAGTTCCATTATCACTTCTAAGCTGCCTGACTGGCTTCTTGAAAAGGATTTCATCATTTTTTATGAAATTAATAATTACTTCAGCAGCTTCACTCTTGGCTTTTAGAAAGAAGACCCATGTAAACCTTGAATATTCATCTACAATGACTAGGGAGTACCTTTTTCCATTTAAGGAAGGTGTACTAACTGGACCAAACAGATCCATGTGCAGCAAGTCTAGACAAGATTCAATAGTTGAACATGTTCTAGATTTGAAAGAAGCTTTGTGTTGTTTTCCTTTTTCACAAGCACTGCACAACTTGTCTTTCTCATACTTGATAGCAGGAAGACCAGAAACTAACTCATTTCTGCTTAACTTATTAATATCTTTAACATTCATATGAGATAGTCTTTTGTGCCACAACCAATTCAACTCATCCTGAGTTTTAGACAAGAAACACACTTCTTCCAACACAGTAGGCTTGCTCATATCAAAAGTGTAAAGAGATTCATCTCTTTTAGCAATCAAGAAAACATTTCCTTCCAAATCACAAACAATCCCTCTATCAGCTCGAAATCTCACTTCATAGCCAACATCACACAATTGGCTAACACTAATCAAATTGTGTTTGAGCCCACTGACATATGAGACTCTTCTGAATGTAAGAGGACCATTTGTAAGAGAACCATATCCATCTGTAATTCCTTGAGAATCATCACCAAAAGTGACATTAGGACCAAGTCTGTTCCTAAAGTCACACAACAGGGACTTACATCCGGTTATATGCTTGGAACATCCACTGTCCAAGTACCAGATAAATGCATTGTGAATGCCCCGCAATCATGAAAAGAGTTAGTTCTTTTTGGGAACCCATCCAAGGATGGGTTCACTTGAGCTAACTGAAGTATCAGACTCAGTTTGAGTAGAATAAGAACTCTTATCACTTGATTTTACTTTCCATTGTTGTTTAGATTTTTCTTGAAAATTATTTTCAACAAATTTGGACTCATATTGTCTTAAATATCCTTTACCAATTCTAGCCTTTTTTGACTCATCTCTGAGTTTCTTTTGATCAACTTTTGAAAGACTATTTAGAAAAGAAACTTCCTTAAAAATCTCACTCAGCCTAGACTTAATCAGCTTAGAAATAAGTTGATCTGAGTCTTGACTGGGTGTTTTTGAATTTGACTTGGAGCTGTTTTTATCAGACTGACTCTTCTTAGTTAATTTATTCTGTTTCCCTTTCTGACTCTTTTGATTGGTCAGCTTAGAAGAGTTTTCCTTGGTCTTAGGTTCACTACTAGATTCAGATGGAGAGTCAGTCAGCTTGGAGGAATCCAGACTGACTTCAGACTTGGTAGGGGTAGACTCAACAGAAGTAATTCCATCAAACATAGATTGTAAATTTCAACCCTAAACAAAACCGAGAACAGGGTGTTTAGACTGTCTTTTGAGAATCTTCTTAGTGTGAATAACTGTAGGAGGTATATGCTGATAACAAGGTTCCATTGCACATACTTCACTTATGGCAATAGTTTGTCATAGTCACCATCAAATATGGCCTGAATTTGTTGAGGTACTTGCTCATTGACACACTTGGCAGCTCTTTTATAACCAGTACACCAGGACTCAGTTATGTGCTTGATTTTCAAATACTTTTCATCAGCTTGCTTAGCCTCTTGTAAAAGAGAAACATTTAATCTTTTTAAAGCTTTGATTTTTGACTGAAGTTTTTCAATAGACTGAGTTTGTACTGAAATTTCATTTCTTAAAGACACAATTTCCATTTTATGTTGTTTATTAAAATGTCTTTGGAAAAGAACCTCATCACCAAGTTTGTTCAGCTTAGCAAGTTTTTCTTCATTAGAAAGAGAAAGAAAAGGAGATACCTCTTGAACAGTGGATGCAGAATGAGTTGACTGGGTGAGCTGATTGCTTTCTTCTCTCAGCTTGGTCATGCTATCAAGAAGCTTTTCAGTAGCATCTTTGGCCATCAAACACTTCTCCTTGATTTCTTGACACTTGGCTGACTGTTCTTTGACCATGAAGCATTGAGCATCTTCATAGGTTTCATCATCAGAAGAAGTTGCACTATCAGCCCAATCTTTTGCAACAAGACTCTTTTCACTCAGCTTGCTTAGCCTCTTGTAAAAGAGAAACATTTAATCTTTTTAAAGCTTTGATTTTTGACTGAAGTTTTTCAATAGACTGAGTTTGTACTGAAATTTCATTTCTTAAAGACACAATTTCCATTTTATGTTGTTTATTAAAATGTCTTTGGAAAAGAACCTCATCACCAAGTTTGTTCAGCTTAGCAAGTTTTTCTTCATTAGAAAGAGAAAGAAAAGGAGATACCTCTTGAACAGTGGATGCAGAATGAGTTGACTGGGTGAGCTGATTGCTTTCTTCTCTCAGCTTGGTCATGCTATCAAGAAGCTTTTCAGTAGCATCTTTGGCCATCAAACACTTCTCCTTGATTTCTTGACACTTGGCTGACTGTTCTTTGACCATGAAGCATTGAGCATCTTCATAGGTTTCATCATCAGAAGAAGTTGCACTATCAGCCCAATCTTTTGCAACAAGACTCTTTTCACTCAGCTTGCTTAGCCTCTTGTAAAAGAGAAACATTTAATCTTTTTAAAGCTTTGATTTTTGACTGAAGTTTTTCAATAGACTGAGTTTGTACTGAAATTTCATTTCTTAAAGACACAATTTCCATTTTATGTTGTTTATTAAAATGTCTTTGGAAAAGAACCTCATCACCAAGTTTGTTCAGCTTAGCAAGTTTTTCTTCATTAGAAAGAGAAAGAAAAGGAGATACCTCTTGAACAGTGGATGCAGAATGAGTTGACTGGGTGAGCTGATTGCTTTCTTCTCTCAGCTTGGTCATGCTATCAAGAAGCTTTTCAGTAGCATCTTTGGCCATCAAACACTTCTCCTTGATTTCTTGACACTTGGCTGACTGTTCTTTGACCATGAAGCATTGAGCATCTTCATAGGTTTCATCATCAGATGAAGTTGCACTATCAGCCCAATCTTTTGCAACAAGACTCTTTTCACTCAGCTTCCTTAGCTCTTGTAAAAGAAAACATTTACTCTTTTTAAAGCTTTGATTTTTGACTGAAGTTTTTCAATAGACTGAGTTTGTACTGAAATTTCATTTCTTAAAGACACAATTTCCATTTTATGTTGTTTATTAAAATGTCTTTGTAAAAGAACCTCATCACCAAGTTTCTTTTGATCAACTTTTGAAAGACTATTTAGAAAAGAAACTTCCTTAAAAATCTCACTCAGCCTAGACTTAATCAGCTTAGAAATAAGTTGATCTGAGTCTTGACTGGGTGTTTTTGAATTTGACTTGGAGCAGTTTTTATCAGACTGACTCTTCTTAGTTAATTTATTCTGTTTCCCTTTCTGACTCTTTTGATTGGTCAGCTTAGAAGAGTTTTCCTTGGTCTTAGGTTCACTACTAGATTCAGATGGAGAGTCAGTCAGCTTGGAGGAATCCAGACTGACTTCAGACTTGGTAGGGGTAGACTCAACAGAAGTAATTCCATCAAACATAGATTGTAAATTTCAACCCTAAACAAAACCGAGAACAGGGTGTTTAGACTGTCTTTTGAGAATCTTCTTAGTGTGAATAACTGTAGGAGGTATATGCTGATAACAAGGTTCCATTGCACATACTTCACTTATGGAAATAGTTTGTCATAGTCACCATCAAATATGGCTTGAATTTGTTGAGGGACTTGCTCATTGACACACTTGGCAGCTCTTTTATAACCAGTACACCAGGACTCAGTTATGTGCTTGATTTTCAAATACTTTTCATCAGCTTGCTTAGCCTCTTGTAAAAGAGAAACATTTAATCTTTTTAAAGCTTTGATTTTTGACTGAAGTTTTTCAATAGACTGAGTTTGTACTGAAATTTCATTTCTTAAAGACACAATTTCCATTTTATGTTGTTTATTAAAATGTCTTTGGAAAAGAACCTCATCACCAAGTTTGTTCAGCTTAGCAAGTTTTTCTTCATTAGAAAGAGAAAGAAAAGGAGATACCTCTTGAACAGTGGATGCAGAATGAGTTGACTGGGTGAGCTGATTGCTTTCTTCTCTCAGCTTGGTCATGCTATCAAGAAGCTTTTCAGTAGCATCTTTGGCCATCAAACACTTCTCCTTGATTTCTTGACACTTGGCTGACTGTTCTTTGACCATGAAGCATTGAGCATCTTCATAGGTTTCATCATCAGAAGAAGTTGCACTATCAGCCCAATCTTTTGCAACAAGACTCTTTTCACTCAGCTTGGCAACTTGTGCTTTTAATTTCTTATATTTTAGCTTGAGTTTTGAGTATTTTTCATCTTTTGCACCACTTTTAGACTTAGAGTAATCAGCTTGTTGAGTGGGTTTTGATTTACAATCATTAGCCATATGACCAGTTTTACCACATTTGTAACAAGTTACTTTTGACATGTCCAAAGGCTTTTTGGGTTTGTCATTTTTAAAAGTTCCTTTTCCTTTTCCTTTAAATTTTGAAAAATTCCTTCTCCTCAATCTTTCAGCCAACATGGCAACCTCATTTGCTAAACTCTCAGTTTCATCACTTGAATAATATTCTGATACGTCCCAAGGTGTATCAATATACCAAAGTATATTGTACACAGAACACGTGTAGAGGGGGGGTGAATACAACTTAATTCGATCTTTACACCTTTTAAATACAAGTTTTAAAGACTCAGCTTAAATATAAAATATGTAAAGAACAGGAATCAATAAAACAGTAAAGCAGTAAATAATAAGAGACATTCTTGCACACAGATTGTAATTTTCAAAGTAATCCTTTATTAAGAAATAATCTATACAAAGAATTACAGGGTTGTTGCGGAAACAAGATAGCCTACAGATATTTAAACAACCCTCTGAAATGACAAATTACAATCAACAAGTTTCTACTCAAGAGAATCAGCCCAAGCTGATCTCATACAGACTAAGCTGTGTGTAAGAGCAAAGAAAACTTATGTGAAGAATGATTCTCAGGAATGCCACTACATATGAAGTCAAGGAATGGGGCTTTTATAGGCGAAGGCCCTTCTTTTCTTGGTGTCCAATTTAACCACGTATTTATCTTCTATTGGATGTCAGAAGGAATATTTGATCATGTCAATTCATAGTACTTGTGGTCCCCAAGTACTGTCACTAATTCTTTTTCATCCAATAAGAGTATGGACACGCATATGTAATTCAAAACACCAACCTGGATCCTAGGATTCTTCCTAGTCACGTCATTCGTCCTTATCTTCAATCCAGGTTGTTATCTTCACTTGATTGTCAGACACAGATTGGGCCATTTGTCAAAGCACCAATCTGCCTAAATGTTTCTAAGCTGACTGCTAATCCCAAGCTGACTTCCACTACCAGCTTGGTCTTCTATCTTCAATCCTCCTCTTCGAATTGGATTGAATGCTATAAACATTGTTGTTGCAGCTTGAATAACACTTGCTTCCATAAGATGTTACATTACAAAACATGAAGTATGATCTGGGCCAGAAACAGATCGTAAGTTGTGTCAGCTTAGTCTGACCCATATCAGATTACAAGAACCAAAAGCTTTCTAAGTGTTTTACTATCAGATTTGTCATCACCAAATTTACAATGAACATTAGGACTCAACAATCTCCCCCTATTTGATGATGACAAAACCCAAAACACTTCTAACTATCAGCTTACAAAGAATCAAAGTAAAATTTCTACAAAGAGCTTGTGACTCTTTGAATCTTTTGGGTTCTTTTAAACTGATATAAAATATAAGCAGAAACTGAATTTATACAAACTACTTTGCATATATTGAGAATTGAAAATATATTACAAACTGTTAGGTCCAGATTTAGTCCAGACTTACTGGACTGGCTCCAGACTGGACTACTGGAACCTTATTTAGGTTTGTTAAGAAACTTGTTTTGCTGGTCTCGCTCCAGACCCGACTACTGGAGCCTCACTGAAGATCTGACCAGAAAACATATTCAACTGGACCTACTCCAGACTTGGAATCTGGAGTCCCTCTGAAGATTTGTCCAGAAATAATTGAAGACTAGTGAGCATTTACTTGTACAGGTATCTGGAGCATTCTCCAGATTAGCTCACTGAAGACTTCACCCCAGTCCAGATCTACTCTACTGAAGACATTCTGACTGAAGTCAAAGACTGAAGTCTGAAGGAAGAAGACTTAACAAATGGCGGAGTCCACTGGAAGTCTTACCAGATCTGCACACTGGAGGATTGTTAGTGTTCTAGATCCTGCAAGTCTGAACACTAATATCGAGGATTGACTTTAGCCTTTAACACACTTTCCAAAGAACAATCCACTTGTTCTTTAACAAAAGTATACGTGTGTTAAGGTGGTTGGATAATAGGATACACTTGCACTTGATGTGACTTTATCCTTATTCTTATCTAATACATTTAATGTTCTTGTTGGATCATTAAATGTATGCCAACCATATTTGTACGGCACAAATTCACTGGTGAATTTTGTAACACCCCAACTAAGGCGGAGCGATGAGATGTACAGAAAGTCGAGTATTCGAAACAAAGGATAATAGATAACATTCACCATAGCTTTATTTGATAAAAATAAATTTTACAATGCACAAGCATGTGAACCAATTCCCAAGTACAATACGTCTACCATACTTGGATATTGAGTCCACGAAACAAATAACAAATACATGAGATTATATACTACAATGATCAAGGCGGATTCCATTGCCCGTCACAAGGTTTGATCTTTGACTCCAAAGTGCAAAACAATAATCATGATGCATATAAATCCTCAAAGCTTATGCTAATTCCTGAAAAGCATGAAGAAAAAGTGTCAACTACGAAAACGTAGTTGGTGAGTGCATAGGTTTTTAAGTACATTCCGTTACGTATCCATTTCAAAATAGTTGGGAAATCCATGGTGAATTATAAAGTTCTCATTTGTCACATTTATCGAGAGAGGAAAACATATCAATCGATTTATCATTTATCATACCAAAACCATTTGGTCATCAATACTTCAATATTGCCAAGTTCAACAACTTTCAAGATTCCATACAAGGTCCAATACCCAAACCGTATGTTCAAACCACAATTTCCATCCATAATATAATATCAATACCGCTTGGTCAATGGTAAGACTACCATGACGTAAATCGATGAGATTGTTCTTGAGCCACTACTAAGACCGGTTATGTCCCAATAATCAATATATAATGTCCCAAATGATAAGATAATGATAAGCACATGCTGTCAATCACGTGCATAAAGATAACCAAGGTCGTGCCATGGAGACGCCCATAAATATATAGTAGTTAGAGCACCGCGAGGCCAGACTGGCGATGAAGGTGGCCACCAAGGCAGACCAAACATCCCACCGTTACCTATAATAGTGGATGAGGGGACAAGTCCTAGTTGCGCAACCCTCTAACTACAGGCCTCAAATGAGTTAATAGTAGTGTACAGGAGACCACCGTTTGACAGTACTCAAGCTCATCATATAACATATAACACGTTGAACATACAATACAATTCCCATATCATTATCATTATTTCAAAGAATCATTTCATAAGATAAAGTCATTTTAATTAATCATGCTTTTCACCCCGTAAGTAAAACATATAAAAGAGTTTGAAAGGGGCTATGACTCACCTTGATATGCCGCATATTATATTCACTCACCCAAAATGGGTACTTCCCATCTATCACTTCCTTGACCATATATCCATCATATTCCTCAATCACACTTCAAGTCAAGACTATCCCTACGATAGGACTAATATACGTAAGTTCCTATCTTAAGCCATCACTAAGAAATGCCACTTTCATTATGTTGTCATAAATTTTGGGATCCAAGTATATTGTTAATATTTGCATCTTTTTGGTTGTAGAGAGTGTTGGTGTAAAAGTCGTTTTCTCATTATACGTTTTTGTACGTTTATTGGAATTTCGGTAATTTGGCTTTGGTTTATATGATTTCCATTGTATACTTTGCTTAGTAATAATATTTGACACTAGTGGTCTTATAATATATTTATGTATATTTTCTGATTTGTAATTATATATTTAATTTAATATTATTTAATTAATTATTTATTCATTTTATCGATTTATTAATTAAATAATTCCTTAAAAATACTTTTAAGTGTCATAATTGCCTTTATAAATTATGGATAATTTCATTTGAATTATCTTCTGATATATATGCTCCTTAATTTATAATTTCATGATTTA
>CM067169.1:74595217-74604329 GCA_034093135.1 Erigeron breviscapus | reverse complement strand
AAATGCTTGAAACTTTGCATTGCAACTTGTGAGATATACTCTAAGTAAACTTACGAGTATTTCCAAGTCAATTAGATCACTTGTATTTCAGGATTGTTTAGATACTTACACTTTGGTGTTTATCTTTGTTCCGCAACAATCCTTGTATTTGTTTATACATCAATAAATCAAATACATTAGAAAACAACGTGTCTCAATGCTATATACTTGATTATATTTATATATATATCTTTATATAGTTTCTGCCATTTGTTCTTGCATTATTCATATTGTCAATTGTTTCTTGTTATCCTTATCTGGATCGTAAACTGAACTTGTCCATCAAGATTAGTTGTACTTGCTAGTCGGGTTTGTTAATCATCTATATATTTTGGGACTCACAAGCAATGTATGCAATGCTTACAATCAATTGTAAATGCATCAATCACAGACCAACAATCAATAATCGTCAATCATAAACCAATAGTCAATAATCGTCAATCATAAACCAATAGTCAATAATCGTCAATCATGAACCAATAATCAATATTCGACGAACATGAGCCAACAATCAATAATCGTCAATCATGAACCAATAATCAATATTCGACGAACATGAGCCAACAATCAATAATCGTAACGGGGCTCACTTGTCAACAGAGGGACAAGGCCGCATTTCAACGTACATAAGTCAAATCCTCTATCAGTGGAATTTATGCACAACATATGCATCAATCAACATCCATTCATCACAATTCCATTAATCATCAAACATCAATTTAAGTTAAACTATACGTACATACACTTAAGAGGATTCTACTTCCTTCGAGTCCCAGATGCTTATGTATAGGGTCACCCGCAGCCTTCCCACCACATCTAAAACCCAATGAAGGCATAACCGACTTCCATGTATGTACGTCTATCCTAATATTAATGAAATACTTAAAAAAACATAAACCAAGTCATTCAAGCGTAATAACCGTCTCGACAATTCAACATTTAAACCAAATCACTCAATCAATCAACAACGAAAAGAACCATCACATCAATCCAACAATCAAGCCCATCAATCAATAAATCAATAAAAGCAAGTAAACAAGCAAGGTTTACACTTTTCAGCCCGAATCTCAAGCGAGTAGGGAGATACGAAACTCACCTCGATGACTTATGAAAAGTTAAGTCGATATAAAGCCGAGTTATGGAAGTACAATATTCTCCGTGCGCCCAACACCTAAATATCGATCATACATTCACATCAACATTCATAAGTATACATACAAAGTTATCAAGAAAACGGCAAAACCCTAAATAGGTTTCCAAAGTGTTAAATGACTCCTAAGACTCTTAATCAATGTTATATAAGACAAGAAGTGAATTAGATTAAGGCTCGACGCGTAAAAAGGTCCAGAAGGTCAAACTAGGTCAAACAAGGAAAGTTCAGGATTACAAAGGCCGTAACTTACGGTCAATCTCGGCGTAAGGTACGGTGGCATTTTTACAACAGGCGTAAGCTACGGCGGCAAGGGGCGTAACCTACGGTCCTCTAGAAATGAAGGTTTTGGCGTCTGGAGTGGCGTAAACAGTGGGTTTTTGGGCGTAAGGTAAAACTTCAGCGTAAGCTACGCCCCAAAGGGCCGTAACTTACGCCCAAGCAAAATTGTACTAGCGTAACCTACGCCCCATAGGGCCGTAGGTTACGCCCCCTACTGGGCAACCCACGAACAGCAGCAGCAGTTAAGTGCAGAAAACATACCCAAAAACCCCTAATTTCGACCCAAATCAATTTACAACGACTTGTAACCCATTTTGAAGCATAACTAAACATCAATAACCATAAATACACATAACCCAACCCACAAATTCGACCAAAACATCACAATCGCTTCCAAATCACCCAAACCCTAAATTAACCCTAATTTCCATTTTACCACTTTAAAGACTTGGAATCACATCGAAACGACTAGAAACACATAAACAAGCATAATTGGAAGTAAAAGAGTTGAATTAGACTTACACAAACTTCTCCTTGAGCTAGAACCCAAAATTAGGTCGAATGGGTTAAAAAGCAAGAACTTCCACCTTTGATTCTTCAATAAGACGATAATGTGGTATAGATGGCGATGATTCTAGTGTTATATCAATTTCAAAACACTAATCGATGCTAGAGAGAGATGAAGGAATGAAATGGGTCTTTGGTCTTGCCTTTTACTAGAGAGAAAGGGAGAAGAGATAGATAGATAAGAAATGGGAGGGGGAGAAAGAGATAAGGGGGGAAAGAAATGGTCATGGGTGGCTGGTGGGTCGTGGACTACCCACGGGCCGACCCGATTCTCTTCACAAGCCAAAATACAATCGATTACACAATTAAACGCCAAACAAACATATTAACGACCCGACTCACATACCACATAGTCATATAATCACAAATGGGCCCAATTATTTCATTCAACAAGCTTGTTAGTCAGATTACACATAAAGTCAACGGGTCAAAATTCGCGGATGTTACAGCTATTACCTAGGAATTAACGAAATACAATAAAATAATCAAAAAGCTGTCATGTTCTAAGGACAGCCACTAATTGATCAACCAATGGGAAATGGACAGACAAAGCTTCTAGAAAGATTCCTTCTGCACAAGGGCCCACAAACCATTAGGATTAACGTTGTCACACGCTCCTCCCTTATATTCTTGACAGCTGTCATTCCTTCTTTATTGGGTCCACAAACACGTGACTGGAACAAACTTTATTACTGAAAATTGGAACGTGAATCTGGAACTTTCACTAGAGACTTAAATCTGGAGCATCCATCTGGAGAGTAGACTGGAGCTGGTCACTGGAGCGCTTCAGTGGAGAACTTCACTGGTGGATCACTACTGGTTGTCACTGGAGACTCTTTCCACTGGAGAAGTGTTACTACTGGTGACTGGACTACTTGTCTGAAATGGGCTATTGCTGGCAGAATTAGCATGGCCTGCTCAGATGGCATTATTCGTTCAGTTCTACCTTTCAGTTCAGTTGACTTCTCCAGTTCACTGGTGTCAGTTAGTTCAGTGAACCTGGACATTTCTACATCAGCTGGACTCAATAGACTACCTACACGTGATAATTTGGAGAATAGAAATGTCCCGATAGTTTGTAATTTGTGTCCATTGTGTAATGATGCCCCTGAAACTGTAACACCCCAAATATATTAAAGTATAGATTTAATAATTTTATTATAGTTTTGCCTTTAAAATGATTTCCTAGTATTTAAATTTAATAAATGGGGTTGTTTTAGTTGGAACCTTAGTGTCTAGCGGATATTTTACCTCCATAAAAAGAATAAGGCGTGGCACTATGAGAAAGTGCCAGCCATATTTCTCCTCCTTTTGAAAACACATCTTCAACATCACCAATTTCATATTCTACCTACTTCTTCCATATCTTCTAGCATTCTTCTAAGTGTAAATTCTTCCTTTTCAATCTCAATCAAGAATCCAAATAAAGGAAATTCCTAATAATAATGACATTCAAGTTTCTAGAAATCAAGTTGGAGATTTTAGTGTGTGTGGGTGTGTGATTTTCGAAACACACAAGGAAGAAAGGAAAAAAAGATTTGAGTTTGGGATTGCATGTTATCATCTAGTTGATCTCCATCACAAGTTAAAGGTACTTTTAATTATTTTGATTGTTTTAATTAGGGTTCTTAGAATCCAAAATAATTTGGGATTTTTCATCAAAGTAGGTTATTTTGATATATTTAAAATTAGGGTTCTTGATGTTAATGAAATTTGGGGGTTTTTATATAAAATGAGTTATTTTGATTTAATACAAGTTAAGGTTCATGGAAGTTAATCAAATTGGGTATTTTAGTGGGATGATCATATTGTTGTTAAGTTGCATGAGTATTTTGAGGGTAAAGTTGTTGGTAACTTTCATAGTCAAAGATATAAAAGTGATGATTTTGGTTAATAATGTGAAATGACGTTGTTAATATGGTCATAAGTAATTTATAGCTAAAATGAGAATACTAAAGTGGGTTAACTCAATAAGAAAATAAGATTGGGATGTGAATTAGGATGCTAATAATGTTAGTGATATATGACTAGATGACCTTGTGTTTGAGGTGATTTATGGTTAGTTGACCCTATATGCATATTGTGATTATTGCTAGGTTGAAAGCGATAATATGAGTTCATGTGATCATCGTGGATTTGGTAGTTCGTCATTGAGGTGAGTACTTTTATATATGACAATTCACATGTTGGTTCAATTACATAATGATGGTAGAATCTATATGACGTATTTAAATGATTGGATAAAGACCATACGGGGTATGGCAATGTGATTTGGATGTGACTGAAATGTTTAGTTGGTTGTTTGAATGTATAGAAGTATATAAATTGTGTAATTGTGTAGAGTTGCAAGAATTAAGACCCATGGTATCATGATGGGATATGACAATGTGATTTGATTGTCGGTTAGTATGTTTTATTTGGTTGATTGATTATATGGTTTCACATATTGTGTGTTGATGTGAAGGTATTTTTGGGATGAGATGTTTGCGTGGTAATATAGGTTTTATATCCTATTCTTATGTATTGTTTCCATTATGTGCATATTTGTATATAAACGTACTCACTAAGCGTAAGCTTATTCTTTTAGTTGTTCACCTTTTTATAGGTCTTGAAAGTGGGACTAAGCGATTGTTTAGTAGCGCTTGAAGTGAAGTTGTGCATTTTGAAGTTAGTTAGCCATTTTGCGGAGAAATGTTGAGTGTTGGTAGAAACCTAGTTGGGCTCTCAAACCTAATGGCTCTTGGTACATATGAAGTATTTTTGGTAAAGTTTTGTTATGTACATTTCTGCAAAAAGTTGGGTTAGAGTCATGGTCTTTTGTATCTTGATGTATTGTAAAACCCTAGTCGATGTTAACTTGGGTAATATGACCCGTTTGGTTGCAAAATGAACGTTTGATCAAATGAACACTTTTGTTATGTTTACTATTGTATTTGAAACTTGTTTGAATCAGAAATGTTGTGTCATGAAGCTTTGAATTGAGTTTGGAAAGGTTGCAAGATGTTTTAAGTGTCAAAATGTACGAAATTGAATCTGACGGCCGTTGTGGCTTTGATGGTCGATGTTGACAGCCGAAGCTGGAACATCGACCGTCAAACCTTCTGACTTTTTTTCCAAATTTTTGTCGGGACTTCGTTTAACCTTTCCGAGACCCGAAACTTGTACCGTAGTCTTATATTATCATATTAAGAAGATTACATTTGTTGTTTTTCAAATCTGATGACTTTGATTTTTGACGAAAATTGCCCATATTTTTCTAAGTATAAGTTATGAAATTGGGTTTTCAATAATTATGCTTTTATTTCGGGTTGAGTCCTTTCTGAAACGCTTGATCATTTAATGACCTCGTGTATATTGGCGACTGAGCTGTGGTATAGGATCAGGGAATGGTGCAAGGTCCCCCAATTTTTTTCTTTTTCCATAAATGACTTGCTCGAACTACATTCCTTCTCTTAGGTGGGGGCGACAACCAAAGGTATGTTACATTCGGTGTTTATGATCACTTGTTGGAGGATATGGAAGGCGAGGAACGAAAAAATGTTCAAAGGAAACTTGGTCCTTATTGCCAACTGTTTCCATTTTTGGAATGGAATATTTATGGAATCTCCATGAATAGGCTCAAACCTTATTCCATGGTATTTACATGAGGTAAGGTGGTGCAAAACATCCAAAGTGTAGTGTTTTATGGGTATTATATAGAGTTTCGAGGCTGAATCTATCATGGGAGAGTTGGAAATTTTTTTGCTTTTTGTAGAGACTTTTCTCTACTTTTACTTGTATATCATCTTATGTTAATTCTTTTTTATTGATTAATGAAATTCGCCTTTTCAAAAAAAAAAAGAAAAGTATTTCTGTTATTTTAAATTGGTTTAATAGGTCTGTATTGAATTAAATTTAAAAGAATTATTTTAGTTGGGTTGTTAATAGGAGTTTAAAATATGTTTTAATTTGGTTGGATAGATATAAGAAAGAAATCAGTTTTCTAATGAATAGAATAAATTTACCTATGATAAGGACTCCGCATCTACCAATAAACTAAAACAGGATTGACATGTTCTTGAAACGACACGTGGCGTAATCATTGATCGACAAGTGTCCTTTAAATTTATTTATTTTGTTAAATTAGCTTTTTTAGTTGTATATAAATTCAATTTCCTTATTAGACTTAGAATTAAACTCTAACTTTTGGCTTATTAATACAAAAGACATTATAACCTTATTTGATTGATCGTTTTCTCATTAATAAATTGTCACTTTTTCTTTCTCAATTCTTCAACTCCTAATACTTATATTAATTATAATAAGTTATTAACATGAAGACTTCAAAAATTTGAGTTTACGATCCGAAATCACAAGGCTATTGCCATCATCCACTATGCTTACAAGTTCCGATTTTGATGTGGTTCTAAAAATTCAAGGTAAATTCAAAACTCTAACTAAACATATATTATATTTATCAATACTGTTTATTATAATTTAGCTTCGACCATCGATTTACTTTAACCACAATTTATTTCATACTCACGAATCATGTATGAGGCATATTCGAATTTTTTATGATACAATTTATATAGCTACCGTAAATCGTACTGTACGGTTATTAGGACCGGTAATAAAACATTATATAACCCAAAACATTTTTCCTATAAAGTTGAGTCAAATCAACCACACAAACACAACAACATTGAGTGAAATCCAAGAAAGCTGGTTGTTTCCAACCTACACACACCATCAACCAGCCCCAATCCCTCTAAAAATTCATTAAAATTTATAACGATGATCAATCATTAATTAACCACGATGGAGACATATGTTTCTTCACAATGCCACTTTTGATCAATCAATAAATCAATTACGAGAAAGAATCTTATATGTACATGAAAAAAAATGAATGACATTAAATTAGTTTCATGGGAAGATTTTCAACAAGAAGTTGCCCGGATTTCGAGTCTTTTGTTAGCACTTGATGAAGCTAATAACAATAAGTATTTCATCCAACACAAACTCAATTCCATGTTACAGGTTCTGTCATAGAATTCTTTTCTTCGGAAGTAGTAAGTAGTCTTTGTTTTTTTTTTCTTTCTTTTTCTAATGAATCTTTCCTAGGGGTTGAACCGGCTTAACCCGAAATCTGAAACAAGTTGAAATCTAATTAAAAACGAACCTATCTAAATAAACACATCCTGTACGCCATGTATAGGCCTATACTTGGCGTGTGGCGTAGGTGGTCCGCTTAAACACTATACGCCACGTATAGCGTATATGCGGTGTTTGCTAGGAAAAACGATGTGTGTGAATAGATTGTCCCTATATATAGTTAAGTAAAATGTGTTTGTATAAAAAAAAAATTTATCTAGTATAATAAAGTTTTTGGAGTATATGGTTGGAGATAAGTTTTTTTGGAGGGATTTTTCTGTATATTTGGAGATGAAGAAATGGATTTATTATTTGAAGACACGGGTTTGCCAAATCCCGGTACACTCTGTAATCGCAGTTTAGTTTCTTAGGATGTGAATGATCTATATATGTACATGAAAAAAAATGAATGACATTAAATTAGTTTCATGGGAAGATTTTCAACAAGAAGTTGCCCGGATTTCGAGTCTTTTGTTAGCACTTGATGAAGCTAATAACAATAAGTATTTCATCCAACACAAACTCAATTCCATGTTACAGGTTCTGTCATAGAATTCTTTTCTTCGGAAGTAGTAAGTAGTCTTTGTTTTTTTTTTCTTTCTTTTTCTAATGAATCTTTCCTAGGGGTTGAACCGGCTTAACCCGAAATCTGAAACAAGTTGAAATCTAATTAAAAACGAACCTATCTAAATAAACACATCCTGTACGCCATGTATAGGCCTATACTTGGCGTGTGGCGTAGGTGGTCCGCTTAAACACTATACGCCACGTATAGCGTATATGCGGTGTTTGCTAGGAAAAACGATGTGTGTGAATAGATTGTCCCTATATATAGTTAAGTAAAATGTGTTTGTATAAAAAAAAATTTATCTAGTATAATAAAGTTTTTGGAGTATATGGTTGGAGATAAGTATCTAGTATAATAAAGTTTTTGGAGTATATGGTTGGAGATAAGTTTTTTTGGAGGGATTTTTCTGTATATTTGGAGATGAAGAAATGGATTTATTATTTGAAGACACGGGTTTGCCAAATCCCGGTACACTCTGTAATCGCAGTTTAGTTTCTTAGGATGTGAATGATCTAGTTTTAAATGGAAAAAAAATGTTCATTTTAAACAAGATGGTGTTCTATGCATACAATGGAGATGATCTTATAACTTATGTGTTGTTTATTTCTTACAAAATTACTAATTTTGCTTATATGCTATCCAAAATGCATGAGATAGTCATTTGATTTACTTATGCTGTTTCAAAACGCAATGCATGATATAGTGATCTGGTTCGCTTATACTATATCAAAACAGTAAGTTGATAAGATGTTGAAATACACAATCCCAAATACATAGGTAAATTAACTACAATCGGATAAACATCTTGAATAAACAACCCTTGATCTGCTTATTTCAACCTCAAATGAGATCATATTCAAAAGCTGTTTGCTTCTATCCAAACACTTAAAATCTGTTTAGCTGGGTATCAAGCGCGGTTTTAGACATAAGTAGTATTTTAAGCAATCCTAAATTCTCCTACTCATTGCACGGTGGTAGTGTGGTTGAATGTACCGCGTTGGATGATATGATTTTGTTTTGCTATCCACCAGTATCACTGCAACACATAATCCTGTCGGCGGGGTATTTGGGGAGGCGAGATGTGCACCGTAATGCTTCTACCCAAGGGTAGAGAGATTGCTTCTGGATATTTGTTTTAACATCCGTTTATCATTTATTTGGCTTAGGAATTACATTGCTTTTTAAAGTTGATTGGAATTAGTTGTTGCCATTAATTGTAAGGTTAAATAGAAATTCTTCTTTTCTTATGGAATTGGGGTCACGATTAATACTTGAACTTTATATATTGGCTTCTGATTCAATATTTTGACTTTTTATGCTTAAAAGCTTAAAGTTTTCATCTTGATATATGCAGTTACAAGTAGAATCAT
>CM067169.1:74582717-74590217 GCA_034093135.1 Erigeron breviscapus | reverse complement strand
GTAATTCTAATTAAAAAGGGGTTTTGTGACCGAATTGTCACTTTGCAACAAGTAAAAGTAAATAACTGAAATCCGGTATTACCGGGGCAGGGATCGTTCTCAAACGATATTGAAAATGTTTTTATGACAATAATTTAAAAGGCATCCATCTTGATTTCGCTCAACAATACGCTCAGATTGCACATAAATGAAGTTCAAATCCAAATTGGTTGATTAAATAACCGAGACTCAAACAAAGCACCAACCCCGTACCCGTCAAGTTAATGACATCATTTGACTCTCTTGCTTAAACTAGTTTCGTTACAAAGACCGGTACCCCAAGACATCTTTTATAACTTCCCTAATCAAACAGTTATTTTGGTTATTGAGATAACAATTATACCTATCGATTGTACCCAACCGTTAACACATTCCTCCCTATTATCAAGAACGATTATCTACCGTACCCGTCATAGACCCAATCGTTTGTACCCAAACAATCAAAATGAAATATATGTAATCAATAACTACCATTAAAGACACACATAAATCACCAATCAATTCAAGATATATAATAAGGAAGAAATATGCTAAGATCTCGATATAACGTTAAATGAAATCAACATTGAATTAATAAAATCGTGCAATCTTTACATATTGTCTTACTCCATCAAGATGGATGATGAAGCGATTAGCCACTCATATTAAAATAAGAATAACAAAGAAAATATGAAGAAATCATTGTTACCGAATGATAATAATTGAAAGCTACGAACGAAATTGATCCAATCGTGTTTGAAATCCTAAAATATGATGAATAGATGAAAATATTACTGAATAAAGCTTCAAAAACGGCTGGGAAAAAAGAAGAAGGGTTTTTGGGATAATTTTGCATGCTATTTATACTCTCCCAAAAATCTGCCAGAATCGGACCCAGTTACGGCGCAACTCATGTAGTTGCGGCGCAACTACTAGTTGCGGCGCAATTGGACGTTGACTCGCGTTGACCTTTGACCAATGTTGACTTGTGGCTGGCCAGGAACAAAAGGCGTTGCGGCGCAACTTATTCTTCTGCTTTTCGGTTGCGGCGCAATTACTAGTTGCGGCGCAATTGGACGTTGACTCGCGTTGACCTTTGACCAATGTTGACTTGTGGCTGGCCAGGAACAAAAGGCGTTGCGGCGCAACTGGGACAGTTTCGGCGCAACTTCACTTTCTGGAATTGGGTTGCGGCGCAACTCCCAGTTGCGGCGCAATTGTCTTTTTGCCAGCTTGACTTTTGTTGACTTCCTGCAATCTTCATCCAAATGCTTCCGAAATCCTCCGTTAGCACTTAATTCACCTCAACAATGTCGTTTTCTCCAGATTTACGCTTAAATACCTGTCAGTAACCTGAAACACTAACAAATACCATAACCGCACCAAATGTATACTAAAACGACTCATAAACCATGCAAAATCAACAAAATACAATGTGGGAAATGGGTATAAAATACGATATATCAAATCCCCCCACACTTAAGCTTTGCTTGTCCTCAAGCAATTCCAAACTTCAAAATCAATTTACCTTGGTACATATGGGAATAACATTACAGTAATCAAAAAGAAGCTAAACCATCATTGAAAATGAAACGAGATGGTTAGGCAGTTTTAATCTTAAATGAAAACTGGAATGTTTGACAATACTTGACTGATATACAAGCCTTAATAACACGACTAAGCACAAAAGAATCGAATCAGTGATATCTCGCCTATCCTACTCCAACTAACTTACTCTTGGGGTTGAATATTTGAATAATCACTCAATGCCTAGTCGTGATGCATAATCTTTTAACCATAGGCTTGTACTAGGTTCGTTCCTTCACCGCCATGATGCAACCACCACAACGTCTATCAAAAGAGGACTTTAAGGGTTTTAATGAACTTCTGAGGCTAAACAAGGTATTTAAAAGGGTATGGAAATTTGGGTAAACAAAGGGTGTTAAAAACAAATAACACAACATTTAACAAAGTTTTACATAATAGTCTAATCCATTAAATCCCATGTCATTAGTTTCCAACGGTCCAAAACCCGAGAAGTTGTCCAGACAATACCCCCAATAGACGATTAAAAACCGACACCATTGTGGTGTATGACCTTATACAACTCAATCAACCAAATCTAACCATGTTGGCTTAAACAAACGCGCCAACTTTTTTTTTTTTTTTTTTTTTTTTTTTTTTTTTTTTTTTTTTTTTTTTTTTTTTTTTTTTTTTTTTTTTTTTTTTTTTTTTTTTTTTTTTTTTTTTTTTTTTTTTTTTTTTTTTTTTTTTTTTTTTTTTTTTTTTTTTTTTTTTTTTTTTTTTTTTTTTTTTTTTTTTTTTTTTTTTTTTTTTTTTTTTTTTTTTTTTTTTTTTTTTTTTTTTTTTTTTTTTTTTTTTTTTTTTTTTTTTTTTTTTTTTTTTTTTTTTTTTTTTTTTTTTTTTTTTTTTTTTTTTTTTTTTTTTTTTTTTTTTTTTTTTTTTTTTTTTTTTTTTTTTTTTTTTTTTTTTTTTTTTTTTTTTTTTTTTTTTTTTTTTTTTTTTTTTTTTTTTTTTTTTTTTTTTTTTTTTTTTTTTTTTTTTTTTTTTTTTTTTTTTTTTTTTTTTTTTTTTTTTTTTTTTTTTTTTTTTTTTTTTTTTTTTTTTTTTTTTTTTTTTTTTTTTTTTTTTTTTTTTTTTTTTTTTTTTTTTTTTTTTTTTTTTTTTTTTTTTTTTTTTTTTTTTTTTTTTTTTTTTTTTTTTTTTTTTTTTTTTTTTTTTTTTTTTTTTTTTTTTTTTTTTTTTTTTTTTTTTTTTTTTTTTTTTTTTTTTTTTTTTTTTTTTTTTTTTTTTTTTTTTTTTTTTTTTTTTTTTTTTTTTTTTTTTTTTTTTTTTTTTTTTTTTTTTTTTTTTTTTTTTTTTTTTTTTTTTTTTTTTTTTTTTTTTTTTTTTTTTTTTTTTTTTTTTTTTTTTTTTTTTTTTTTTTTTTTTTTTTTTTTTTTTTTTTTTTTTTTTTTTTTTTTTTTTTTTTTTTTTTTTTTTTTTTTTTTTTTTTTTTTTTTTTTTTTTTTTTTTTTTTTTTTTTTTTTTTTTTTTTTTTTTTTTTTTTTTTTTTTTTTTTTTTTTTTTTTTTTTTTTTTTTTTTTTTTTTTTTTTTTTTTTTTTTTTTTTTTTTTTTTTTTTTTTTTTTTTTTTTTTTTTTTTTTTTTTTTTTTTTTTTTTTTTTTTTTTTTTTTTTTTTTTTTTTTTTTTTTTTTTTTTTTTTTTTTTTTTTTTTTTTTTTTTTTTTTTTTTTTTTTTTTTTTTTTTTTTTTTTTTTTTTTTTTTTTTTTTTTTTTTTTTTTTTTTTTTTTTTTTGTGAGCTACTTTTACTCTGACTAATTGGTATTCTCTTAAATAACATTTGAAACAGTGACAAATCATATGAGTATGTGCTGAAATGAATGATCCAGACTTTATCCAAACAAACATGACGAAATCAATCTATTCTCAGTAACCGAGAATATCCCAACCCGACATAAAGGACAACCCCAAACCATCCACTAGCATAGGCAACCAATGACCCACCAGGACTTCGACTATCGGTATGGCTAGGAAAAGGTATATATAAAGTGGAGTTAATAACAAAGAACAGGCTAGTGACAACAAGTTTTCTATTGTTTCTTGCACTAAAAGTGAGTGCAACACAAGGGTTTAACAGGTGGTTCACTAACCAGTGTAGTTAGCTACTAAGCACATTAACAAAACATGCACATAACAAATTTTTACGAAACAAGGGGTGAACATACAAAGAACAAAGGTTTTATCCTAAATTTGCCTCTTCTGATAAATAACACGGAACGATCAACCAGGACAAGTTCTAGAATCAACGCAATCACCGGCACACTCATAGCAAATGAAATAATCCGAAAATGGAAAAACCAACCTCAAACTTGCACATCATAGTTCAGAGCTCTAAAATAGAACCCTTACTCCTGGATAAATCCAAAAGCCTACGAGAGGGACAAATCTACAAGGCTAATAATTCCAAAACCGTAACACCTATCATAACTAGCAATGAATCAATAATCTCACAATTTGGGTGTTTTGGTGCTTTGAGCGTGCTAGTCATATTATTAATCCAGAAGGGATTGCCTAATTAATCAGTCAAAACACATTCCACAAATTAAACTTTGTACCCCCCCCCCCCCCCCCCCCCCCCCCCCCCCCCCCCCCCCCCCCCCCCCCCCCCCCCCCCCCCCCCCCCCCCCCCCCCCCCCCCCCCCCCCCCCCCCCCCCCCCCCCCCCCCCCCCCCCCCCCCCCCCCCCCCCCCCCCCCCCCCCCCCCCCCCCCCCCCCCCCCCCCCCCCCCCCCCCCCCCCCCCCCCCCCCCCCCCCCCCCCCCCCCCCCCCCCCCCCCCCCCCCCCCCCCCCCCCCCCCCCCCCCCCCCCCCCCCCCCCCCCCCCCCCCCCCCCCCCCCCCCCCCCCCCCCCCCCCCCCCCCCCCCCCCCCCCCCCCCCCCCCCCCCCCCCCCCCCCCCCCCCCCCCCCCCCCCCCCCCCCCCCCCCCCCCCCCCCCCCCCCCCCCCCCCCCCCCCCCCCCCCCCCCCCCCCCCCCCCCCCCCCCCCCCCCCCCCCCCCCCCCCCCCCCCCCCCCCCCCCCCCCCCCCCCCCCCCCCCCCCCCCCCCCCCCCCCCCCCCCCCCCCCCCCCCCCCCCCCCCCCCCCCCCCCCCCCCCCCCCCCCCCCCCCCCCCCCCCCCCCCCCCCCCCCCCCCCCCCCCCCCCCCCCCCCCCCCCCCCCCCCCCCCCCCCCCCCCCCCCCCCCCCCCCCCCCCCCCCCCCCCCCCCCCCCCCCCCCCCCCCCCCCCCCCCCCCCCCCCCCCCCCCCCCCCCCCCCCCCCCCCCCCCCCCCCCCCCCCCCCCCCCCCCCCCCCCCCCCCCCCCCCCCCCCCCCCCCCCCCCCCCCCCCCCCCCCCCCCCCCCCCCCCCCCCCCCCCCCCCCCCCCCCCCCCCCCCCCCCCCCCCCCCCCCCCCCCCCCCCCCCCCCCCCCCCCCCCCCCCCCCCCCCCCCCCCCCCCCCCCCCCCCCCCCCCCCCCCCCCCCCCCCCCCCCCCCCCCCCCCCCCCCCCCCCCCCCCCCCCCCCCCCCCCCCCCCCCCCCCCCCCCCCCCCCCCCCCCCCCCCCCCCCCCCCCCCCCCCCCCCCCCCCCCCCCCCCCCCCCCCCCCCCCCCCCCCCCCCCCCCCCCCCCCCCCCCCCCCCCACACTTGAGTTGGACAATGCCCTCAATGTCCAATGAACTAAGGCAAACTATGGGAAATAGGGGAAAGTAAACAAAAACAAAATCAAGAACAAGAAAAACTTGCCGGGTATGATGTATGTTCCATGCCTGAATATGATGCCAACAAAATATGTCGCTGAACTTACTGCCAGCATATGCATATGACATTCAACTTGCTATCAACATGAACACACAATTAACGAGCAACATAATCAAATAAACCATGCATTCATCCTATCCCTAATTATTCAAACGGAAATGGAAAAATAAAATACGATGTTCCATCACCCTTAAGGGTGATTACAAACCAAACAAATAGAAAAAAATAAAAATACGATGTTCCATCACCCTTAAGGGTGATTACAAACCAAACAAATAGAAATAAATAAAAGTACGGAAATAAAATTGTTCAAACAAATAAAAGTACGGAAATAAAATTGTTCAAACAAATAAAAGTACAAGCCATCATCACCAACAGACGGCAGCAGCATCATCCCATCATATATCACTGAGGAGGGTGAGGGTAACCAGGCATAGGTCCTGTACCAAAAATCGATCCAACCACCTGCTCAGCAAACGATGGTTCTGCCGAACCTGATCCTCCAGCATCTGCACCAGCCTGCGTACCTGCAAAAGACCCAAAGCTAACAGGGTTATCGGGCCCCGTCCCTCCAAGATCATGGGAAGGAGCCACCTCATACTGACGCTCTGGTGGAAAGAAGAATCCACCTCCAGCTCTGTGCTCTGGAATGAATATACTGGGAGGGCTGTAGTCTGGAATCGGCTGAGGTGGATGAAACTGCTCACCCCTATACTGGGCCTCCCACATGGGCTGATATCTATGTTGATCATGCATCATACGACCCATACCTGAGCCCATCCACCTAAAATCACTGTCCACCCTCGACTGAAACTGCTCATGGGAATGCTGAAAGTGCTGCTGAGACTCCCACATGTTACTAACCAAAGTCCCCAAAGAAGAAAAATCCCATGGACCTGAAGGGGCGGCAGAAGAAGAAGATGGTCCCTCAGTAGGTGTAGTGGTGGCACGACGCTTAGTACGTCGTGCGGGCTCTAGCGGCTGCTCTGGTGCATCAGCCATCTCAGCATCATCATCATCACCTGCCTCTGCCTCCTCCTCATCATCAGAGGCAGCACCACCAAAATCAATCAACTCAGGAATATCATTCTTATGAGCTAGAGGCTTAATCAATTTCCACCGCTTCAAATCATTCCAAGTGAATGGCTTCATAGGTTTGCAGTTCAAAGCGACTGCATTATCAGCACCCTCAAAATACTTCACCATCTTGGAAATAAAATGACCACAGACTAACCCCCTATCACGAACTCCTTTTGTCCCCATATGTTTTGCCAACACATAGGGAGCACATGCTTTCCTATACACATCACCTTCATCAAACAACCTCAACAACCACAAATCCTCCATATATAACTTGTCCGGGTGATTAGTCCTTTGGACAAAGGAATGGACTAACATCTTGTGGAACAAGCGCAAAATAGGCGACTGAAGTGTATTCGCCCCACAAGCTGCTTTCCAAGCGCGACCCCCAGACACCCGGTTATAGTAATCTCTAAAATCACCTGCTTCCCTAGTAAAACCAGAAGTAGTCCTAACAGCAATGGCTAAAAGACGCTCGAAAGCAGGATCATCCAACATCTCTTGGGTGTACATCCCCGTGCACAACCCAAACTCAGCAATAGTTAGGTGTCTATTAACACCCCCACAACGAAAGAATATAACCTGATCAGCAAACACATCCTTCACTTTCTCTATGTTCTCAACCGAAATAGTCGAATAAACCTCTAAACACCACTCCTTACAAACTACCTCCCGATTCCGAAATATATCAAACCACAAACTAAATTCCTTGGCTACGGGATTACCATCCATATCATTCGAACTACCCATCAAATGCATATACCTACTAATACCCCCACGAGCATTTAACATATCCAACATTTTTTTTTTTTTTTTTTTTTTTTTTTTTTTTTTTTTTTTTTTTTTTTTTTTTTTTTTTTTTTTTTTTTTTTTTTTTTTTTTTTTTTTTTTTTTTTTTTTTTTTTTTTTTTTTTTTTTTTTTTTTTTTTTTTTTTTTTTTTTTTTTTTTTTTTTTTTTTTTTTTTTTTTTTTTTTTTTTTTTTTTTTTTTTTTTTTTTTTTTTTTTTTTTTTTTTTTTTTTTTTTTTTTTTTTTTTTTTTTTTTTTTTTTTTTTTTTTTTTTTTTTTTTTTTTTTTTTTTTT
>CM067169.1:74545217-74577717 GCA_034093135.1 Erigeron breviscapus | reverse complement strand
AAAAAAAAAAAAAAAAAAAAAAAAAAAAAAAAAAAAAAAAAAAAAAAAAAAAAAAAAAAAAAAAAAAAAAAAAAAAAAAAAAAAAAAAAAAAAAAAAAAAAAAAAAAAAAAAAAAAAAAAAAAAAAAAAAAAAAAAAAAAAAAAAAAAAAAAAAAAAAAAAAAAAAAAAAAAAAAAAAAAAAAAAAAAAAAAAAAAAAAAAAAAAAAAAAAAAAAAAAAAAAAAAAAAAAAAAAAAAAAAAAAAAAAAAAAAAAAAAAAAAAAAAAAAAAAAAAAAAAAAAAAAAAAAAAAAAAAAAAAAAAAAAAAAAAAAAAAAAAAAAAAAAAAAAAAAAAAAAAAAAAAAAAAAAAAAAAAAAAAAAAAAAAAAAAAAAAAAAAAAAAAAAAAAAAAAAAAAAAAAAAAAAAAAAAAAAAAAAAAAAAAAAAAAAAAAAAAAAAAAAAAAAAAAAAAAAAAAAAAAAAAAAAAAAAAAAAAAAAAAAAAAAAAAAAAAAAAAAAAAAAAAAAAAAAAAAAAAAAAAAAAAAAAAAAAAAAAAAAAAAAAAAAAAAAAAAAAAAAAAAAAAAAAAAAAAAAAAAAAAAAAAAAAAAAAAAAAAAAAAAAAAAAAAAAAAAAAAAAAAAAAAAAAAAAAAAAAAAAAAAAAAAAAAAAAAAAAAAAAAAAAAAAAAAAAAAAAAAAAAAAAAAAAAAAAAAAAAAAAAAAAAAAAAAAAAAAAAAAAAAAAAAAAAAAAAAAAAAAAAAAAAAAAAAAAAAAAAAAAAAAAAAAAAAAAAAAAAAAAAAAAAAAAAAAAAAAAAAAAAAAAAAAAAAAAAAAAAAAAAAAAAAAAAAAAAAAAAAAAAAAAAAAAAAAAAAAAAAAAAAAAAAAAAAAAAAAAAAAAAAAAAAAAAAAAAAAAAAAAAAAAAAAAAAAAAAAAAAAAAAAAAAAAAAAAAAAAAAAAAAAAAAAAAAAAAAAAAAAAAAAAAAAAAAAAAAAAAAAAAAAAAAAAAAAAAAAAAAAAAAAAAAAAAAAAAAAAAAAAAAAAAAAAAAAAAAAAAAAAAAAAAAAAAAAAAAAAAAAAAAAAAAAAAAAAAAAAAAAAAAAAAAAAAAAAAAAAAAAAAAAAAAAAAAAAAAAAAAAAAAAAAAAAAAAAAAAAAAAAAAAAAAAAAAAAAAAAAAAAAAAAAAAAAAAAAAAAAAAAAAAAAAAAAAAAAAAAAAAAAAAAAAAAAAAAAAAAAAAAAAAAAAAAAAAAAAAAAAAAAAAAAAAAAAAAAAAAAAAAAAAAAAAAAAAAAAAAAAAAAAAAAAAAAAAAAAAAAAAAAAAAAAAAAAAAAAAAAAAAAAAAAAAAAAAAAAAAAAAAAAAAAAAAAAAAAAAAAAAAAAAAAAAAAAAAAAAAAAAAAAAAAAAAAAAAAAAAAAAAAAAAAAAAAAAAAAAAAAAAAAAAAAAAAAAAAAAAAAAAAACAATATAAGCCCAAAACTAAAAAAAAAAAAAAAAGAATCCAAAAAAGAAAAATACTCGTTACCGGCGAGCCGTTCGAGCATTTGATCAATAAAGGGCAAGGGAAAATGGTCTTTGCGGGTAGCATCATTTAATCTCCGATAATCTATACATACCCTCCACCCCGTGACAGTCCTAGTGGGAACCAATTCATTTTTATCATTTAAAACTACGGTCATCCCACCCTTCTTAGTACTTCTTTCCTCTCCCTTTCACTCCCTATTTTCCTCCCGCTTTCTTGTTTCGAGAACAAGTACTTCAAAGCCGAGTGGTCGGTGAACACAATAGTCTTATTCAAAACCAAATAGGGTCTAAACTTATCAAAGGCATAAACCACGGCTAACAACTCTTTCTCGGTCACGGTATAGTTCTGTTGAGCCGGGTTTAAGGTCTTGCTAGCATAGGAAATAGGGCGGAAATGTTTATCCTCCCTTTGGCCTAAAACGGCCCCTAAGGCATAATCACTAGCGTCACACATAAGTTCAAAAGGTAATGACCAATTAGGTGGAGACATAATGGGTGCATTGGTCAATTTAACTTTAAGTGAGTTAAATGCATCAAGACATTCTTTATCAAAATTGAATGAGACATCCTTTTCCAACAACTTTGTCATCGGCCGGGTGATTTTTGAAAAATCTTTTATAAACCGACGGTAGAACCCGGCATGACCCAAAAAGCTTCTAATTGATTTGACATTAGTGGGTGGAGGTAATTTAGCTATAACATCAATTTTGGCTTTATCTACCTCTAATCCCGCTTTTGAAACTTTGTGTCCCAAAACAATACCCTCTTTCACCATAAAATGACACTTTTCCCAATTCAAGACCAAGTGTGCCCTTTCACACCTTTCAAGCATTTTATCAAGACTTTCAAGACAATTTTCAAAAGAACTACCGAAAACAGAAAAGTCATCCATAAAAACTTCCATGGACGTTTCGATCATGTCCTGAAATATGGCAATCATACATCTTTGAAAAGTACCCGGGGCATTGCAAAGACCAAATGGCATCCTCCTATAGGCATAAGTGCCAAAGGGACAAGTAAAGGTGGTCTTTTCTTGGTCCTTGGGGTCAATGGGTATTTGGAAGTACCCGGAGAACCCATCCAAAAAGCAAAAATACTCGTTACCGGCGAGCCGTTCGAGCATTTGATCAATAAAGGGCAAGGGAAAATGGTCTTTGCGGGTAGCATCATTTAATCTCCGATAATCTATACATACCCTCCACCCCGTGACAGTCCTAGTGGGAACCAATTCATTTTTATCATTTAAAACTACGGTCATCCCACCCTTCTTCGGTACACAATGTACCGGACTTACCCATGAACTATCCGAGATGGGGAATATGATTCCCGCATCAAGCAACTTTATTATCTCCTTTTTAACCACATCTTTCATATTTGGATTCAACCTTCGTTGCCTTTGCACAACCGGTTTAACATTATCAACAAAATTTATGGTATGTTTGCAAAATTCTGGACTTATACCCGGAATATCGGAAATTTTCCATGCAAAGGCCTTTTTATGGGCCTTTAGGACGGTCATAAGTCTAGATTTCTCATCCTCCATCAATGAGGATGAGATGACAACGGGTAAAAGAGATGTACCTTCCAAATATGCATACTCAAGATGGTCCGGAAGCGGCTTGAGCTCCAAGTCGGTAGGAGGGTTCTCTACCGAGGTTAGCACCCGTGTGCTATCACTAACCGTGATCTCTTCAAAGGTCTCGTCTTCCGGTGGAGTTTCATCAACACTTAATGCCATAATCTCTTGCATCATATCTCCAACCAACTCTTGCTCTTCTTCACTGCAAGCTAGCAATGCTTCACCTTCTTCCATGTCCAAGAAATCCATGAGCTCCTTCTCCAAAGCATCTTCTTCTTCAATCACATCTAACCTGAAACAAGTTTCATCACAAGAGTAAGGATGCTTTAGTGCTCTATCAACATTAAAAACGACTCGGTCATCACCGACCCCTAAGGAAATTTCCTTAGCCTTAACTCGGATGATAGCATCCGCGGTCATGAGAAATGGTCGGCCAAGAATGAGAGGGACTTTAGCGTCCGCTTCCATCTCAAGAATAACAAAATCAACCGGAAATATCATATGCCCCACCTTAATTTGCAAATTTTCCGCTATCCCCATGGGATATTGGAAAGAACGATCCGCGAGCCTAATGCTCATGCGGGTAGGGGTCAACTATCCTAAAGACAACTTTCTATAAACGGAATAAGGCATCAAATTAATACTAGCCCCAAGATCGGCCAATGCCTCACACAAATAAGCACCAAAAGAACAAGCAATTAGAAAACTCCCTGGATCTTCCAACTTGGGAGGAATCTGATTCTGAAGGATGGCTGAATATTCGGCACTCATAACTGCAGTCTTAGCCTCTTCAAGCTTCTTCTTATCACTGACAAGTTCCTTGAGGAACTTTGCATAATTTGGCATACCTGCAAGCAAATCAACTAAAGGAACAGTTATATTAACAGACTGAATAAGATCAACAAATTTCTTAAAATGTTCCTTGACTTTTTCTTTCCTCAACCGTTGAGGAAATGGAATCTTTGGTTGATAAGGCTTCACCGTCAGTTTCTCAGCGGGTTTGGATGGAACGGCCGGTATTGGCACGGCTTGGTTCGGTTCCATCTCAACTTCTTCATCACCCGTTTCTTCATCTTCATTAACCTGCACGAGTGGGATAGAGTCATCAGGTAAAGGGTTTGCAGAGTCATAAGTCTTACCTGTCCTCGTAGTGATGGCATTCACTTGCTCATTTCGAGCATTAGGAGGGGTATACTTCTGTCCTGATCCTTGATTATTTTGCCCTTGGTTATTGAATTGAGGCTTTGGGTTCTGCTGAGTGTTGCTCGGTAAAGTACCGGGCTGCCTATTTGAGTTTCCTAGCCTCTCAATCCTTCCTTCTAAATCCTTAATGGTGGCTTGTTGATTCTTTGCTCCTTGATCCAACTTATGTCTGAGCCCATCCAAGCGAGTAGTCAAAGCGTCCAACACAGAAATCACCTTCTTGGACTCTTCTGCAACATGTTCATTAGTTGCTTTCTGGGCACTAATGAAATCCTTCACTATGTCTCTTAGTTCTGGATCAGAGCCTCGTTGATTGTTGAACCTACTAAACCTGTTACCACCATAACCAGAATTGTTAGCATTAAAAGAAGAAGTAGGGTAAGAACTACCTGATGGCCGGTTTTGATAACCGGTATTTTGGTTGAAATTCCCTTGATTCTGAACATAACTAACATCTTGCACTGGTTTATCCGGGCAATCCTCCGTATAATGCAAGTCTCCACAATGCTCACAACCGTCAGCCATAACCTTAACATCTCTTTCAAGGCTCTTGAATCTATTATCTTGATTATCAAACCTCTCATTCATTTGCTTTGAGAGAGCCTTGACTTCTGTAATAAGCTTAGAGTCTTCACTACTTTCCACCTTAGCCACAGTACTTCTACTAGATCTCTTGTCTCGGTCCTCATCTCTTGTTGAATACTCCTTAGCCATATCCTCAAGAATCTTATATCCTTCATTTGGGGAAATGTTGTTTAGACTACCCCCAAATGCATAACCGAGCTCCCTTTTGGTCTTTCTATCCAAACCATCATAGAAAATCTCAAAGCTTTCTTCAGTACCCATACTATGTCCGGGGCAATTTCTGAGCATTTCCTTGAACCGTTTCCATGCATCAACAACATCTTCACCGGATTCTTGAGAAAAACCTCTGATTTTATTTTCTAATTGCCTTTGAGTTCTCACAGAATAAAACTCATCAATAAATCATTCACGAAGTTCGGCCCAAGTGGTGAATGAGTTATCGGGTAACTCCTTAAACCAAGCAGCTGCATCTCCAATGAGAGTTAAAGGAAATAGTCCCAACTTAACAGCCTCAGCTTGCCCTGTTCCATACTGATATAGCCTACAGATCTTCTCAAACCTCTCAAGATGTGCATATGGGTCATTTCTTCGAATCCCATCAAACTTATCCTCTTCAACACTCTTGAGATGATTCCCTTTCAAAGAAAAATCTACTGAAATAGCCGGAGGGCGAATAGCTGTGCCTCGGTCTGCCGGTATATTTCTTCTTCTCTCCCCGTAAGGACGGGCGTTCGGATCTACCGGTCGTTCATCACCCATTCTTCTACCCCTTGTTGTTGGTTAATATTAAGGTTGGTTCGAGGTATGACAATACTACTCGGTTCAGGTGTTTGAATTTTCTCTTCTGTATCTGAATCTGAGTCTTCTTCACTCCCAAACACTCTACCTGCTTCTTTCAACCTATTAACCAACTGATCTTCTGAATACTGGCCGAGTGGAACTTGATTTGCGATTTCTAAATCTATTTTGACTGGTGTGGATGGTTCCTGGTTATCTCTTGACACAAGTCGACGTCTGACTTTCCCTGGATTAGACAATGGGCTAAGCAAAGGTCGGCCAGAATCTCTTGTGTTCATCAATTAACAAGAACCTGCACAATCACCACAAACAAACCGTCAACCGCACTTATGGTATAAATAAAAGAAAATAAAATACAATCTAACTAGTAAAACAATAACTTTCTTTCAAATGAATGTGAAAAAGGATCGAATCACAAAATTAAACAACTACTTAAAATTAAGTCCCCGGCAGCGGCGCCAAAAACTTGATGTGTGAAATCGAGTTTAAAAATTAAAAACAAGAAATACCCTAAAACTGACTACTACACACTCTCGGGCAGTGGACCCGTTCGTATATAGTATAGCTAAAAGGTAAGTCCAGGATCGAACACAGGGACTAAAGTGAAGTAATTGTTGACATTAAGTAATTCTAATTAAAAAGGGGTTTTGTGACCGAATTGTCACTTTGCAACAAGTAAAAGTAAATAACTGAAATCCGGTATTATCGGGGCAGGGATCGTCCTCAAACGATATTGAAAATGTTTTTATGACAATAATTAAAAATGCATTGTTAGAAATAGAATATGTAGTAGTTGATTTGTATACCTTATGTCATTTTGTACTTATAATGTAAAGTTGTAAGTATGGAAGGGGGTATAGTGTAAATTGTATAGAAGTATATAAACCCCCTCCATAACATGAAATGTAACTTTTGAACCCATAATACAATCCAATCTTTCCCTGACATCTCTCTACTCTCTCTCTACTTTCTCTCACTAGAAACCTCCATTAACACACACTAAAACACACACTAAAGCTCGAATTCTATTCACAACAATTGGTATCAGAGCACAATCAGAGTTGCTGAACGATCCACAAGCTTATTAGAAGCTTAATTGTGCTTAATTTTCAGAATTTGAGCATTTTTCTGAAAGGTTCATTTGCAGAGCTCACTGTTTCAGTGATTACTGCAAATTAAGTGTGTTTCTGTTCTAATTTTGTTCACCGTTCGATTTCATATCATTATATCTTCCTTCGCTATCAATTTCAGAGGCTAATTTCATCATTTGAAGTGTTTTCGATCGAGCTCTACAAATAGCATGTTCGTGAGGGTTTGAGTTCCAGTTGAAATTAGCATCTAATTTGTTTGAGGATTTGTGCGCATTGATTTTCTGAACATTTTGATATAAAGTTCGAGTTCTAATTCGCAAAAATGAAGAAGATATCGAAGATTTACGATCTTCTCTGCAAATAAGGGGTTGGCTGAACATAGAAGATAACCTAACCGACTATTTTGTCGTGTTGTGGTTACTCGCATTTGCAGAAGTCGTTGGCTAAGTGGTGTTCTTACTTGTACTATTTGCAGAGCATCTTGCTCGGCAAATACGTGGTTCAGAATTTTGGCTAAGGACTGGCACTTCACTTGTTCTATTTGCAGAGCATCAAGCTCGGCAAATAGTTGTTTTTGAGAATTGAGAAGTCTTGATTTGTGACTAGTGCTACTTGCATTGTTTGCAGAAGTTTAGCTCGGCAAACAAGTGGTTTTGGGTGAAGTGACTAAGTACAAGTTCTATTTGTACTGTTTGCAGAGTTATTTGCTCGGCAAATACGTGGTTCAGAATTTTGGCTAAGGACTGGCACTTCACTTGTTCTATTTGCAGAGCATCTTGCTCGGCAAATACGTGGTTCAGAATTTTGGCTAAGGACTGGCACTTCACTTGTTCTATTTGCAGAGCATCTTGCTCGGCAAATACGTGGTTCAGAATTTTGGCTAAGGACTGGCACTTCACTTGTTCTATTTGCAGAGCATCTTGCTCGGCAAATACGTGGTTCAGAATTTTGGCTAAGGACTGGCACTTCACTTGTTCTATTTGCAGAGCATCTTGCTCGGCAAATACGTGGTTCAGAATTTTGGCTAAGGACTGGCACTTAGTTGTTTTTAAGAATCTCAAATCAAAATTTTCCAAGAAAATTTCTCAAAACCATTTTTCATCGATATTCTTCGTCTGGGAAGGAAAATCAAAATTTTCAAAATTTTCAATATTCTTACTTGTTCTATTTGCAAAGGTTTAAGCTCTGCATTTAGTTGAATTTGAAAATTCACAAGTTTTTTTTTAACTTTTGATTGATTGATATGGCATCAAGGGAAGCTCTAGCTCTTGGTTCTGAAGGAAGACCACCTGTCTTATTTAGAGGATCTTATCCTCAATGGAAGAAGAGATTTCTGAACTGGATTGACAAGCAAAAGAATGGAAAACTGCTAAGGAAATCATACAAAGAAGGTCCTGAAATTCCAAAGAACCCTGTGAGTGGAGAAGTTTTACCTGAAGAAAGTTGGAATACAGATCAGAAAACCAGAGTTGAGGCTGATCAAAGTGCAATTGCATACCTGTACCAAGCACTTCCTGATGACATTTACTGCAATGTTGATTCCTATGAAACAGGAAAAGACATTTGGGATGAAGTGGAGAAGTAGATGGAAGGATCAGATGTATCAAACACCATTAGGTTGTCAACTGTTTTGAATATGTATGAAACATTCAAACAACAAAAAGGTGAACCTTTGAATGAGGTGTACATCAGATTCTGCAATGTCATCAATGAGCTGAGAAAGAATGATGTGAAGAGAACCAATATGGAACTGAACATCAAATTCATCAAGAATCTGGAAGAGGAATGGCAAGTGTATGGAACCCAACTCAACCAACAATCAGATTTTGGAAAACTCACCATTCACACCTTATTTGAGAAGCTGCAACTGAATGTTGAGGATGTCAAGAGAATTCAGAAGCAAAAAGGGGAGAGTTCTCATTCCGATCCATTAGCCTTGGTAGCTGAGAAGAAGACATCAAGAGTATCAAAACAAAGATTTGTTGAGTCTGAAACTGATTCTGATTTGAGTGATATGAGTGATTCTGATCTTGATGAACGACAGAAAGAGATGTATAAGGAACTCGCTTATTTCACGAAGGCTTTAAAGAAGAAATTCTTCAAGAAAAAACCAACCAACAATCAGCTTAGGACTTCATCAGTCTCTTCATATGCAAAGAATACAAATGCTCCTAAGTTTGATTCGAAGAATGAATTTGTTGGTGGTGAAAAGAAGGTTAACAATCAGAAGAGGTTTGAGAAAAAGGTTATGGAGAAAAGGAATGAAGACAAGAAATGCTACAACTGTGGAATTCCTGGACATTTTGCTATAAACTGCACCAGACCTCGACAAAAGAACTCCGAGTACTATAAATACAAACTGATGCTCGCAAGACAAGAAGAAAGTGGCATTGCTCTTCTCGCTAAAGATGACAAGTGGTTGCATCTATCTGATGAGGAGACAGATGAACTTGCAGCAAACGTGTGTTTCATGACAAAGATCAAGAGATCAACGGAGTTGGAGGAAGCTGATGAAAGTTCTTCAGAGGTCGAGGATGAGGTAATTAACATTACTCAATCTGATTTAGATTACTTAATGAATAAGAGTGCTCAATCGATGAAGTATGGGAAAGGGTTGAGTAAACAAATTTCTAAATTAACAAAGCTTTTGGAAGACAAAGAGATCGAATTTCAAAATTCTAAAGATAAATTTGAATCACTTCAAAAGGATTTTGACAATTTGAAAACTGAAAAAGCAGCAGTCATGTTTACTCCGACCTCTAAACTGCATCTTGAGAAACAAGAACTTGAGACCAAAGTTCTTGAACTGAGCAAGACTGTCAGACAACTTCAGGTTGAAAAGACAAATGAGATGTTTAGAGCAAATGCTTTGGCTGAAGACATTGAGTCTTTAAATGTCAAATTCAAAGAATCTATCCCTGATGTGACAGAATTTGAAAACAAAATTTCTGACCTAAAATATGAATGTTGTATAAAAGATTCTCTTAAACAAAAACTTGATAAAGAAAATGATGAGTTGAAAGCTGAAATCAAGTCTTATCAAGAAAAATTGTATAAGATCAATCGTTCATATCAACAAATCTTTTTAAATAGGCCAAGAAGTTCTGAAACAATATTCACATCAGGGCTAGGTTATAACAATCCAAAATGTTTGCTCAAAGCACAAGAAGAAATCCCATCCTTATACAAGGAATCTTATTTGAGGTGTGGGATGACAGACCAATTTGTGAGACCGACTAATAGTGATTATGAGGCTGATGATTTTCTAGAAAAGGGTGCAAAGGTCTATTTTAACTATGCATTAATGGATGAGTCATATGACTTCTTTGCTAACTCTACACAGAAGACAATCAAAGACAATCATGAGGCTGTAATACCCGAAATTCTAGAGTGTTTTACTGAAAAACCTCTGGAAAATTCTAATCCTATTCCAAAACCTGAAAATTTGAGACCTTATGTGCCACAAAAAGTTTTGGAAAAGGTAATTGAAAATCTGGAAAAGTCACTTGATGAAAAGCAGTCTATAATAGATAATCTACAACCTCAAAATCACTATGTCATTGACCCACTCAAGAATCATGAAAATGATTGTGATCACCCCGACTGTCCTGTTTGTGAAGTTATGGCCAATCCAAATCTACCAAACCAGTCTGTGTGTCAAAATGAGACAACTTCACAAACTACATGTTCAATTTGTGAAATCATGAATGCATCTGTGCAAACTGAGAGTCAAGTTGTCCATGTTTCTGTTCAAACTGATGGTGATTTAGATGATGTTCATGATATTGATGATTATTTTTTCCCACTTACCTCTGAAATTGAGACTTTCACCAAATTTTCTGAAGGAACTCAATCTTACTTGAATGAAATTGATGCTTTCAAACAAAAGTTTGAAAAAGAAAGAAAACAGAGATTAAATGTGCTAAAGGAACTTAATGATTTAAAAGTTGAATCCCAACTTCAGAAAATAGCACTTCAATTTCATAAAGAAAATGAAAAAGCATCAATTTCACTCAAGCAAAGTCCAACCCATTACCAAAGACTGTTTCAAAACAAAATATCAAACCAATACCCAAGAATGCTTCAAAACCAAATAACAAACCAATACCAAAGACTGTTTCAAAACCAAATATCAAACCAATACCCAAGACTGCTTCAAAACCAAATATCAAACCATTACCAAAGACTGTTTCAAAACCAAATATCAAACCAATACCCAAGACTGTTTCAAAACCAAATATCAAACCATTACCAAAGACTGTTTCAAAACCAAATATCAAACCAATACCCAAGACTGTTTCAAAACCAAATATCAAACCAATACCAAAGACTGTTCAAAACAAAAAGTCCAACCATTACCAAAGACTGTTTCAAAACAAAATATCAAACCAATACCCAAGAATGCTTCAAAACCAAATAACAAACCAATACCAAAGACTGTTGCAAAACCCAAGACTAACCAATCACCTGAGACTATTTCAAGACCAAAACCAAAGAAAAGTCCCAATGTGACCTCTAGGCAAACACAGCTGTACAAGGTCAAATCTGAACCTAAATCACAGAAACAAGTCAAAACAAGCAGTGGTCCGAAGATTATTAAGATTGAATCTTTCTCATTAGGTAACAAACAACCTCAGCAGGTTAGGTATTCTAGTTTTCCTAGGTACTCTCAGAAGAATCCTAAGTGCACTTTACATAGGGTTAGAGATACTGTTACAGGCATGACTAAATACAAAGACCAGTATGGATGGTTGTCACCTAATAACATTAAGAAAGTGAATAAGACCACTGAACCCATCAAGAAGAAACCTGTTCAGAACATAAATGCAAAATTAGTTGCTAATTCTAAGAATGTTCGTGTTTCAGGTGACTTGTGCATGAAAAGTAGCAGTAAATGGATTCCAAAAGATAGATTCTTGCATGCTACTAGAAAACTCAAACTTGATGGAAACACAACCCATGTCAAACAAGTGTGGATTGTCCGTAGATCAAATACATTAGATAATGTTACAACATCTAGGACTAGTCCTGCTTGTATCAAAAAATGTGTATAAACTCTTACAGTTCCTTACTTGTAATTCGTATGTGTGTTTTGAACAATTTTGTGTGTTTGTTTAATGATTGAATAACAAGTTTGCTTGTGCGTTAGTTTTTTTTATTTTTTTTATGTGTACTTGCATGTTATCCTTCTAACCTGCAAGGACCCAATCTACATGGGTACCTAAACCATATTCCCTGTCCTTGCAGGAATTTCTAATTTGTGTATGGTATGTCGACTCGGGATGTTCTCGCCATATGACTGGAACCAAGTCAATTCTTTCGAACTTTGTTGAAAAGTTTATGGGAACCGTCAGATTCGGAAATGATCATATCGCTCCTATTCTTGGTTACGGAGACATTGTCAAAAATGGAGTCACTATCAAGAGAGTTTCCTACATTGAAGGACTTGGACACAATCTCTTTAGTGTTGGTCAATTTTGTGACAATGATCTTCAAGTATTATTTAGGAGATATGAATGCAAAGTGCAGACTGAAGATGGTGTGGATATTCTGACTGGAACAAGAGACAATAATTTGTTCACAATTGATCTCAACAACATCCCATCCAACTCTTCAGAGATTTGTCTTCTTTCGAAAGCAACTGCACAAAACTCTTGGTTATGGCATCGCCGACTTTCTCATCTTAACTTTCAGACGATTAATACACTCATGGATAAACAACTTGTTGAAGGTCTTCCGGACTACAAGTATGAAAGTGAACATGTTTGTCCAGCTTGTGCAATTGGAAAGATGAAGAAAGCTTCACACAAACCAAAGAAGCATTTAAGTACAGAAGGTCCTTTGCACCTTATTCATATGGATTTGTGTGGCCCTATGAAAGTTAAAAGTATCCATGGGAAGCGATACATTCTAGTGATTGTAGATGATTATTCTCGTTACACTTGGGTATTCTTTATTCATGCAAAGAGTGAAACTCCACAAGTGATTATTGATTTCATCAAGAAGACTCAAGTCAATCTTAAATCATCTATCAGAATTGTTCGCTCAGACAATGGCACTGAATTCAAGAATTCAACAATTGATTCTTTCTTCAAGTCCATGGGTATTTCACACCAATTTTCCGCTGTCAGAACACCTCAACAGAATGGAGTAGTTGAACGTCGAAATCGAACTCTTGTTGAAGCAGCTAGAACAATGCTTGCCTATTCGAAGTTGCCACCGAATCTATGGGCTGAAGCTGTTGCTACTGCTTGTTTTACTCAAAACAGATCCATAATAAACAAGAGGTTTGATAAAACTCCGTATGAGGTGATAAACAAAAGAAAGCCCAATGTGAACTTCTTGCACATTTTTGGATGTGTATGTTATGTTCTCAATGATCGAGAAAATCTGGGCAAATTTGAACCAAAAGGCGATGAGGCATATTTCATCGGTTATTCAAGAGAATCCATTGCATATCGTGTATATAACCGAAGAACCAAGAGAATCTAAGAGAGTATGAATGTTAAATTTGATGAACTCTCGGGAATGGTTCTTGAACAACACAGTTCAAGACCCGAACTTCAATGTCCACAAGCTTCCACAGATAAGACTGCATCAAATGTCAAATCATTCTCGACTCCGACTTCACAAGATTTGGATATCTTGTTTGAAGAATTTTTCCACGTTCCTAAGAAAGTGTCTGAATCTGATGAGATTTCAAATGAACCATCAAGTTCAAATTCGAAAGAGATGGATCCAAATGAGTCTTCACCATCACAATCATCAGATGTTAGTTCATCATCTGATTCTCCTCCACCTACTGCTTATTCAGAATTGCATACTCAACCTCATGTTATCTCTCAAGTGACAAATCCATCAACCAATCCAGAAGATTACATTCAAGATAACTTTGTTGAACCAATTGCTACTTCACTTGAACAATTGACAGAACAACATACTCCTGAATTTATTGATTCTGAAGAATCTGGTAATCCAATTGACCCAATTCCTCATACAACAAAATGGACAAGAGCTCATCCGATTTCTCAAGTCATTGGAAATCCAACAACTGGAGTTCAGACAAGATCCTACTTCCGCGAATGAATGTCTGTTTGTGAATTTTCTAAGCATTGTTGAACCAAAGACAGTGAATGAAGCTCTAAGTTGTCCAGATTGGGTGAAAGCGATGCAAGAGGAACTGAATCAATTTGAACGACTTGAGGTGTGGAAATTGGTTCCCAATCCTTACAAGAACAAGGAGCCAATTAAAACCAAGTGGATCTTCAAGAATAAAAAGGATGAAACTTGAGTTGTTGTACACAACAAAGCACGATTGGTTGCAAAGGGATATTGCCAACAAGATGGAATTGACTACGATGAGACATTCGCACCAGTTGCACGAATTGAGGCTATTCGGATGTTTCTTGCCTATGCTGCCTACAAAAGCTTCACAGTCTACCAAATGGATGTCAAAACTGCCTTCTTGAATGGGATTCTCAAAGAAGAGGTATATGTTGACCAACCAGAAGGTTTTGTGAATTCTAAACATCCGAACTATGTTTACAGGTTAGATAAGGCATTATATGGTCTGAAACAAGCGCCTCGTGCATGGTATGATGCTCTATCCTCTTATCTTGTGAAATCTGGCTTTAGCAAAGGTTCGATTGACACTACCTTGTTTATCAAACGACAAGGTAGTGACATCATTCTAATTCAGATTTATGTTGACGACATAATTTTCGGGTCAACTAATCCTAAATACTGCAAGAATTTCTCTGCTTTAATGATCAAGAAATTTGAAATGAGCATGATGGGTGAATTAAACTTTTTCCTTGGTCTTCAAGTAAAACAGTTGTCAAATGGTACTTTTATTTGTCAATCTAAGTACATTCTTGACATGTTGAAAAAGTTTGATATGATGGATTGTCAAACAATTAGCACACCCATGGAATCTCGAACAAAGATTAATGCTGATTTAAATGGAAAATCTTTTGATCAAAAGAAATATCGCAGTATGATAGGGTCACTCATGTATTTGACTGCAAGTCGCCCGGATATTATGTTCGCCACATGCATGTGTGCCAGGTACAGGCCAATCCCAAGGAAAGTCATTTCCAAGCCGTTAAACGGATCTTCCGATACCTGAAAGGCACAGTGAACCTTGGTCTCTGGTATCCAAGGGATACCGGATTTCAGTTAATTGCATATTCGGATGCTGACCATGCAGGTTGTAAGCTTGATCGAAAGAGTACATCTGGGAGTGTACAGTTTCTAGGGGATAGATTGGTCAGTTGGTCTTCAAAGAAACAGAATTGTGTATCCACATCTACTGCAGAAGCTGAATACGTTGCTGCAGCAAGTTGTTGTTCACAGGTTCTTTGGATGAAGATACAGTTGACTGATTATGGATTCCAATTCAACAGAATTCCCATTTACTGTGACTCAAAGAGTGCTATTGCCATTTCTTGCAATCCTGTACAGCACACAAAGACCAAGCACATAGATGTTCGGTACCATTTTCTTAAAGATCATGTCGAGAAAGTTTGTCTTTAACAGAAAACAAAATAATAAAGAACAAAGATGGCAATGTTCAGAGAAGGAGATTCAATGAAAATGCAAGCTAATCAAGCATTACATATTCCTTTTGCTTGCAAATTTCCTATCATTCCAGAGATTCTCAGCTATCATCCACTAAATAATGCTCTAACTGGAGGTGCAATTGTACCTGAGAAGTATGTCTTCCAGCTGTGGGAATCAATTGAGTATGTGCGAGGAAGTAAAAGGCACAACACAGCAGACTACTTCAAATACTCATTAGAATCAGAAGCTGAAATCTTCAACTGTAGATTGACTCTGGATGATTTTAGAACAATTGTTGGATTTCCTGTTCTGGAAAAATACGAAGAACTCCCATCTGTAGAAGAAATGTTGGCTGGAGTTCATTCGTTGGGGTATGAAGGAGATTTGAATACAATGAGAGACTTCAGAAGAAGTAATGTAGCCACTCTATGGCATACAATGTACAATATTCTTTCAACTTGCCTGATGCCATCACAGAAGGGTATTGATCTGATGACCAGAGATTCATTGGCAATCTACTATGCAGTCACTCACAACGTGCAGTGTGACTTTGCGGCAATTATATGGAAAAAGCTGATTCAAGTTGTTAAGGGGAAGAATAAACAAGACAGAAAGTACATTCCCTTCATCAGATTTTTCACTCTGGTTATCGAAGATACACTTGATAATTCAGAAGAGATTCCAAAGTTGGAAAATAGTTTCAAATGTGTGATTGCCTTGTATAAATCCAACGTAAGAGGCACAAGTTGTGAAACAGTAAGACCTTTTCCGATTCCACCATTTTTGATAAACCTGGTTCCTGCTCAGAGTCCTCACCTTAGGGCGTATCTTGAGTGGTTAGTCTCAGTAATGGGGTCTGAAAGCCAACAGACTCCTTCCCAAGCTGAGCATAGGTCACCAAGTGAGGGTCCTAGTGTGTCAAAAAGAAAAAGAGGGGTTAGTGATGAAGGGGCCTCTGAGCAGAGGAAAAGAAAGTCTAAAAGAGTTATGTTTCAGCAAGATGTTACATCACAAACATCACCTTCACAATCCACACCGAACATTACATCACAAACATCACCTTCACAATCTACACAATCTACACCAACCGTTCCCATTTCACAAACTTCACCTTCGCAATCAACGCCTTTACCATCCGTTGTTTCACCGAATCCACCAACCTTTACACCACCTCATTCTACACCTGTATTTGATCCAACACCGATTGCTTCAGCTTTACCTAATGAACCAACTCCACCACCAGGGAGACGACTTAAGATGGCTGCTAGAAGTGTTCTAAAGCAGAAATCAAAGAAGAAGAAACGAAAACATAAGTCGTCTAAATCTGCAAGACAAACAATTGAATCTACTTCTGCAGATATAACTGAACAACCTGGTGCCTCGGCGGAGTTTGATGTTGAACAGGCAACAAATATTGTGCATAATGTTGAATCTGAGATTGAGACTGAGCATGTGAGCACTGGCGATGATGTTGTGCTAGAGGAACAAGGAAGGAATGAGGGAGGAGTTGAAAATACCGGAGAGGATGTGCGGTCAGGGTTAGGACAAGGGCATAAAGAAAAAGTTAGCCCTCCGATAGTTCAAACCACAGAGTCTAGCCGGGTTGTTTACCCTAGGGTAGAAGTCGGGAACTGCCCATTCTCGCTTGCACCGGATTCTCCTCGCCATTCTGACTCCTCACAACAGGAGTTAGTCTCAGAAATTCACGGGGATAAACCACGCTCACCACACTCTCCTCATTTGGAGGATGAGAGTGTTGAAATCAGAGAGGACCAGCCCCACCTCTCGCCTTCATTTGTTGCACAAGAGTCTAGATCCCCTAGGGACACTGATTCACAAGCCCAGTTGAGTACTGGTGCCGGAACAAGCGGAGAGACTCACTATGTGTGACCCTCAAGGACAGCTTGGAAATCCTGCCTTAGCTAACATCACGCCAGCTTTAGCCGCAGGTAACAGTCCTCAGACCGAGACTGTATTAACGGGCATTCTCAGTGACCCCGGTGTTGTGATTGGTGTTGCCCAACAACAAGTCCCGGACAGTGATTTATCACAGTCTAGGACACAACCCGATTCTGGTTGCAAAGCCACTGAATCTCCAACTGCTGGTGAGGGTATATCCCGAGGATCCGCAGGAAATCCTGAATCAGCATCGCTGAATTTAGGTCACACCACAAGTGTGCCAACAACAAGTCCCGGACAGTGATTTATCACAGTCTAGGACACAACCCGATTCTGGTTGCAAAGCCACTGAATCTCCAACTGCTGGTGAGGGTATATCCCGAGGATCCGCAGGAAATCCTGAATCAGCATCGCTGAATTTAGGTCACACCACAAGTGTGCCAACAACCCCCGGGTTGGATACTCCACCTACCACACAAACACAAAGAACACCAACACCAAATGAAAATCCATCAACATCAACAAATTTACCTACAAAAGACTCGGCGTGTGAAGTTTTATTGACTATTTTAAGGTCTGAAGGTGATTTGTTGACGGTTACGGAAAGAGGGGTGTTGAATGCGCTTGAGGTACGAGAAAGAGAAATATCCACTGAAAGAAGAGTGAAAGAGTTACAAAATCAAGTTGAACGTCAAAAGGCTGAATATGATACAAAGCTTGCTGCTTTTGAATTGAGATTGTTGGCGTTAGAATCTTGCCGACCGGCCTCGGTTCCTTCTCGTCGGGATGATCCTGATTCTGATGATCACCCCGAGGGGGAGAACCAAGGAGAAGGTCAAACAAACATTGATATTACTTCGGCAAGAGTTGAAGGAAATGTTGGAGATGTGGTGATGGAAGAAGGAAATGTTGAAAATGTTGAGAACGATTCTTTGAATGATGAGATTAAAAGAAGACTAGTTGAAGTTTTTGGTGACAGTTCTGATGATGATGATGAAGAGATTGAAAATGTTGTTGATAATGAAGAAGAAGGTTTTGTGATTGAAGAAGATTTAGTTGAGTATGCTGAACATGATGCAGATATTGAAGCATTAAAAGATAATGTTATGTTGGATGAGCCAGAGATAGTTGAGACTCCTGTGAACGTAGAAGCTGCAGAGGAACCTATGTTTGAAGAATTTGCAGATCTGGATTATTCTGAATCAGGTCCTTCAAGCAGAGTTGAAGTTGGAGAATCATCTGCTCGTGCTAGCTCAACTCCACAACATTATAATTTCAATGAATTCAACAATTTTGATGAGCTTAGAAAGACTCCAGAAGCTGCAACTCAGAACTTTCAGAAATCTACTTACAAACAGGTTTTGAGAGAGGCAATCACATCCGAGGAAGTTCTCCCTGATTATTTTCCAACTGAGTTAACTGAAGAACAATTAAAATTTATTAATCGGGGATACTTCTTGAGGGATAGAGAAAGAATGGTTGCTCTCGGCATTAAACCAAAAGAAGCAGCTAAGAAATCAAGATATCTGGAAGAAAGGGCTTACCCTATTTTTTGCGGAGCAACTAAGGTCACTAAAACCAAGAGACCAGAGTTAGACTCAATGTACAAGTTTAAGGAAGCCAGGCAAATCGAAGAATATACAGAGCTTCTTAAACTTACAAAACAATATAATCCAAAGTTGCTGGAAGAACAGAGAAACCATAAAATATTGGTGCTGATCAGGGTGATCTTGATTAAAAGAGTTACTATTTCTATTCCATGTTTCATGTCAAGAGAGATAATAACAAGATCTACCGGTTCACAGAAGCCCAATTTAAACTTTTGCCAGTGGACGACATTATCTTCCTCTACAATCATTTCCTAAATGCCATGCAAAGATACCGTGAAGATGTGATTGCTTTTGATGCTGTAAAAAGATACATGTCAAGTTGCATTCAGTATGCTTCATTGGAAGATTTTCAGATAGGATTTGAAGTTGTGAAGAGAAAGATTAATGTGCCTTATCCAAATCAAAGTCTATACACTGCAGATATTGAAAAGCTAAGTATTGGTCATATCATTGAAGAACCATCCTTCGGAGTTGTGTTTTTAAATAGCAGAAAGAAGAAGATTTTCATTCGCATGGATGAACTTGCTTCCTATTCTGATGGAACGTTGGAGTTTTGTAAGAATGTATTGTTGTGCCTACAAGAAGACGAGCAAGATGAAAAGAAAAAGGAAGTGTTTGATAAAGCAATCTCCAAGATTAACCAAAGACTCGAGTACAGAGACAGCATTAGAATGATGAGAGAAGCAAAGAATGCTCAGAAGTCTAAGTATCGTTTTTTTTTTTTTTTTTTTTTTTTTTTTTTTTTTTTTTTTTTTTTTTTTTTTTTTTTTTTTTTTTTTTTTTTTTTTTTTTTTTTTTTTTTTTTTTTTTTTTTTTTTTTTTTTTTTTTTTTTTTTTTTTTTTTTTTTTTTTTTTTTTTTTTTTTTTTTTTTTTTTTTTTTTTTTTTTTTTTTTTTTTTTTTTTTTTTTTTTTTTTTTTTTTTTTTTTTTTTTTTTTTTTTTTTTTTTTTTTTTTTTTTTTTTTTTTTTTTTTTTTTTTTTTTTTTTTTTTTTTTTTTTTTTTTTTTTTTTTTTTTTTTTTTTTTTTTTTTTTTTTTTTTTTTTTTTTTTTTTTTTTTTTTTTTTTTTTTTTTTTTTTTTTTTTTTTTTTTTTTTTTTTTTTTTTTTTTTTTTTTTTTTTTTTTTTTTTTTTTTTTTTTTTTTTTTTTTTTTTTTTTTTTTTTTTTTTTTTTTTTTTTTTTTTTTTTTTTTTTTTTTTTTTTTTTTTTTTTTTTTTTTTTTTTTTTTTTTTTTTTTTTTTTTTTTTTTTTTTTTTTTTTTTTTTTTTTTTTTTTTTTTTTTTTTTTTTTTTTTTTTTTTTTTTTTTTTTTTTTTTTTTTTTTTTTTTTTTTTTTTTTTTTTTTTTTTTTTTTTTTTTTTTTTTTTTTTTTTTTTTTTTTTTTTTTTTTTTTTTTTTTTTTTTTTTTTTTTTTTTTTTTTTTTTTTTTTTTTTTTTTTTTTTTTTTTTTTTTTTTTTTTTTTTTTTTTTTTTTTTTTTTTTTTTTTTTTTTTTTTTTTTTTTTTTTTTTTTTTTTTTTTTTTTTTTTTTTTTTTTTTTTTTTTTTTTTTTTTTTTTTTTTTTTTTTTTTTTTTTTTTTTTTTTTTTTTTTTTTTTTTTTTTTTTTTTTTTTTTTTTTTTTTTTTTTTTTTTTTTTTTTTTTTTTTTTTTTTTTTTTTTTTTTTTTTTTTTTTTTTTTTTTTTTTTTTTTTTTTTTTTTTTTTTTTTTTTTTTTTTTTTTTTTTTTTTTTTTTTTTTTTTTTTTTTTTTTTTTTTTTTTTTTTTTTTTTTTTTTTTTTTTTTTTTTTTTTTTTTTTTTTTTTTTTTTTTTTTTTTTTTTTTTTTTTTTTTTTTTTTTTTTTTTTTTTTTTATGGCATCCAAACAAAGGTAGACCAAATACAAGAGCTTAAAGAAAGACAAGACTGGATATTTTTGACAAATCACTACTAAGGGGGAGATTGTTAGAAATAGAATATGTAGTAGTTGATTTGTATACCTTATGTCATTTTGTACTTATAATGTAAAGTTGTAAGTATGGAAGGGGGTATAGTGTAAATTGTATAGAAGTATATAAACCCCCTCCATAACATGAAATGTAACTTTTGAACCCATAATACAATCCAATCTTTCCCTGACATCTCTCTACTCTCTCTCTACTTTCTCTCACTAGAAACCTCCATTAACACACACTAAAACACACACTAAAGCTCGAATTCTATTCACAACATGCATCCATCTTGATTTCGCTCAACAATACGCTCAGATTGCACATAAATGAAGTTCAAATCCAAATTGGTTGATTAAATAACCGAGACTCAAACAAAGCACCAACCCCGTACCCGTCAAGTTAATGACATCATTTGACTCTCTTGCTTAAACTAGTTTCGTTACAAAGACCGGTACCCCAAGACATCTTTTATAACTTCCTAATCAAACAGTTATTTTGGTTATTGAGATAACAATTATACCTATCGATTGTACCCAACCGTTAACACATTCCTCCCTATTATCAAGAACGATTATCTACCGTACCCATCATAGACCCAATCGTTTGTACCCAAACAATCAAAATGAAATATATGTAATCAATAACTACCATTAAAGACACACATAAATCACCAATCTATTCAAGATAAATAATAAGGAAGAAATATGCTAAGATCTCGATATAACGTTAAATGAAATCAACATTGAATTAATAAAATCGTGCAATCTTTACATATTGTCTTACTCCATCAAGATGGATGATGAAGCGATTAGCCACTCATATTAAAATTAAGAATAACAAAGAAAATATGAAGAAATCATTGTTACCGAATGATAATAATTGAAAGCTACGAACGAAATTGATCCAATCGTGTTTGAAATCCTAAAATATGATGAATAGATGAAAATATTACTGAATAAAGCTTCAAAAACGGTTGGAAAAAAGAAGAAGGGTTTTGGGATAATTTTGTATGCTATTTATAGTCTCCCAAAAATCTGCCAGAATCGGACCCAGTTGCGGCGCAACTCATGTAGTTGCGGCGCAACTATGACGTTTGACTTTGACCACCAATGTTGACTCGTGGCTGGCCAGGAACAAAGGGCGTTGCGGCGCAACTGGGACAGTTGCGGCGCAACTTAACTTTCTGGAATTGGGTTGCGGCGCAATTACAGTTGCGGCGCAACTTAACTTTCTGGAATTGGGTTGCGGCGCAATTTGACTTGTGGCTGGCCAACAAAAGGCGTTGCGGCGCAACTGGGACAGTTGCGGCGCAACTTAACTTTCTGGAATTGGGTTGCGGCGCAATTCCCAGTTGCGGAGCAATTGTCTTTTTGCCAGCTTGACTTTTGTTGACTTCCTGCAATCTTCATCCAAATACTTCCGAAATCCTCCGTTAGCACTTAATTCACCTCAACAATGTCGTTTTCTCCAGATTTACGCTTAAATATCTGTCAGTAACCTGAAACACTAACAAATACCATAACCGCACCAAATGTATACTAAAACGACTCATAAACCATGCAAAATCAACAAAATACAATGTGGGAAATGGGTATAAAATACGACATATCAATAAGCAACAATCAAACTTCACGTCCGAGATTCTCCTGATTACCTAAAAAGTGTACTAAACAAGGTCAACACTAGGTTGGTGAGTTCGTAGTAATGGCTCACAAGGAGCCATCGTCAATCAAACACAATATGAACAAGAATGGGACAAGTAATAGCTTACGAGACGTCCATATATTACACATGAACATAATTGAGGATTGCTCAAGTGCAACCTAGCCACACACATAGGTATCCGTACAAAGAACTACACAAGATAGTTATAGAACGCGTAATAAATGTGCACAAGTAATAGTATGCTAATTAAAGTAACATAAATATCCCAAGACAACAACAATACAACCATAACCACAAATATTCATCAAGTATAAAATACTCGGGAGTACGTCGTACCGAGTAATATCATCAAGTGTAAAACACTTGGGAGTACGTTGTACAAAACCATGTTATCAAGTGTATAACAAGTGGGAGTACGTAGCACTAATCATCAAGTATGAATACTTGGGAGTACGTCGAACCAATCAACAAGTACATGCATAACCAATCTCAATCACAAGTCCATCGTACAACAAGTCATCCAAAACCACAATGCACATATGTAACATCCCAAAACTTTTTGACGTTGACCGTTAACTTGCCGTTAGCGACCGTTAGTTACTATGTGTTTTATATGTGCTTACGTGAATTAAATGATTTACGTGAGATATGTGTTAAAGTGATTTAAAGTAATGAAATTAAAGTTGATAATGATTAATAAAGTCAATTAATGTTCCCGATAAGATATAAGGGTCGATAAGTGTTCCCGTAGGCGTTAAAAGAGCCGTTAAGGGCCGAAACGAGTTGTAACGAAGTGCGAGGGCCTAGATGTAAAGTTTTAAAAGTTATTTCAGTATATAAAGGGTATGGAGGTCGACCCTAGGGCAAGAATTCAGATCAAAACCCTAGAAAAAGTCTTTCACACAAAACCCTAGGCCTCTCCTTCAAGTTTAGAGCAATTTCGGGTCGATTCGGGAGTGATTTTGCATAGATTTCGATCCTTTAATCTTCCTTCCAGGTATGATATGATTTATTGATCAATTGTTGAGTCATTTGAATGGTTTTTACCCAATCAATTCGGATCTTAAGGGTTAGGGTTGATTTGATTACGTTTCGTCATCGATTACTTGGGTTTTCGGGTAATCTAACGTATTGTTATTGTATCCTCTTGTCCCTGGAACAAGTGATCTTGTGAAATCATTATATGAGTCATATTTTGGGTGCATATGAGATCCATAGGTCGTGGTGGTTGCTATGGTCATTTGATGGTCGAAATAGTTTGAAAAACAAAGGGTTTATTAGATCTGAAAATCTAGTAATATTGCAAAAATCATATCTCTTTCAATTAAAAGAGTTAGGAGATGAATCTTATATTTTTGAAAAGGTCTACGTGTCCTCTTGAATCGATATGAATAACGTTTCTGGTGATTTTGCCCATAGATAGGCGAAAAGTGTCTATTTCCAAAAGTGGTCGAATTTCGGACGATTTCTGCAGGCCTATATTGTAAACGTCATAAATCATTCATTATAGAACTTCAAGAGTCAAACTTTATATTTCTGGAAAGGTCTTTGAATTCCCTACATTTCTTAAGAACTAAGTTTTGACTCATTTGGTCGTCTTGAGGTCGAAAAGTCGCCTGCAAGTGAAGGGTGCGAGTCTGGAAGTTGATCTCGACGAGACCACTAGTGGGCTCGACGAGATCGTGGTCAGGTCTCACTTTTGATGCATTCTGGAGATTGAGATCGACGAGACCATCCCTGGGCTCGGCGAGATCAGCCGGCAGAAAGGTTTTAAGCGCGTTTAAGTGTCTAGTTGACTTATATATCCTTCCTTCTTGTACCATAGGTTGTCGGGAACACTCGTCAAGCACGGTAAACATTTGTGATTGTTGAGTACTCCATTGAGGTAAGATACATGACTTTTCTCACGCTGGAGGCACAACAAAAGTAGTTTTCTTTAATTAACCTCTTAACTGGATTATCTTATGTGTGTGGAGTTTTCCGGGTTATGCGGGAGGTTATGTGGGAAATCGTGCTAGTTGTAATGCTAGTGCGTAAGACGTGGGAAATCGTGCTAGTTGTAATGCTAGTGCGTAAGACGTGGGAAATCGTGCTAGTTGTAATGCTAGTGCGTAAGACGTGGGAAATCGTGCTAGTTGTAATGCTAGTGCGTAAGACGTGGGAAATCGTGCTAGTTGTAATGCTAGTGCGTAAGACGTGGGAAATCGTGCTAGTTGTAATGCTAGTGCGTAAGACGTGGGAAATCGTGCTAGTTGTAATGCTAGTGCGTAAGACGTGGGAAATCGTGCTAGTTGTAATGCTAGTGCGTAAGACGTGGGAAATCGTGCTAGTTGTAATGCTAGTGCGTAAGACGTGGGAAATCGTGCTAGTTGTAATGCTAGTGCGTAAGACGTGGGAAATCGTGCTAGTTGTAATGCTAGTGCGTAAGACGTGGGAAATCGTGCTAGTTGTAATGCTAGTGCGTAAGACGTGGGAAATCGTGCTAGTTGTAATGCTAGTGCGTAAGACGTGGGAAATCGTGCTAGTTGTAATGCTAGTGCGTAAGACGTGGGAAATCGTGCTAGTTGTAATGCTAGTGCGTAAGACGTGGGAAATCGTGCTAGTTGTAATGCTAGTGCGTAAGACGTGGGAAATCGTGCTAGTTGTAATGCTAGTGCGTAAGACGTGGGAAATCGTGCTAGTTGTAATGCTAGTGCGTAAGACGTGGGAAATCGTGCTAGTTGTAATGCTAGTGCGTAAGACGTGGGAAATCGTGCTAGTTGTAATGCTAGTGCGTAAGACGTGGGAAATCGTGCTAGTTGTAATGCTAGTGCGTAAGACGTGGGAAATCGTGCTAGTTGTAATGCTAGTGCGTAAGACGTGGGAAATCGTGCTAGTTGTAATGCTAGTGCGTAAGACGTGGGAAATCGTGCTAGTTGTAATGCTAGTGCGTAAGACGTGGGAAATCGTGCTAGTTGTAATGCTAGTGCGTAAGACGTGGGAAATCGTGCTAGTTGTAATGCTAGTGCGTAAGACGTGGGAAATCGTGCTAGTTGTAATGCTAGTGCGTAAGACGTGGGAAATCGTGCTAGTTGTAATGCTAGTGCGTAAGACGTGGGAAATCGTGCTAGTTGTAATGCTAGTGCGTAAGACGTGGGAAATCGTGCTAGTTGTAATGCTAGTGCGTAAGACGTGGGAAATCGTGCTAGTTGTAATGCTAGTGCGTAAGACGTGGGAAATCGTGCTAGTTGTAATGCTAGTGCGTAAGACGTGGGAAATCGTGCTAGTTGTAATGCTAGTGCGTAAGACGTGGGAAATCGTGCTAGTTGTAATGCTAGTGCGTAAGACGTGGGAAATCGTGCTAGTTGTAATGCTAGTGCGTAAGACGTGGGAAATCGTGCTAGTTGTAATGCTAGTGCGTAAGACGTGGGAAATCGTGCTAGTTGTAATGCTAGTGCGTAAGACGTGGGAAATCGTGCTAGTTGTAATGCTAGTGCGTAAGACGTGGGAAATCGTGCTAGTTGTAATGCTAGTGCGTAAGACGTGGGAAATCGTGCTAGTTGTAATGCTAGTGCGTAAGACGTGGGAAATCGTGCTAGTTGTAATGCTAGTGCGTAAGACGTGGGAAATCGTGCTAGTTGTAATGCTAGTGCGTAAGACGTGGGAAATCGTGCTAGTTGTAATGCTAGTGCGTAAGACGTGGGAAATCGTGCTAGTTGTAATGCTAGTGCGTAAGACGTGGGAAATCGTGCTAGTTGTAATGCTAGTGCGTAAGACGTGGGAAATCGTGCTAGTTGTAATGCTAGTGCGTAAGACGTGGGAAATCGTGCTAGTTGTAATGCTAGTGCGTAAGACGTGGGAAATCGTGCTAGTTGTAATGCTAGTGCGTAAGACGTGGGAAATCGTGCTAGTTGTAATGCTAGTGCGTAAGACGTGGGAAATCGTGCTAGTTGTAATGCTAGTGCGTAAGACGTGGGAAATCGTGCTAGTTGTAATGCTAGTGCGTAAGACGTGGGAAATCGTGCTAGTTGTAATGCTAGTGCGTAAGACGTGGGAAATCGTGCTAGTTGTAATGCTAGTGCGTAAGACGTGGGAAATCGTGCTAGTTGTAATGCTAGTGCGTAAGACGTGGGAAATCGTGCTAGTTGTAATGCTAGTGCGTAAGACGTGGGAAATCGTGCTAGTTGTAATGCTAGTGCGTAAGACGTGGGAAATCGTGCTAGTTGTAATGCTAGTGCGTAAGACGTGGGAAATCGTGCTAGTTGTAATGCTAGTGCGTAAGACGTGGGAAATCGTGCTAGTTGTAATGCTAGTGCGTAAGACGTGGGAAATCGTGCTAGTTGTAATGCTAGTGCGTAAGACGTGGGAAATCGTGCTAGTTGTAATGCTAGTGCGTAAGACGTGGGAAATCGTGCTAGTTGTAATGCTAGTGCGTAAGACGTGGGAAATCGTGCTAGTTGTAATGCTAGTGCGTAAGACGTGGGAAATCGTGCTAGTTGTAATGCTAGTGCGTAAGACGTGGGAAATCGTGCTAGTTGTAATGCTAGTGCGTAAGACGTGGGAAATCGTGCTAGTTGTAAAGCTAGTGCGTAATATGTAAGTTGTAAGAATAAGTTGCTTAAGATACTTATAAGAATATGTGAGAAAGATGTACATGTAATTTAAGACGTGGGATTACAATGTGACGTGAGATTTAATAAGATATGTTGAGACGTGTGATAAGAACAATGGATAGGCACAATTAGGAGTATACATCCTACATGTGCTATACATATATGTGTGATATGTTTATGTGTGATATGTAATAACGTGAGATGAAGTTTTAGTTGTATGTATATGTTGATTTGATATGTAACGCGATGGGATGTGGGGATAAGTAAAGAAGGGGTGATCTTTATATTGTGGAAAGTCTGTAAGTAATGTGATCATCTTTTAATATGTTTAATATGAAGAGTTTATGAAAAGTAAAATGAAGAACGTTTTATAAATGTGTGTATCTTACTTAGCTAATCTATTAGCTAACACTTGCTTTTATGAAAATGTTGTGTCCTTCAGGATAAGCAGGTTTGAGCTAGGAAAGGAATAGCTTGGTGAGATGGGGTAGATGCAATAAAGAAGACTAGCATAGATTGTTGAATGCTTAGACTTCCCTTAGCCTATGTTTCGGCTACTTTATTTACATTTATGATACTTGTAATGATGAATGGCATTTATGTTGGTGCCATGACTTGGATTTCATTGATATCATTTTGATGATGCACTTGGTAACACCATTTATTGAAAGTACCAACCGTTTCGGTTGGGGCAGTTTTTAAGTGATCCTATTTCCGCTACGTTTTAAACGCCGTTTGGCAAAAGTTTTTGAAATCCAGGTTTTTAAAATGACGGGTGTTACAAGTTGGTATCAGAGAAATGGTTTAAGTGAACCAAAGACCGAACAAAGCCATAGGATTTGGACTTAAACCGTATGAGAAATGATAGGCTTAAGTAGTAATGCTTTAGCTTTATGATGAAATGCCTTTAGGACGGGTTGGGATGAGTGTGAGAGTAGGATTAAGGCTTAATATGTTTTTGTTGTTGTTATGTAAGATTATGTCGGTTTGCCTTATTCCTTCACTTTTCTCACTTCCTCCGTCGATAAATGTACTTGTTGCTACGATAGACGATCTCCTAAGGTAATGTGTGAATTCCCCGGTCAGAATTTGAAAAATATGTACAAGTGATTTATGCGCGATGTGTGGTCAATGAATTTTTCCATTACGCCTTAGTATGTTATATATGATAAGAGTTGGGCTTGAAGCTGAAGTGTCATGTGAGATGGAATTCGCTGAATTGACTCCAACCCACCGGTTAGAGACAAGGACCATAAAGGACAAGAGGTATGAAATGTCATGTATGTGATGCAAGTTGTAGTGGTTCAAGTTGAGAAAGTGTTTGTAAAAGTTGACGAAACAAAGTTTGAGTTTAAAAGGAAGAACAAGGAAGTTCAAGATTGGAGTAAGAGGTTGATAGAATGTTGGATGGTCGATGTTTTGGTTGCTGCATATGTGGATGGTATTTCGGCTAGTTATCGGGGTATTTGTAGACAACATACTACTCTTGCGGGTGCTATCAAGGAATCAAAGAAGTTGGATGATGATTATAAGTTCGAGAAGGTAGTTGTGAAGACTGTTGATGACAAGAATAGTGGATTCAAGAGAAGGTCGGATGAGTCGTCAGATTCGGGAGAGAAGTTTAAGAATGGTTCGACTTATGAGGGCGAAGATCATGTAAAGCGAGACAATGGTGTTCAGTTTGTAGAGCTCATCATAGTGGACCATGTTCGGAGAAAACTAAAAGATGTGATAGGTGTGGTAAGCAGGGACATGTTGCTTCTAGTTGCAGGGATAAGATTCGATGATACAAGTGTGGTGAGACGGGGCATTTGATTGCTGATTGTCCCCAAAGGAATGATGATGCGAAGAAGGATGACACTCAAAAAGCCAAAGCCGGGCCTATCAAATGATTACCGTGGAGGACGAGCTTGATGACGAGGCACCTAACCAAGTAATTCCTTAGTAGATTAATCGATGATACTTATGTTTATATGTGTTTATTATGTGTTTGTAGTTAGTATAATTATGCATGATGGATTGTGAAGGAAATGTTGGACATTATGATGTGTGAATATAGTTAAAGGTACACGTGTGAGGAATGATATAGTTAGAATTATGGTCCGGAACATAATTGTAAATATATCATGATGCGGGCGTGTTCATTTGACGGTATTCACATTGATTAATGTAAGACATGAAAGGAAGGAGATGAAAAGGAAATGGTTGGAAATGTGGTTGAATTTTAAGTGGTAAATGTGGTAAAATGCTGACTATACATGTGTGGAAAGTAGTGAGAAGTGAAATGAGGTGTTGATGTCGTGAAATGATTCTGAGGACAGAATCCTTTTAAGGAGGGGAGAATTGTAACATCCCAAAACTTTTTGACGTTGACCGTTAACTTGCCGTTAGCGACCGTTAGTTACTATGTGTTTTATATGTGCTTACGTGAATTAAATGATTTACGTGAGATATGTGTTAAAGTGATTTAAAGTAATGAAATTAAAGTTGATAATGATTAATAAAGTCAATTAATGTTCCCGATAAGATATAAGGGTCGATAAGTGTTCCCGTAGGCGTTAAAAGAGCCGTTAAGGGCCGAAACGAGTTGTAACGAAGTGCGAGGGCCTAGATGTAAAGTTTTAAAAGTTATTTCAGTATATAAAGGGTATGGAGGTCGACCCTAGGGCAGAAAATTCAGATCAAAACCCTAGAAAAAGTCTTTCACACAAAACCCTAGGCCTCTCCTTCAAGTTTAGAGCAATTTCGGGTCGATTCGGGAGTGATTTCGCATAGATTTCGATCCTTTAATCTTCCTTCCAGGTATGATATGATTTATTGATCAATTGTTGAGTCATTTGAATGGTTTTTACCCAATCAATTCGGATCTTAAGGGTTAGGGTTGATTTGATTACGTTTCGTCATCGATTACTTGGGTTTTCGGGTAATCTAACGTATTGTTATTGTATCCTCTTGTCCCTGGAACAAGTGATCTTGTGAAATCATTATATGAGTCATATTTTGGGTGCATATGAGATCCATAGGTCGTGGTGGTTGCTATGGTCATTTGATGGTCGAAATAGTTTGAAAAACAAAGGGTTTATTAGATCTGAAAATCTAGTAATATTGCAAAAATCATATCTCTTTCAATTAAAAGAGTTAGGAGATGAATCTTATATTTTTGAAAAGGTCTACGTGTCCTCTTGAATCGATATGAATAAAGTTTCTGGTGATTTTGCCCATAGATAGGCGAAAAGTGTCGATTTCCAAAAGTGGTCGAATTTCGGACGATTTCTGCAGGCCTATATTGTAAACGTCATAAATCATTCATTATAGAACTTCAAGAGTCAAACTTTATATTTCTGGAAAGGTCTTTGAATTCCCTACATTTCTTAAGAACTAAGTTTTGACTCATTTGGTCGTCTTGAGGTCGAAAAGTCGCCTGCAAGTGAAGGGTGCGAGTCTGGAAGTTGATCTCGACGAGACCACTAGTGGGCTCGACGAGATCGTGGTCAAAAAAAAAAAAAAAAAAAAAAAAAAAAAAAAAAAAAAAAAAAAAAAAAAAAAAAAAAAAAAAAAAAAAAAAAAAAAAAAAAAAAAAAAAAAAAAAAAAAAAAAAAAAAAAAAAAAAAAAAAAAAAAAAAAAAAAAAAAAAAAAAAAAAAAAAAAAAAAAAAAAAAAAAAAAAAAAAAAAAAAAAAAAAAAAAAAAAAAAAAAAAAAAAAAAAAAAAAAAAAAAAAAAAAAAAAAAAAAAAAAAAAAAAAAAAAAAAAAAAAAAAAAAAAAAAAAAAAAAAAAAAAAAAAAAAAAAAAAAAAAAAAAAAAAAAAAAAAAAAAAAAAAAAAAAAAAAAAAAAAAAAAAAAAAAAAAAAAAAAAAAAAAAAAAAAAAAAAAAAAAAAAAAAAAAAAAAAAAAAAAAAAAAAAAAAAAAAAAAAAAAAAAAAAAAAAAAAAAAAAAAAAAAAAAAAAAAAAAAAAAAAAAAAAAAAAAAAAAAAAAAAAAAAAAAAAAAAAAAAAAAAAAAAAAAAAAAAAAAAAAAAAAAAAAAAAAAAAAAAAAAAAAAAAAAAAAAAAAAAAAAAAAAAAAAAAAAAAAAAAAAAAAAAAAAAAAAAAAAAAAAAAAAAAAAAAAAAAAAAAAAAAAAAAAAAAAAAAAAAAAAAAAAAAAAAAAAAAAAAAAAAAAAAAAAAAAAAAAAAAAAAAAAAAAAAAAAAAAAAAAAAAAAAAAAAAAAAAAAAAAAAAAAAAAAAAAAAAAAAAAAAAAAAAAAAAAAAAAAAAAAAAAAAAAAAAAAAAAAAAAAAAAAAAAAAAAAAAAAAAAAAAAAAAAAAAAAAAAAAAAAAAAAAAAAAAAAAAAAAAAAAAAAAAAAAAAAAAAAAAAAAAAAAAAAAAAAAAAAAAAAAAAAAAAAAAAAAAAAAAAAAAAAAAAAAAAAAAAAAAAAAAAAAAAAAAAAAAAAAAAAAAAAAAAAAAAAAAAAAAAAAAAAAAAAAAAAAAAAAAAAAAAAAAAAAAAAAAAAAAAAAAAAAAAAAAAAAAAAAAAAAAAAAAAAAAAAAAAAAAAAAAAAAAAAAAAAAAAAAAAAAAAAAAAAAAAAAAAAAAAAAAAAAAAAAAAAAAAAAAAAAAAAAAAAAAAAAAAAAAAAAAAAAAAAAAAAAAAAAAAAAAAAAAAAAAAAAAAAAAAAAAAAAAAAAAAAAAAAAAAAAAAAAAAAAAAAAAAAAAAAAAAAAAAAAAAAAAAAAAAAAAAAAAAAAAAAAAAAAAAAAAAAAAAAAAAAAAAAAAAAAAAAAAAAAAAAAAAAAAAAAAAAAAAAAAAAAAAAAAAAAAAAAAAAAAAAAAAAAAAAAAAAAAAAAAAAAAAAAAAAAAAAAAAAAAAAAAAAAAAAAAAAAAAAAAAAAAAAAAAAAAAAAAAAAAAAAAAAAAAAAAAAAAAAAAAAAAAAAAAAAAAAAAAAAAAAAAAAAAAAAAAAAAAAAAAAAAAAAAAAAAAAAAAAAAAAAAAAAAAAAAAAAAAAAAAAAAAAAAAAAAAAAAAAAAAAAAAAAAAAAAAAAAAAAAAAAAAAAAAAAAAAAAAAAAAAAAAAAAAAAAAAAAAAAAAAAAAAAAAAAAAAAAAAAAAAAAAAAAAAAAAAAAAAAAAAAAAAAAAAAAAAAAAAAAAAAAAAAAAAAAAAAAAAAAAAAAAAAAAAAAAAAAAAAAAAAAAAAAAAAAAAAAAAAAAAAAAAAGGTAAAAAAAAAAAAAGGTTAAAATAAAAAAAAAAATTAATATTCTATTTTAGAAGACTCGATATAAATATATGGATTATTCAAACTCTCGTATGTGTGAAACGTAATATTTAGACAACCCCGACATTAAGATTGTGTATATCTATGGTATCCATTACTACTTTAATAATTCATGACAAAATGATTATTTTACGTCAACCTACTAGGGTCAAATATAGTTGTCAAAGTACAAACTGTAGATACACTTTTATTTTTTTAAGACGATTGATGGAGAACATCAAATAGAGAGATATT
>CM067169.1:74476471-74544217 GCA_034093135.1 Erigeron breviscapus | reverse complement strand
GAAGGACGGCTTTGTGGTGCTTGTGAAAAAGGTAAAAGCCACCGAGCCACCTTCAAGACCAAACAAGCCAACTCTATCAGTGGCTGTTTCCATCTCCTTCACATGGACCTTTTTGGTCCAGTGAATGTCAAAGTCTAAGGGGTAGCAGATACACCTTAGTTATTGTGGATGAATATTCATGATATACTTGGACAATCTTTCTTCATTCTAAGAGTGATGCTGCTGAGGAAATAATTAATTTCATTAAAAAGATGGAAAACCTCAACAACATACGTGTTAAAGAACTCAGAAGCGATCATGGCACTGAGTTCAGAAACCACACTCTTGAGACTTTTTGTGCTGATCAAGGGATTAGACAAAATTTCTCTTCTGTTCGTACTCCTGAGCAAAATGGGGTAGCTGAAAGGAGAAATAGAACTCTCATTGAAGCTGCAAGAACCATGCTCAGTGAGTCCTCTCTTCCTAGTAAATTCTGGGCTGAAGCAGTTAGTACTGCTTGCCACACTCAAAATAGGTGTCTTATTGTCAAGCGACATGATAAGACTGACTATGAAGTTCTCAAGGGCAAGAAACCTCAAATTGGATATTTCCATGTTTTTGGTTGCCCAGTTTTCATCCTAAATGATAAGGATCATTTAGGAAAGTTTGATCCCAAAGCTGATGATGGCTACTTTCTGGGATATTCTTCTATAAGCAAAGCTTTCAGAGTTTTCAATACTCGCACTCAAAAAGTAGATGAATCAATTCATGTTACTTTTGATGAAAGTTGTTCAGCTCTAGGAGATCTCTCAAATGAGTCATCTGCTGAAGTAATTCTCAGCGATCTATCTGACTCGTCTGAGGTATCAGCGACACATCATGATGTTGCTGAACAACCTATCGCTGAGTCTTCAAGTCCTTCACCAAATGATGAGTACATTGCTGCTCACATTTATTCTATAGATCCAGTTGAGCCTCTTCTTCGAACAGTTAATGCCACTTCCATTAATGTTCCTCTCTCAACTGAACCTCAAGATGCTGACGGTGCCGCTGAGGAAACATTTCATGATGCCTCACCGAATCCTCTTTTAGGAGACACTGAGGATGACACTCCTCAGCAAGAGGTACCCACTGTTCTCAGTGACCCTCCTGTCAGCAACTCTGAACCCTTGCTAACCATTGATCTCTCTTCCTATACTCCCACTCCTAGTGAAACTACCACCACAGTATCCGCTATGAATCATTCTTCTATTCACACACCAGCACTCAAATGGACTGCTGATCACCCTCTTGACCATGTGATTGGTAATCCACACAATGGTGTCCAAACTCGCTCAGCGACAAGTAATACTTGTCTCTATGTCAATTTTCTATCTCAAATTGTGCCTGCCAATATTGGTGAAGCCATGGTTGATCCCTCATGAGTGGAAGCCATGCAAGAAGAACTAACACAATTTGAAAGACAACATGTTTGGTTCCTTGTTCCTCCTCCCTATAAAGAACCCATTGGCACTCGATGGGTTTATAGGAATAAGATGGATGAAACTGGTGTGGTCATCAGAAACAAGGCAAGACTGGTTGCTCAAGGTTATACTCAAGCTGAAGGCATTGATTATGACGAGACCTTTGCTCCAGTCGCTCGTCTTGAAGCCATTCGTCTCTTTCTCGCTCATGCTGCTTACAAAGGCTTCATTGTCTATCAAATGGACGTCAAGAGTGCCTTCTTAAATGGTGCTCTTGATGAAGAAGTCTATGTTAAGCAACCTCCTGGCTTTGAGGATCCAAAGCATCCTCACTATGTCTACAAGCTAAATAAAGCTTTATATGGTCTTAAACAAGCTCCTAGAGCTTGGTATGACACATTGTCTACCTTCCCTCTTGACCATGGCTTTCGTAGGGGAACCATTGACAACACCCTCTTTATCTACAAGCATAAGGGTGATGTTCTGTATGTGCAGATTTATGTTGATGACATTATCTTTGGTTCCTATCCACCAAACTCTGTCGAAAGTTCAGTTCTCTTATGTCTAGCACTTTCGAAATGAGTATGATGGGTGAATTAACCTTCTTTTTGGGGTTACAAATCAAGCAGCTTCCCACTGGAATATTTATCAATCAAGAAAAATATATTCGGGATATGTTGCATAAATTTGACTTCACCCATGTCACTCCAAAGGAACTCCAATGTCCCCTCCTAATAATCTTCACGCTGACCCTGATGGTAAGTATGTGAATCCTACTTACTATCGTGGCATGATTGGGTCTCTCATGTATCTCACAGCGAGTCGCCCAGACATCATGTTTGCAACATGTCTCTGTGCTCGCTATCAAGCTTCTCCTAGAGAATCTCATCTCCTCGCTGTGAAGCGTATCTTCAAATATCTCAAGGGTACACCCACGCTGGGTCTTTGGTACCCAAAAGACTCCAACTTCGAGTTAGTTGGATATTCTGACTCCGACTATGCTGGTGCATGCTTGATCGCAAAAGCACCAGTGGAGGATGTCAACTGTTGGGGGGGAAGCTGACTAGTTGGACTAGTAAAAAGTAACATACAGTTTCCATCTCCACAGCTGAGACAGAATATGTGTGAGTCCCTGAATACGATGGTTAACCTAGAAGTGTAAAATACAACAAGTCTAATAATCACTAGAATGGACTAGTATTACTTGTAAATAAATGCAAGAATATATAAACAAAGTAATCCAAGACTTAAAGCAATAAACAAGTAAAGTGGAACATTATGTATTTTTCAATGGTGTATTTTATTTATGATGTTAAATAAAATACAAGGTTGTGCGGAATCAAGATAAGACAAATAAGTATGTATCCTAACAACCTATGAATTACAAATGATCTATATTTGTCAAATAACTCTTTTGGATCGAGATACTTTAAAGTTGTGAAGTATCCCTGTTTAAGATCGAGAGTATTTAGACAAATTCACTTAATGCAAAATGTATGCTTAAAAGTATTTTCTCAAGGAAATGACTTTGTATTTATAGGCAACAAAATTCACCAGTGAATTTTGTGCCGTACAAATATGGTTGCATGGATTTAATGATCCGACAAGAACATTAAATCATTGGTTAATGGTACAAGGATAAAGTCATATTGATATGATTTTATTCTTTTAACCAACCACCTTTACACACGTATAACTTTGGTAAAGAACAAGTGGATTGTTCTTTGGAAAGTGTGTAAAGGCAAAAGTCAATCTTCGATATCAGTGTTCAGACTTGTAAGGTCTAGAACACTGACAATCCTCCAGTGTACAGATCTGGTAAGACTTCCAGTGGACGCCGCCATTTGTCAGTCTTCTTTATTCTGACTTCAGTCTTTGACTTCAGTGAGAACGTCTTCAGTAGAGTAGATCTGGACTGGGGTGAAGTCCAGTGAGCTAATCTGGAGAATACTCCAATTTCCTATACAAGTATTTGCTCACTGGTCTTCCATTATTTCTGGACAAATCTTCCGAGGGACTCCAGATTCCAAGTCTGGAGTAGGTCCAGTAGAACACGTTTCTGGACAGATCTTCAGTAAGGCTCCAGTAGTCGAGTCTGGAGCTAGTCCAGTAAATCTGGACCTAACAAATTCCCCCTATTTGTTTAGAAATAATGCAAGTGTTTTCAAGCTTAATCTATACATTTTGTATGCTTGAAAAACACAAGTTTCGATTTGTCTAAAAAATCTAAGTTACTGGAAAACACTTTATAGATCATGAGTGTTTTCAGTTTCATCTTTTAAGTTCTAACTTAGACTAAATCTGATCATTTACTTTTATGAATCAAAATTGCAACTAATATTACATACATCAACTGATAAATAGTTACAATTTTCATCAAACAATAAATTACAAGTAAATGATAAGAGTCAGGCCCTTCTCTTCGATGTCTGTCCTGGAGCATCTTCAGAAGCCTTTCTCTTTGGTGATGGAGAAGATGGTACTGATTCTGGCGATTTCATGCCAATTGCAACTTCCATCTGTTGCTTTCTTCTCCATACCTTCTCAATCTCTCTTCAGAAATGCTTTAACATCAGTCGACACATTTGTCTCCCCCCTGAACGTTAAAGCAATCTCTTTCAGTTCACTCCATCCAAACGCCTGGACTGAAGTACTTTTTCTTTCATCAGTAAAGTTACCCTCCCTGGTCAACTTTACTTCAAACCTGGACATGCCTTTCATGATTTTCAGCTAATTTGATCTCAGCACCAGTGATCCTTCTAGCATCAGCCCTGAAATTTAACATTTCATTGTACTTGTCTTTCAATTTGGCTGTCTGGATCAATGCTTCAGTTTCCTTAGACACTCTCTTTTGCTCTACAGCAGATTGGAGTTGTTGACGATTGATTTTTCGAGAAGTGTCCAGGGGAATGATTGCTTACATCAGCATCTTTAATTGCTTTGATCTGTTTGGCAGTCAGTTTTGGTAAGCCAGTCAGTTTCTTTCTGTACTCTATCTCCAGAGCACCAGCGTTTTTCCTTATCTTCTTCTGGAGCATCACCAGTTCCTCCTTCCTCTGCCTGATGAGTTCTGGTACACTAACGCCATAAATTATTGAATCATAGATTTGTTCTTCTTCGGCGTAAAAGAAGCGTACATGAACATCATTCAATGCATTCAGACATTGATGAACTCTAGGGTCTTCCTTCATCTTTTTATACACATCAATATTTATGCCTAACCTGCCAGCATTGTAAGAGTCCAGAGTCCCCATAGTTGCCATCTCCCTTTGATGGGCCAGCAGTTCATCTTTTTGATTTCTCTTGAAGATTTCAATCATTATGCATTCTTGTTCAAGCTTTTTAGAGGTTTCATCATCAGCAATAGGATACTCTGATGATTCTTCAGCAGTTTGTTCTTCTTCACCAGATACCATTTGTGCTTTTCCTTTAACAGACTTCAGAGTAGTTGGTATATCTGAGAAGGATTCAAACTGGGGCTCACTGGCTTCAGTACCAGCAGCTTCTTCAGTCAGCATAGTAGTCAGACAACTTCCTTCTTCCTTAACCAACCCTTCTTGGACACCAGACGACTTTTCCCCCTTGGAATGATCACCAGTTCTGGACTTGAGATCATTCCATAATTGTTCAAGCATATGTCTGTCCAGTGCACCAAAGGTTCTTCCTGCCACTGGAGTTGTATCAGTCACAACTTCTTAAGTGCCTGCACTTCCTTTTTAACAGTTTCAACTTCTTTAGGCAAGTGCTTTGCCACAAGGAAGGCTTAGGAGGGCTGCCTATAAACTTATGGTCATTATCTCGGAAGATGAATATAAACCAATCACCCTTCCTGGTCAAGATAAAGAACTTCCTAAACAAATACAAGGAAGGGGTTTGACCCAAGGCTTTGGAAAGCATTTCAAAGGCAACAATTCTCCAAGCACCGGATGGATTCAACTGAGCAACACTTACCCTATAGTGAGATAACACCTTGATAAAGAAAGATATAAAGTGATTTTCCCAAGAGGTGGGGAATTAGCCCTCTCATCCTCAGTGGGAAGGGAAGGATGGTATCTAGCAAGGCATGGATATGAACTAATCAAGGCTGAGAGATCGTCACTAGTCAGGCAAGAAAGGGAATCACTGACACTCTCTGGTGGTTTTCTAACCTTCCCAACTCTACATAAAGTCTCGCTAGTTCCCTCAATACTACCCCCAACGTGATCACTACTAGCTTCCGACATGTCAAGGGAAACACCTGTGGGCAAGCAAAAATCCTATGTAAGGATAATAACACTTAAAGTATAAACTACTCCGTTTTATACAAAAATACTCATCAAAAACACATTCAACACAAGCTATTCCTTGCCTAAAGTATCTATACAAAACCAACAAGAGCAGATAGCAAGATATTTGGCAAGATATTTCAAGCAAAATTCTTCTGACAAACATGGTGGTTATATAAACAATCAAAGACTCAAAGGATATTGCATTGCATGGATTTTCGTCTAGGGGTAGTACAAGGAAAAATACACATTACAGAATACACATATTAACAAACATGAATGTATTCTTTGTATATACATGGAAATACAAAAAGTCCAAGTAAACAACAGAATCATCCCAAAACCAAAAGAATGCACATGACTTTTCATTCACAATTTTGGAATACAAGCAAAGCATACATATCAAAACAACAACTCACCAAGTGGTGGTTATATAAACAATCAGGAGGATGAAGGAATTATACCTTTTCTTGCCTTCCTTTTTTACTGCCGATTCCAAGAAGATAAATATCTCGTTCCTTAATCCTCAATGCTTGAATTTATCTACAATCAAAAGATTATGAAATCTAGATGTAAGATGCAACCTCTCCACCACCAGAGCAACACAAACCACCACGCTACCACCAATAAAATCAAAGTTGCGTCGGCGGGGGGCGAGGAGGGGGCGTGTGGTAGCGTCGCCAAGAAAGGGGTGAAGCCGACGGTACGCGGCTGGAAATTCATGTAACCACAACATACATATACATATATATTATATTTATGTAGTGGAAGAACATAAAAATTTTAAGGAATCAACATTGCAAAATAAATGGCATTAAAGTTATACCTTTCCAATGCCAAGATTCCAAATGCCTCAAAATGGGCTGCCGATTTGCCAAAGATAAGAAAGTGGAAGAGGAAAAGCTTTCTATATTATGTCCTTTTGGTATTTTCTTTTGTTTACCCTTCCTGCCGACAACGAATAAAAAAGAAACAAATTAAAGAATAATAGAAAGGGCTAGGGATCCAAGGTTAATTACTCTCAAAAACGAAGATAACAAAAAGCTCATACCTGTTCCCTTTGTCTGATAGAGCAAAAAAGCAAAGATATTAGCGGCTGCAGATCCTGAAAAAAAAAAATTTCTCCTCCTTGTTGCTTGAGCCGATCCAAAAATAAAAGAGGATAAGGTTTGTCTATGAACACCTTTTTATGGCCTCCGATCTAAAACAAAAAGAAAAAAGAAAACAATTACAAGACAAGATATATATATACACAATATATATGTAACAAAGGAAAACTCTTGACCTCTTATTACTTCGGTCGATCCGATTAAAGGAAGAAAAATTGCCCTGGATCCGAAAGGTAAAGAAGAGAAGTTCAAACTAGAATTTTTGAAGATAAAACTCTAAGATTGAACTTGGGGGACTTGATGATATGAGGTATAAATCCTACCTCAAATAAGTAGTATGGATGGAAAAAAAAAGAGAAACAAGGCGGCTGTGGGAAAGAAGGGTGAAAGGATTTTGTATGATTTCACTAAAACACAAAGGCCCTAAACCATTTGCAAGCCAAGTGCCGAGCCAAATGCCAGCCGACTTCCAGCCATTTGCCAGCCAAGTGCCGAGCCAAATGCCAGCCGACTTCCAGCCATTTTCCAGCCAGGTGCCGAGCCATTTGCCAGCCGCTTCCAGCCATTTCCAGCCAAGCCGCCCTAAGCCATTTGCCAGCCAAGTGCCGAGCCAAATGCCAGCCGACTTCCAGCTATTTGCCAGCCAAGTGCCGAGCCAAATGCCAGCCGACTTCCAGCCATTTTCCAGCCAGGTGCCGAGCCATTTGCCAGCCGCTGTCCCAGCCGTTTCCCAGCCGATCTGAGCCATTTTCCAGCCGATTAGCATCTAGGCAGGAAAGGAGTCTTTGGCTGGGATTTTATGTTTTCACGATCAGAATGGTCGCGTGTTTATCTCTCAAATTTCTTTCCCAAAGCACCCAAGTCACATGCATATAAATATAATCATATATTTATATAATACTTGGCAATAATAGAATTTTCTTTCCCTTCCCTTGGGAAAGTTTCTTTTGGAATCAATAGGTTGGCATAAGGAAGGGATATAAAGTATATAATAGAATTCTCGAACATTCTATACCTGGTACTGACATTTTGGATTCAGGGGCCAGGCCCATATCTGACAAGGCCCACAATACGAGATGCCCTAATTGTCAGCCTATAAATACCCCATGATTGGATGACAGTTTCATTCATTACATTCAATAACATTCAGATAATTCAACATCATTCATTACAATTTATAAAATAGTACACACAGTACATTCATACATATACATTCAATCCTCTTTCAACAAATCAATCATTATCATATCATATACATTTATTATCCTCCAAAGATCGATACATCTCTTTGGGAAAACCATTATTCACCTTAGATTCGCGAATAATTTAGTAGGTTTGCACTACATTGTAGGAGATTATAATGGTTTTCGTGGTTAAATCCCTTTTGTGATTGAGTTTGACAATTAATGCTCAAACATAATCCAACACCGTAAATCAGACGAGGAGATACATGGTCTATTAGCGAACCATACTCATTCCAAATATCATACCATGCAGACGCTAATCTCCCATCTCCAAGTTTAAAACAGAAAAACAGTTTAACAATAGACCGAATTTGTAATAGCTTCCGCCAACTCCCAGTCATATTTCCTTGATAAGGGACTTCCCAAAAATTCCTCCCCCGAAGCCGATAAGAATGAATCCACTTAACCCACAAAGACTCCTTATGGATAAGTAAATTGTGAATATGAGTAGTTAAGAGAGCAACATTAAATTGTTCCAAACGACGCAGCCCCAATCCCCCTTCATCTTTTGGCAAACAAACTACTTCCCAAGCGACTTTAGCTTTACCTCTCTGAAGTTCACCTTGACACCATAAAAAACCACGAATGATCTGCTCTATATCCAATAGTGTACTCGTAGGTAGCATAAAGACCGATGACCAATAAACATGAATAGATGAGAGAACCGAGGAAATCAGCTGTAAACGGCCTCCAAAAGATAGGAATTTATTCTTTCCAATCATCTACTCGTTTTTTAACTCTTTCGACCAGAACTTTACAATCACCAATCATAAGACGTGATGATATAAGAGGCACTCCCAGATACTTAACAGGCAAAGCACCCTCTTCAAACGGTATTACACCACGAATAGCAAGCTTAACATGATTGAGAACATTACAAAAATAAGCAGTACTCTTGGGCATACTAGGAACCAAACCTGAGACCTGCTTGAACTCATCCAATGCGTCCATAATGATTTTTGCCGAGTCAACATCGCCATGCAGAAAAATAAATAAGTCATCAGCAAAACATAAGTTAATTACTTCATGTTCTTCACATTGATGATGGTATCGAAATGAGCCAGCCAGATTAACTTTTCGTTTCAAAATTAATGTGAGCACTTCCATGATCAAAGTGAAAATGTATGGAGAAACAGGATCGCCCTAACGAAGACCCCGTTCTCCCTTAAAAAAACCATGTAAGCTGCCATTAATATTCAGAGAAAAAGAGGTAGTAGTAACACACTCCATAATCCATAAAATCATTTGATTGTGAAATCCAAAGCCACGCAAAACAGCCCTCAAAAAGTTCCAATCGACTGTATCATAAGCCTTTTGAATATCAACTTTGAAAGCACATCTTGGAGGACCCACATTTCTATGATAATTATGCATAATCTCCTGGGTAAGTAAGAATATTATCTGTGATCCGACGACCAGGAACAAAGGCATACTGATTAATATCGACCAATTGCCCAAGATAATCTTTAAGCCTATTCGCTAGTATCTTCGTGATGCATTTAAACAGAACATTACAAAGCGAAATTGGTCTATAATCAGTGACTCGAGAAGGAGTTGGAACCTTCGGTAACAAGGCAATCACCGTGTGATTTAACTCCTTAAGTAACCTGCCAAAAATAAAGAAATCTTGAACGGCTTCAATAACCTCGGAACCAATTAAATCCCATGAATTCTTAAAGAAACAAGCAGAAAACCCGTCAGGACCAGGCGATTTATCATCACCCATCGAAAAAATTGCTTCTTTTACCTCTGTACCCGAGACCGGCTGAATCATGGCTAGAGCCTGCTCCTGAGAGAGAACATTAGCAAATAAACCTGTTATGTCGAGATCTCTCAAGGATTCAGCACGTCCCAAGAGCTCCAAGTAATGACCAAGAAATGCCGAAGCAACCTGATCATCTTCCTTGACATTACCATTTGAATCAATGATCACATCAATCCTACTCCTAGTCGTTCTTGATTTCACCACTTGATGGAAATAAGCGGAATTGGAATCACCAACTCTTAACCAATCCACTTTAGCTTTCTATTTTAAAAAACGTTCTTCATCCAGAATAGCTTCATTAAAATTATGAAGAGAAACAGCCGCTTCCTCTCTTAATTCATTGTTAAATGGATCTCGATCCAATGCAAGTTAAGCAGCATCAAGATCGATCCTCATTCGTTTTACCGTTTCATGCAAATTACCTTTCTCAAACAGAAGCTTACGTAAAGGTTTCTTTAGGGACTTCAGTTTCTGCACAATCCGATACATGGGGTAACCATCCACTCCAAGAGACCAACTCTGCTCTACTACCTCTTTGAATCTGTCGTGATGCACAAGTAGATTGGAAAATTTAAAAGATTGTGGTCTATATTTAGAAGCCATTGGAATCCTTAACACAGCAGGTGAATGATCAAAAATCCGATAGGGTTGGAACATAGCAATCGATCCCCTGAAAGAACTATCAAATTGCGAATTAGCCATGATGCGATCCAGCTTTTTAAACAAACCATCATTGCTCTTCGGTTTCTGGTTCCAAGTAAATTGCATTCCAATTCGGTTAACATCCACGACCTCAATATCATTAACACATTCATTAAATTCCCGCATAGCAATGTCAGCATTAAAAGATCCACTCGTTTGATCCTCAAAACTTAACGTAGCATTAAAATCTCCAAGAAGGCACCATGGCCGATTACCAACAAGTTGCTTATGCATAGACAATTGGCTCCAGAGATCCCTCCTTTGAATATACTTGTTGTGAGCATAAACAAAAGAATACAATATCACTTTTTTTCCAGCTTTAAACATAATTTGCTCATGAATCACCTGATCAGATTGAGATAGAACCATAAGGTTGACATCATTAGGATTCCATCCAATTATAATACGAGGAGCCTTTGTACACATGCTACCATTAGATGTCCAATTCCAATTACGGAAAACATTAACACATAGTTTTTCAAGTTTCAAGGCCGATACATGAGACTCAAGAATAGCACAAACCGACAATTGATTATCAGTGAGTACTTGACGAACCTCTTTCTGTTTCGGGGTTTGGTTCAATCCCCGAATATTCCATGCACCGATGTTATACATTGGGCACCGATCCAGCAGGAGTGCTTGCCCCTGTTTTAGTACCCAGTTCAGGAATAAAACCATTCTCATCCTTCAAGACCTCGTCATCATCACAATCAGAAACTTTGAACGGACATGGAGTTTTATTTGTTTGAGAGGTAGACGACCCCTCGACACCAATTCCATCTACCTCCTCCAAAGCTGAAAAAGGATTACTAGTACTAACATTAGCCCCATTAAAGTTAGTCTGTTTAAAATCACTCTTACTACCCTTGAATTTGCCATAGGAGCAGGTTCTGGCTTCTTTGCATCCGGCTGTTTTGGTCTATAAACCATATGAGGTTTTGGCTTCATCAGTTTAATACCCTCCACCTGTCTAGCCTTGCCTTTATTTTTCTTGTGAATAGCTTGCTCCAGTTATCTTGAGTGCGGAATCCCTCACAATAACTTGGTGATCAACAAAAAGCCCCTAGATCATCTGCGGCCTCGCAGATCTTCTTCTAGCGGAACAACCTTTGACGACTATAACCTGCAATACCTGCTTGATATTTCGACAAATGTTCAACCCTAAACTCTGTTAGGGTTCAGTTTATATAGGTAACACCCGACATGGGCTTCAGCACATCGGCCTCGTAAACCCAGCCCAGCCCGTCACTAATGCGAGGTCGCATTCTATGATTGGCCTCGTATTTGTCCCTGCAAATACGGGGTCGTATTACCTATATTGACTAACCTCGTATTTAACCCTGTAAATACGGGGTCGCATATCCTTTTGTGAATTGCAAACTCGCAATTCACACTTAGCAGATTTACTATACATTCAATACTTAAACTTAATCTAGTATTCTATGCATAATACTAAGTTCATTAATGACAATCACATTACAAAGACATATAACAATATAAGCCCAAACAATCTAGACTGCTATTGACATAGACGTGCACTTACATACTCCCCCTTGGCAATAGCTTCTAGACGTTAACATACCTATGTCTTCGTCTTGTCTTTGTCATTAATCTACTTCCTCTGCTTTTCTTCTTGCTCCTGCTCTGCTCCTTCTCAGTCTCAGTCTCAGTCTCGAAATCAGAATCTGACTCTGACTCTGAAGGAGTATGAGTTAACCCTAACCGTTCTTTCTCTTGATCCCACATAGATCCTGGATCATAATAACAATCTGCAATCTCTGCTCTAGCTCTCATATGAGCTTGTGGATCATATCCCAATCTCTTCTCCAGTCTATGCACAATAATTGGATGCAAATCTGACTCGGTAGAAGTATTATTGGTAGAATCAGTCTTTTTAGACTCACTATCCTGAGCACTAGCATTCTCATTATCAAGAGCAATAGCATCAGATTGCCCTACCAAATCCTTACATCTAATCGATCAACATCAACATCTTCTGTAAGGGGTTTGGTTTGAGGTGCATCAGACTCAACTACCATCTTCAACTCTGTGACAACCAGTTCTTGAGTCTGTGGAGCTTCAGAAACTGCCTTGCCAGCAACACCAGCCTGGCTAGACTCCCCTTGAGTCTCTGTTCTCAAACTAGAACCTTCTCCTAGCTCCTGAGTAGCTCTGGCAGCATCTGGATCTTCATTCTGATCATCATCATGCCTTGCCTTAGCCAGCTCATCACCTCTGCAACCTAAGCTGTCTCTCTCAGCTCTAACCTTGAGATAGTTATCGATGAGCTCATGCAGTTTTTCTTCGGAGATCTTGACTCCCTTCTTCAATGCATCTTCCATCCTGATAACCTTCTCATCTAGAGCCACATACTTCTTATACATCTTGGACACTACCACCTCGGCTTTGCCCAACTTGTCTTCAAGAAATGTGTTCTTGTCACTAACAACCTTCAAATTTTCAGTCAAACGAGTAATCAAACTTCTCATCTCATTCATCTGTCTCTGCAGATCACTAAGATTGGTTTCTTCACTTGTTTGAAACTGTGGCTGTGTAGTCTCATGAACAACAACCCTTGGCACACTATCAGACATACCAGCAGCAGCAGAAGTCTCTTGTTCCCTGACAAGTCTAGTTCTCTTTGGCATAGGCTGCTCTGGCACCCAATCTTCATCTGTTTCTCTCCCTCTTCTTCCTTGAGCTGCCTCAGTAGGTTTAGGAACCATCTTAGATCCAACTCTGATGAATGCATGAGATCTATAAGGATCTTCATCACCATCACTGCTAGAATCATCATCAGAATGGATAGAAGGCTCTCTGTCTGCTTGAACATCATCAACAGCCTTTCCTCTACCTTCAGCATTCACACCAGATCCACTAGCCTGACCCGCTCTTGACCACTAGCTTCTACAGTACCTGACCCACTAGCTCTAGCTGCTTCAGAACCAACTGCAGCTTCAGCTACATAATCATCTATGTCCTGGTCAAGATCCACATCTACTAGGTCATCAACATTGGCATTGTACCTTTGCACTTGGGCAATGTCACCATCTGGATCAGCCATCTCTTCCAATAAATCATCTACAATCTCAGGATTGGCTCCAGGTTGGTTTATCACATCATCTGCAACCTGTACAACAACTTCAGGCTCTTCTGGTGCATCTTCCCGAACTACTACATCATGTAACTGCTCAACATTCTCAGCAGCTTCATCACCCTCTGGCTGAGGCCCTTCATAAGCTGATATGACCACATCAGTAGGTGCTATGTAGTTGGCATTGATAATGGCACCGAACAATGCAACATCTTGTGCATTTGGATCATTATGGTATCGAGACACAAACTCATCATAACCACGTCGGATGATCGAGCTCACTTACTTCACTTCTCCTACAGCAGGTAGATTTGGAAGTCGAGCATTGATTATCATCATCACGAACCGAGGATACATCAAAAACCTCCTCTTTCCCGTGGCTGTGATCTGTTTCTTCATCTCATCGAAGAAGAATTTCGAGAAACTATACGGCTTGTTAAATACCAAGCCCACCATCTGTGCTTGGGCTTCCTGGTTCAATGTATCATAACCAGACTTCTTGTTGCTTAAACTAACCAGCAACACATGCGCAAGATACCTCCACCTGCCATAAAAACCCTTCTTGAACAAAGTTTTACTTGACATATCTACAGCAAACCCCATTCTTCTGAAAGCACCTTGAATGACTTCATGTCTGAACTTGGTGAGACCTGTAGCACCACCTTCTTGTTCAACTGTGCCCAGATTAAGAATGTTAACGAGGTCAGCAGCTGTGAACTGTATCTGCCGCCCAGCAACTATGGTATGAAATATATACACATCTCCTGCCTTCACACAGTTAGCATTATTCCAGAAATCTCTGAGATAATCTAAATATATGACTGGAGAATGTGTAAGAACATGATGAATCCTTGATCTTCTGAAGAAAGCGAATATCTCGTGATAATAAGCAGTTCCCTTCCTGATTATCATCGAAGTTCATCACATAATTATTACCTGCTATGAATTTCTTGCCATTTCTGTAATCAATAACAAATAATTAATTACTCAAATAGACATAAAAATTCATATGCATAACATACACAACTAAAATTATCCCGGTAATTTAGTCAAAAGCATAAATTATCCCTGTAATTTACAACATAACATAAATTATCTCTGTAATTTAGTTAAGCATCAATTAACTCATTTTCAAATTTTTATAAAAATAAACTTTTACGAGTCCGTCGCACTGTTCATCTTCCCCAACGCGATTTCGCGATTTACCCAACCAAAACTGGTAAAAATTGTTTCTTTATACTCGTATTCAAGCGATAAAGATACCCCAACCCTTAGTTTTACCCAGAAAACATCAAAATCGAAGAAAATATGGAAACCTAATTCGAAAATTTTGAAACCCTTTTTCTTGATTTTCTTGTTGCATGGTTAACTACTGGACGATTAGATAGTATACCTAGATTCGGTTTTTCACGGTGATGACGAATATATCAACCAAAAACACTTGATCTAATTGTATATATCAAATCTAATACGGGGTAGCAAAGTAGTATTTCGGGGTCGTAATGCTCTAATTTTGATATTTAATATGTGAGGTCGTGTTTGGGTAAATTTGGTTTATATACCCACTTGACCCGAATGGGTCTGGGTCAACCCGGCCCAATTACGAAGTCGTATCTGCACAAGGCCCAATCGACCAATTACGAGGTCGTATTCTGCCTCTTGCTAATTACGAGGTCGTAATACCTCCTGCACACTTTAAAATCAAAATTTCGTCAAAGTTTCTGAATAATTGATCAACGATTACCACGAACTTCCTGGAAATATGAAAATTTAAAAGATCAAACCTGTAAGCATCAAATTTTCATCTTTTCCTTGATCTTCGTCTTAACCTGAAAAGTTAATAAACTTACGGAAAATTCTTTAACTTTTCAACGATCAATCTTTCCAAAACTTTCTCGAATGAGCTTTCCCGATCTGTACCACTTACAACAATTCCAGTTATAAAATTGATTCTTCATTCTTATACCTCTCTCTCAATTTTATGACTAGGAAGTATAACGATGACTAATCATTATAACAACCATCATTCTTATGTACTCCCCCTCAATTTATGACTGGGATACATAACTATGATAGAACAAAAATATTGATTAAATATTGAAAAAAAATTATGAAGTATTTAATCAACTTATTATCAAACCTTTCACATTCATATAAATGTTTTTATATCTAAGGTAACAAAGACCTTTCATATTCAAACAATATATCTATGTCTAAGGCATAAAATATTAACTATGTAGCCTTTCACATTCAAACATGACATTTCTATGTCTAAGGCACAATATAGTCAATAACCTTTAATATTCACTTAACGTCTATGACTAAGATTTTCTTAATCTTCTTCATTCACATTAAGTCTATATCTAAGGTTTACTAACATAGTTGATAATCTTTCATATTAAAATAAAATTATTTCTATATCTAAGATCTTCAACTAGTAATGACATTTCTATCATCATCTTGTAAATACTATAAATAGTAAAAACATGATGATCTTAGCATTGTCTTGAATACTTCAGTCTTTTGCTTAGAAACCCTTCCTTTGGATTGACTTCTCTGCAAATATACTGAAAAATAATTTCGAGACAACAAATATAATTGCCATACCCGAAACTTGATCCTCTGAAACTTCAGATTTGAGAAGCAAACTTCAAACTCTCTGTATCGTCATAAAAATCAACTAATGCACCATAGCTTGTTGTAGTTCTCCCCCTCAACGATAAATCTCTCCGAATTAAGCATATCCCGAGTCCCTGCTCGCCTTGCCTAACCGGCATGTGATAGAGAGGTAAAATTTCCAACAATCTATCCTGAACGAGTTGACTCCCATGAAAACCAGAAACTTTGAAACTTGAATCACAAACTTCAGGAACATGGAACCTATTTCAAAAGCAATTCTTTGTCTCCAAAAATGTTTCTTCTGATTATGATAAACATCTTCAGACAAAACATATAAAATACAGCGCATTTCATGCATTCCCTGCACAAAAAGCTATTAACAAAACACATAAACGAGATAAAAATGATAATGTTATTCTTCATTATTTCATCACTATAATATACGATAGTAACGACTTAATCTAGAACTACATTCTTCATTTTCTTCTCCAAATTTGTTATTCTTCACTATCATAAGTCATAAACATATGACATTATCTTTAGTCTAGAACTACAAATCTTCAAGAACTTGAACTTCTTATTGTTCAAAAATCATTGACTTATAAACTCCTTGTTTATCCGTCAACTTATCAGAAAAATTTTAGAATCTTAAGATCTCTGTCTTATTATTCTACGGATACTTATCACAAATTCTAGAATCTTAAGATCTCTGTCTTATTATTCTACGGATACTTATCAAAAATTTAGAATCTTAAGATCTCGGTCTTATCATTCTATGGATATTTATCTAGAATCTTAAGAACCCTGTCTTATTATTCTATGGATAACCTAATCTAAGGTCTTCCAACAAAATATCCTTCATTATGCAAATTATATAGATTCAGTTTCCAAAGTCACTTGTCTTTAACTCTGTAAAAACATCTAACTGAAACCTAATCTCTTATATTTTTGCAAACGAAATATGATAATGCAAAATCCTAAAACCATATGAAATACTCTTATGATTGCCTCATCAAACTAGTATTCATCTTGGTTAAACAATTATAAATACTCCTATGATAGCTATCAAACTAGTATTTATCTTTGTTCCGGATATATTTGCATGATCCATATCTTGCTTCCATGGTGAGATCTTGCTCGACAACCTACAAAAACGAATATGTCCGCTGTCCTGCACATCTCAACACACATCAAATCTTCTCAAAGTAATAACATACAATTTGAAGAAATGAATAAAAAGCAAGATAAAATGAATATACTCAGCAATCTATTATTAACCTAAGTCATATTAAGGTCTATAATTCACTGTTGAGCACTTTCAATCTTCGCACATAACATATCAAAATTATTTAGAATCTCTGTTCCAAATCTTTTTGATTCAAAAATCTTTCAAAGATTAAATTCAAAACTATGAACAACTCTGTGTCCATTCTAATGAAAATCTTCTTTCTAAGATATAAAATGATTCTTTTAAAGATAAAATTCAAAACTATGAACATCTCTGTGTTCATTCGTAAGAAAATCTTCTTTCTAAGAATCAATGCAAAAGCATTAACTCAATATCTGTTTATTGAAATCAACAACTCTGTGTTCTTTTCCTTAAACCCATATTCTGTTAATGTGACATACTTTCTTTTAGCTTTTGATCACAACACTATCGCTTAACTACCCTACTCGTTTATTCATTGTTCAATATAAACGTAGTTGAGTCCTCTTGGAAACTAGATTCTATTCTGACTATATCTCTCGTGCAATAGGAACTTTTATTTAAACAATACAAAAAAAATAAAAATTTAAACATTTCACGAAAAACATACACATACACTAAACATAAACGAATAACACATATAAGAGCTAAAGTTACTGATGATTAGATCAGATTAGCATGTTACATAAGCCTACTAGCGAGAAATAATTCTCTTATTATTAGTTATGAACAGTGATCCAAAAACGATTACCAATATGTTTGTCCTCTTAAACACTCGGTACTTCCAGTATCCTTTTTGGTTTGTGACACTTTCGACATACCCTGGCCAAGGACAGTCACCATGCAACCCGAGTAGCCTAATATGTCACTTAATCATGTTTGCGAACTTATGTGCCCCATATTCAGATACACTCTCACAATCGGCACAAGCACTAAAATTAAGACATTTGGTGAGTAAAGTAGAAAGTCTTTAAGAATCAAGTCAGCGGTGACAGGTCGGTGATTCCTCACGCGCAAAGCGACTTAACTTGACTCACGTACGGAAATATACTCAACATTGCATAAAAAAAAAAAAAAATAAAAAAAAAATAAAAAAAAAAAAAAAAAAAAAAAAAAAAAAAAAAAAAAAAAAAATAAAAAAAAAAAAAAACAAAAAAAAAAAAAAAAAAAAAAAAAAAAAAAAAAAAAAAAAAAAAAAAAAATAAAAAAAAAAAGAAAAAAAAAAATAAAAAAATTAAAAAAAAAAATATAACATTGCATAATGCCAAGTACTTGCATATTTGTGACATTTATTTTAAGCACTTATGAAAACCCGTGACTTTCGATGAGACCCGTGTAGCGAACTTTCTGACAACCATATCCCAAGTTGGAAGCTTTAGGTAGGCTAGGTATACAAAGACACCCCAAGGACTTACTTGTCCGAATCTCAAAGGCCACATTAGCTTCATTTTCAACAGATTTATTTTGATATTTGCATATCTTGTCACAAATATACATCCGAAAAAGCAATACATACACATGTATATGTACCCGAGACCTTCTATATAAAGACCAAATATACATAATTACAGTGCAAAATCTTTCATAAGATTTAAAGGACTTGTCTATTTTACGAACAAGCATTCTCAGCCATATATCTGAATACGTTTCCCATAAGAACATTGTATATATTTAAGTTCAGATTATAAGGAAACTTTGGTACTTTGTGCCTATCGATACATCATATAATGGTATCACTGAACTGAGCATTTTAAAGTACAATTAAGTAGGCTTAAAAGCTAAAGTATCGTCACGTCTAATCGTCTTGATGCAGTGACCTTACTCCTTTTATTATTTTCTTTTTCTTTTCTGATTTTTCTGATTTTTATTTTGTTTTTCTGAGACTATATGACACACATACATTACGACACAAACACTGACACATTTTACAAAGTTCCTTTTGAGAGATACTGTCACTATAGATTTCTCATTCCAATCAATTGGACTAACAACTCGAAACGAGTTCGGTCGAAAGCCTTAGTGAACAGATCAGCTAAATTAAAGTCACTCGGCACCTTTTCTAGGACTATTAATTCTTTTCAGCACAATCACGAATAAAATGAAAACATATGTCTATGTGCTTAGTCCTACTGTGCTTAACAGGATTATTGGTAATGGATATGGTGGATTCATTATCTATCTTTATGGGAGTACAAAGAAAATTCTGACCGAAATCACGCAGTTGTTGCTGAATCCATAGAACCTGTAAACAACATCCACCAGCTGCCATGTATTCTGCCTCGCAAGACGAGATCGCAACAGAAGTCTGCTTCTTACATTGGCATGAAACCAATCTCCCCCCTAAGAATTGACATCCACCAGAAGTTGATTTCCTATCAAAATTGCAGCCTCCATAGTCAGCATCTGTATAAGCCACGAACTCAAAGTCTCCCCCAATTGAATACCAGAGACCTAGTACTGGTTGCCCTTTGAGGTAGCGAAGAATTCGCTTAACAGCTTTCATGTGACTTTCCCTGGGACATGACTGAAAACGAGCACACAAACAAACCGCAAACATGATATCCGGTCTTGATGCTGTAAGATACATCAATGAACCTATCATGGCCCTATAACGAGTAGGAACAACTTCTGGATCATTGAAAGAAAACATCCCAAGTTGATGGTTCTTTTGTATGGAAGTATCCATAGGTGAAGTATCTTCCATGCCAAATCGTTTCAAGATATCTTGTGCATACTTCGTCTGATGAATGAAGAATCCGTCCTTTTCTGTTCAACCTGCAAACCTAAAAAGAAATTCATCTCTCCCATAGCGACTTTTCCAATACCAGAAATACTTCCGCCCTTGGGACCAGCAAAACTAACATAAGACCCTTTAACAGGTGTAAACTCTGTTAACAGTCTCTTGTCACCAGTCATATGTCTTGAACATCCACTATCGACAAACCATAATCCTTTAGTTCTCCTTAGTGGCTCCTTATGTTCAACACCTTCAAGATGTGCCATCAAGCTTGTCTCAGCTTCGGCGACATCTTCACTCTCAGCTCTTACTGGTTCTGATGATTCAGGTTCCTCTTCTACCCTCTGATGAACACTATCATGATCATTGACACATACCATACGATCAAATGAATTATCTGCATGATCATTCATTTCTTCATCAAGGTCTTGAATTATTGCCATAAATGCATGATTCTGATCATCGGTACTAGTCAAACCCCAATTATATGTACCATCAGATTGAACAACTAAGGCTCTTGAGTTGTCCGCTTCTCCTGAGCTTCGGTTCCCAGTATTAGCATATTGATGTCCGGAATTCTGACTCTCTATAGAACCACTTTGATTGAAGTTCTGACGGCCTGTAGCTGAATTGTTGTCCTGTCTTGGCCTCTGACATTCTCTTGCAAAATGTCCAAAACCATCACAGTTATAACACTTCACCTTGGTCTTGTCAAACCCTACTTTTCCATTCACAACCTTCCTTCCAGTTCTATCTGTGAAACGTTGAACTCTCAATGTTAATATAGCTAATTGCCAGTTCAGATCCATTTCTTCCAAATCGTCTGGATCAACTTGCTTGTAATCCTCCCTAACCAATTCAGATCAGTTAGTTTTCCTCCAATTAACTTTTCATGAGCAGACACAAATGAAGCGAGCATGCCAATTGTCCTTCAGCGGATCTTATGCTCATCGGCATCCCTGTGTAACTTGAACTTGGAGAATTACTATTCTGAACCCCATTATGCACTATCATGGCCGATTCTGGAGAAGTTACATACATTAAGTTGCTATCAGAATCCGTTGACATCTTCATCTTGTCCTCATCTCCACTATAGAAGGCAGTAATCCCTCCATTTGAAGATTTTACAGAAGGAACGCTTGATTTGCTATGATAGAGTTCAGGACGCTGAACAAAATCACTGCTTCCTTCGACTTTCGTTTTATATCTTGACCTCTCAGATTTTGAATGATCTGATCGAAAGTCCATGTGCTGAATTCGGGATTTTGTTGGATTGAAGTTATAAACCCTTCCCACTTAACTGGAAGTGCTTCCAACAACTTCTCGATCACATCTTCTGGATCAGGTTTGTACCCAAAATATGCAAGCTCAACCAGCAGATGACTGTAACGAATTAAAATCTCATCAAGAGGTTCATCTTTGAAGCTAGTAAAGACATAATATTGCTTCTTCAGCAAATCCTTCCTACTCTTCTTGAGATCATCATCACATTCACAATGCTCTTTGAGTGCATCCCATAAGCCTTTTGCACTATCATACATTTCAAACAAGTGCAAGAATACCCCTTGGAGAGCCATTCGGAGTGATCCTAAAGCTTTGCTTTCTACTTCGTAATCTTTCTTTTGATCAACAGTCATTTGCTCATACGAAGTTGCTTTTCCACCACCTGAACCAGTAAGTTCTTTGTCATTTTGCACAGTGGGATGAACATAACCATTAACAATACATATCCATATCCTCACATCCATTAACCTGCAATATGACTCGAATCTGCCCTTCCAACTGAAATATCTATCAAGGCTTATCAACTTGGGCGGTGAGTTGGCCTTTCCGGTTTCGTGATCCATCAAAATTAGTTGATTCAGCAAATATTGATAATTTGCGGGTAATTGAGACGTCATTTTCTCCGAGCTAGCAAAATTCACGAACTGTTTATAAAAACGAGGTCGTAAAAGTTCACGAGGTCGTTAAGAAAAACGAGGTCGCAATTAACTACTCGAGGTCGTAATTGAACTGGCGAGGTCTTAAAGAGCTCACGAGGTCGCAAACGAAACACGAGGTCGCAATTGAACTGGCGAGGTCGTAATTAGCTACCCAGGTCGCAATACGAGCTGGATGAGGTAATACGAGCCCGAGAGGTCGCAACAGCTGCTGGAATCCTTAGATCTCTTGAATTCGAAACCCTAAACACCAACAAAAACACCTTCGACTGCTGCAAACACAAATAGAGGTCACAAACAGGATTTCCGGTCGTAAACTCGTAAAAGAATCACGTCTAAACGACCCTAAATCAATATTGTCTATCACCAACAAGCTATAACCTACCGTTTTTTAAACCAAGAGGCTCTGATACCAATTGTAAGTCCCATGGTACGGATCGTCAATAGCTTGATCCAGTTATCTTGAGGTGCGGAATCCCTCACAATAACTTGGTGATCAACAAAAAGCCCCTAGATCATCTGCGGCCTCGCAGATCTTCTTCGGGCTAGCGGAACAACCTTTGACGACTATAACCTGCAATACCTGCTTGATATTTCGACAAATGTTCAACCCTAAACTCTGTTAGGGTTCGCTTTATATAGGTAACACCCGACATGGGCTTCAGCACATCGGCCTCGTAAACCCAGCCCAGCCCGTCACTAATGCGAGGTCGCATTCTGTGATTGGCCTCGTATTTGTCCCTGCAAATACGGGGTCGTATTACCTATATGACTAACCTCGTATTTAACCCTGTAAATACGGGGTCGCATTTCATCTGTATGAATTGCGAGCTCGCAATTCATACTTAGCAGATTTACTATACATTCAATACTTAAACTTAATCTAGTATTCTATGCATAATACTAAGTTCATTAATGACAATCACATTACAAAGACATACACTTACATACCCTCCACCTGTCTAGCCTTGCCTTTATTTTTCTTGCGAACAACTTGAATAAAATCATCCTGCTGAACCGGTATCGTATTCTGCTTAACAACTTTCGGTTTAGCCAAGCATGAAAACTCATCATGGCCAAACACTTTGCAATGTTCACAATGGGGAGGCTGCCATTCATATTCGACACTAACCACTTCCTTGGAAAAACCCTCCCCATTGACATTAGGGATACCCACAATTAACTCATTTTTCATATTATGAGACGCATCTAGCTCAATCAGTGCTCTAGCAAAGCTATGTCTACCCCAGGAATTCATACACATCTGACTAGAATACGAGTCAAGCAAGATAGGCTTACCCAATTTAGTAGCAAGCATACTCAAACCATCTTCAGTATATGCAGCTAGCGGCACATCATACAATTTGACCCACACCGGTACAGATGAAAACTCATGTTTAGTCAATGACACATTAGGTGTCCATTCCTTCAAGAAGAGTGGAACGGATCTAATCATCCAAGGCCCTTTGCTTAATACCTGCTCCATACCCTGTTTTGATTCAAATTGAAAAAAGAAAAAATCTGCGCTATTCATCATAACTTTTTTCAAGCCAAACTTCGTCCATGCACTATTCATCATAACTTTTTTCAAGCCAAACTTCGTCCATGCATTCTTGACATAATTTTCAACCACCGGATACGCTAATCGATCACCCAAAAAATATCCGTATAGAGAATTAGAAAATCGAGATTGTACCTCCAAAACAGATTGAAGTGGGATCAAAAGATCCACTCCATCGACATCATTATTAACAGGGAGAGCTCGAAAATTCACCTTTTTAGCAGCAACATCTGATTTCAATGCATTCGCATACGAGCTAGTAGCCATATTCTTCTGATCATTACCAGATTTTGACGCATAACCTGCTGGCATATTAAGTTTTTCATTCCCAGAAGGAGCACCAGCACTCAAGTCTATCTTTTCTTTACCCAGATTATTGTTTCTTATACTATCACCACCCTCCACAATAGGAACAGGAGGAGGTGGCACCGGACCAGGATCCACGGATGAACCCTCAGAATTCAGAGGCTGTTTTGGAATCCGTTGGCTAAACCAGACGAGACTATACCAAGATACTTTCAAATCTGAATGCCTTATGCTCTCCCAAACTCGTGCAACTGAAATATCATGAAGTCCATGTCGATCCTTCCACATTAGTTGATCCGAAATTCCATCCTGAAGTGTTGGAACAACAAGACTTGGGAATCTAGAATTCCAATCATTAGGCCACTTCCATGTATCAAGGCTGGTTTATGCAATCAGAATGGTATTTGGGATGACATTATTCTCGAGATGGCTCTATTTGCTAAGAAAAGTTCGATCAAGAGTGTTGTTTCAAAGCTAGTGCTCGCTGCTGCGGTATATTACATTTGGCAAGAGAGAAACTCTAGACTTTTCAAGAATAACAAGCGAAAGGCCACGGATGTTATTGATCAGATTATATCTACGGTTCGTTTGAAGCTGGCAACTTGCAAATACAAGAGGACGACGAGAGTGGAGCATTACTTGACTTCATGGGGTCTTCCATTTTTATTAAAGTAGTCTTGTATTTTAATTTTGTTGCGTTTGATTATAGTTAGTTAATGCCTGTGTAAGTGGTTTGCCACTGTTTTTTTGGACGTTGCACGTTAGTGCATGGGTTGTAAGTCGTCTTGACACTCTGTCAAGCGCCTGTTTTTCATGATATAATATTATAACCAGGGATGACGGCCTTTTACCGAAAAAGAAAAAGAGAAAAAAAATCCAAACGAAAAATTAATAATAAATAAAATAAAGTTTATGCAATTGAAAATACGTGGGTAGCCAAAATCTCTTGCCTTTCTATCAAACTTAAAATAAGAACGAACAGGGAACCATAAATTATAAATATTTCACACCCAATATCGTTAATATTTAGATTCACAACTAACATAATTTTCAAAAAGGTTAAAAAACTTAAAATATCTTCTCTTAGGTTCATATGGGAACATGAATAGAAGGCTATGTACTCAAAGTTATGGTCTCAATCTTTAAAGTATGAATCTATCAAATAAGAAAAAAAAACCAAAAAAAAAAACATCGAAAACTGATATAAATATGACAAAAATAGATATTTAATTCATATAAATCAAAAAAGTTGTTAAAAGTAATACTCATTCAAATCTATACACTCATTCATCTCAACACCAACATAACTATCACTACAAGAAAATCGACTTTTAGCAAGGACAAATGTCCTTGCTAAATGTGCCATAATCCTTACTGAATATCTACAGCAAGGACATGTCCTCTCTGAATCATCGTCGCCGATTAAGCGTGGCTAAAAGCTTTTAGCAAGAACGGTCAACGACTAATAGCAAGGACAACTCTGACTTTGCAAAAATAAATATAATTTCATACAGCAAGGACATTGTCCTTGCTGTAGAGCTTCCTTGCTAAATCTCAATATTCTTGTAGTGTATGCAGATATATGAATAAAAATCAATCTGTATAAAATACGTTTATGTAGCGAGGTTAAAAAAGTTCAAATAAAAACAAACTCATTAATCTCCGATTATGTACATCCACTAATTGACTTTTCACCATTGAAAAATCTATACGAAAGGAAGATTACAATCTCACGTTAATTATATCCCGAGTTAATTTCATTACATCCCCCTGGGGTATATCGTTTTATCAAGTTTCACCCTTGTACTTTTTTTTTATCATTACATCTCCTTATGGCGACCTTTTGTTTCATTACACACCCCTCATCCTAACGTCTGTTAATGTGTATCCGTTAGCCCTCTCATGTGCACATGAGGGTGTTTTAGTTTTTTTCCCTATAAAAAACCTATGTTCTTCTTTCTAGTGTTCTTCCACATGCTTTTATTTTTTCCTTTCACATACTTATCTCGATCTTTTATATTCTATCTGAATGAACATAAATCACTGTTCCCAATATCAAAATAAATCACCATTCCTCTTCCCAGAATATACACATACAAAATTACAAATCAACAAACTTAACATAATTATCACAACCATATTAAATCGAATCAAAAGCTAGATCTAAACAATACTAATAGTTTTACGTTTCTCTCTCAACCGTTTATTTTCTCACCGGATTTCATCCCCGAGCATCAATTCCGGCCAACCCCACCGGCCTTTACCTCAGCCAGGCACCACTAGCACCTCGCCAGTAATCCCAACTAAATATATATGTAGTATATATATATATAGGGAAAAGATAAAATGAGTCCAGCTTATTTTGAGTCCAATTTGAGTTCATTGATTTTCTTCCATCTCCTCAAATTCCAACCACCTCCTACCACCACCACCATCATCTCCGACCACCACCATGATTTTCCGGCGACGGCGACCACCGCCACCACAACTTACACATGTGTAAGTTAACTTACACATGTGTAAGTTACATGGACCATTTTTGGACTCAAATTAAGCTGGACTCAATTTATCCCACCCCTATATATATATATAGTAATACCGCTAGTAATATCAACTGCTTCTTCCATTTTCACTTGCACCGATGTGTGATTCCCGTATTCAATTCTCATGAGAATATAATTATATTGTTATATTATTATTTTTATTTTTATTTTTTATTATTGTTATATTTATTATTATTATTATTATTAACTTTGTTGAAATATTATCTATATATGATGGAAGTTTCTGTGATAAAATATTTGGTGGGTCTATGACTTATGAAGTAAAAGAACATGACATCTCAGTTGTCAATTTAATCAAGTGTTGGGCTTTAAGTGAAGGAACAGGAAGATTGCACATCGATGCTTTCTAATTATCATTTTGTTTTTTTATGGCTTTTGATGGAAAAAAAAAAAATTAACTTTTTCGGGATTTTGTTAAATGGGCTGTTTACTTTGTGTAGATTATGGTAATTGGTTTTCAATATTTTTTTGGTTTTCTTTGAGATTATGATGATGGGTAGGTTATAGAGAGAGAAGCAAACAAAGAAGAAAATGGATAGGTTGAAGAGAGAGGAAGAAGAAGAAGATACATGATAAAGGGAGGTTGGGTGTATAAAGACGAAAATACCCTCATGTGCATTACACATGAGAGGGTTAACGGAGTCACATTAACAGACGTTAATGTGAGGGGTGTGTAATGAAATAAAAGGTCACATATGAGATGTAATGATAAAAAACAAGTACATGGGTGAAACTTGATAATACGATATACCCCAAGGGGATGTAATGAAATTAACTCTTATATCTCTTAAAATTCAAATCTAACAAATATTTAAACTTCATTTATCCTTATCTTTATTTTTTTAATTTATATTACTTTGCTAATTAATAATAATAAATATCTAATGAAAGTGATTATATAATAAAAATAATAATAATAGTAATACTTTTCATAATAATAATAATAATAATAGCAATACTAAATATAATAAAATTAACTTAAATAATATGATATAATCAATAATAATAATAATAATAATAATAAACCTATGAATGCCAAATATGAAAAACTAGCAAAATAATCTACCGTTTGCAGGTAACTTAAACGTATGGAGCATTTTTTATAAGATGAACTTACAGAATCTTTTGAAGTTTGCAGAAACCGTTTTTGATGTTGAAGAAACTAATTAGGATGCTGTCAACAAAGACATTGGCACATTATTATATTGCAAAACCTGTTTTAGGTATTGTCGATATCACTGTTACAGAAACCCAAGCTGATATCCAAAAATGCAAAAGCTATCAAGAAAGAAAATGTTTAAACTAAGTTATAAATACCTCAGTAAGATGTTTAGGACCGAAAGCCAATAATGCAACCACTCCAATATCTAAAGTTTCGGGAGATAAAGATGCAAAGACACCAATACCATCTAACGCTTTTGTTTTCTGCAAAAACCACTGCAAAAATCACATTAAAACTTCTATTTTAATATGTATACAAATAGATGATCACGCCATTGACTGGCAATGGAAACCAACTTAGGTTTTTTATTTAATTTTTTATTCTAAGGTTGAGGCAACATAAAACCATTACTTCATACGTCACCAAAATGATTCGACACTTATTTTGTACAACTTAGGCCCTTGCTTATAAGGAGGGAGTCCTCCCAGCTTCTTGACTGCCACGTCAGCATCACACCACTCAGGACTCTCCCTGTCTATAAGACAAGCTTCCTGGAACTTCTTCGCCACATCATCAAATAATTTACCATTTTTTTTTCTAAATATATTTAACCAAACTATATATTTAACATTAAAACACACAACATTTATTTAAAAAAGCACATTAAAAATAAAAAAACACACAACATTTATTTAAAAAAAAATTACAACACAAGTAAGAAAACATTACGTTCCTAATACAATAAAACATAACAAAAATTTATTGAACAACACGAAGCAACACGAAACACAACTAAACAAACTACTCGTCGTCTTCATCGTCACTGCTTCCACCCATCGCTACAAAGTCTTCCCCAAACTGATCCATCAAAGACTTACGATAATTTAGAAGCGCTTTCATCTCCTTTCTAGGCAAATCAGTGGTAACTGGGTTCTGAAGAAACTTAAACGCCTCCATAACTTCCTTCCTATGACGAGCAGCTTTCTTTTGCTTCCGATCCTCTTCAAACTTCATCCGATCTTCAGCTATTTTCTTTATCGATTCCTTCTGCAACTTGAGCATTTCGTCGAGTTTAAGTAGCGCTTCTGACCCGGTGGATGATCGACTCAAACCTGCATCAGGACTTTGGGACAACTTTCGGCTAACATTACACCCCGGTGGTCTCCTAATGGGGTCATCTCCAAACAACGAGTCAATAGCCGGGTTTCTCTCGGTACCAAGCCGTTCTAATGTCTCTAATGGCTCACCGTCGTCACCCAAATCCACCAAATCCACCCACGCCGGCTGTTTATGTGTCCCGTGGTCGTTCCAAAAGGTTGGGAAACCTTTAAGGATTTCCCAACATTTCTCGAATGCAAATCGAGTCGGCCCATACTGCGCCTTGTATTGTTCATGGACGGCATCAAAAATATGCTTCTCGTCGGCGCCGCTTTGCCGTCCTTCCTCACTAAACCTTTTAAACACAACCCCAAAATTCTTACACTCGGCTTTGATTTTGTTCCATTTTCCATGAAGTTGACTTACATTACGATGACCTTCTTTTGATGTCCTGTTAAACAACGTCTCAATTTTTGTCCAAAACACGTTTTCCGTTTGACCATTCCCCTTGATCGCGTCCTCGGTAGCATGCACCCAACTCCTTGTCAAAATCACACATTCATTTTCGGTCCATTTCCTCTTTTATGCGACCTCCTTTCCTTTTTTCGTCATTCGCTTTGGCGGTTGGACTGCCTCTGCTTCATCTTCCGCAGGAGTGGCAGAAGCGACACTAGTTCTTGCGCGTTGATTGTCCGCTTCATCTACCAAGTTAGTCGGATGTGGTGGTGTTGGTGGTGGTGCCGCTGCTGCTGTTGCTTGTTGATACATTTGTGCCGCCTGCCATTGTTGCAATAATAGAAGGTTGTTTGCGTTGTTTATACCGTCAATCGGGTTATAACCAACTTGATTATAAAACGAAGTTGAAAACGGGTTCACATTATATGGCATCGACGATGGTGATGGTACATAGTTGAGTGGGAATTGAGAGTTGCTAGATTGACCTTGTGGATTCGACAACGACATCGCCGGTGATGGTGGTGGAGGAAAGTCGAGAAGGTTTTGAAGCATGTCGTCTCCAACATTTTGGTTGTTTTTCTTGTGTTGGTTTTGGGTGTTCCTTTTAGACATGGTGTGGGTTTGAGTGTATGTGAGAATGAATGGTTTGATTGTATGTGAAATGGAGTGATTGTATGTGAAAATGTATGTGGGTTTCGGTTGGTTTAAAGAAGAAGCAAAAGGAAGAATTTTGAAGATGAAATAGCCGTTACATTTGAAATTAGGAAGAAAACAAATTTTTTTTTTAGCCGTTTAACTTGGACCCACAAATGGAGCATCTGCAAGAGTCCACAGAAGGACTGAATCGGAGGACGCATGGCTTTGGACGCTCTATGCCTACAGCGTCGATCGTCCTTGGTGGTTGGGACGCACGCGTGAAGACGCTATAAGCTACGGCTTTAGGCCGATGCTTATAAGGAGAGAGCCCTGCCAGCTTCTTGACTGCCACGTCAGCATCACATCACTCAAAACTCCCATCAGGACTCTCCCTATCTATAAGACAAGCTTCCTGTAACTTATTCGCCACATCATCAAATAATTTACCATTTATTTTTTTTCTAAATATATTTAACCAAACTATATATTTAACATTAAAACACACAACATTTATTTGAAAAAACACATTAAAATTATAAAAACACACAACATTTATTTAAAAAAAGTTACAACAAAATAAAAAAAACATAACGATAAAACATAACAAAAATTTATTAAAACAAAACGAAAACAACACGATAACATAAAAACTACTCGTCGTCTTCATCGTCACTGCCACCCATCGCCACAAATTCGTCCCCAAACTGATCCATCAATGACTTACGATAATTTAGAAGCGCTTTCATCTCTTTTCTGGGCAAATAAGTGGGAACCGGGTTCTAAAGAAACTTAAACACCTCCATAACTTCCTTCCTGTGACGAGCGGCTTTCTTTTGCTTCCGATCTTCTTCAAACTTCATTCGATCTTCATCTGTTTTCTTTATCGATTCCTTATGCAACTTGAGCATTTCGTCGAGTTTAAGTAGCGCTTCCGACCCGGTGGATGATCTACTCGAACCTGCATCAGAACTTTGGGACAACTTTCGGCTAACATTACGCTCGGTGGTCTCCTAATGGGGTCATCTCCAAACAATGAGTCAATAGCCGGGTTTCTCTCGGTACCAAGCCGTTCTAATGTCTCTAATGGCTCACCGTCGTCACCCAAATCCACAAAATCCACCCATGCCGGCTGTTTTTGTGTCACGTGGTCGTTCCAAAAGGTTGGGAAACCTTTAAGGATTTCCCAACATTTCTCGAATGCAAGTCGAGTCGGCCCATACTGCGCCTTGTATTGTTCATGGACGGCATCAAAAATATGCTTCTCGTCGGCGCCGCTTTGCCGTCCTTCCTCACTAAACCTTTTAAACATAGCCCCAAAATTCTTACACCCGGCTTTGAATTTGTTCCATTTTCCATGAAGTTGACTTACGTTACGATGACCTTCTTTTGATGCCCTGTTAAACAACGTCTCAGTTTTTGTCCAAAACACGTTCTCCGTTTGACCATTCCCCTTGAGCGCGTCCTCGGTAGCATGCACCCAACTCCTTGTCAAAATCACACATTCATTTTCGGTCCATTTCCTCTTTTCTGCGACCTCCCTTCCTTTTTTCGTCATTCGCTTTGGCGGTTGGACTGCCTCTGCTTCATCTTCCACAGGAGTGGCAGAAGCGACACTAGTTCCCGCGCGTTGATTGTCCGCTTCATCTCACATGAGTCGGTTGTGGTGGTGGTGGTGTCGCAGCTGCTGTTTCTTGTTGATACATTTGTGCCGCCTGCCATTGTTGCAATAATAGAAGGTTGTTTGCGTTGTTTATACCGTCAATCGGGTTATAACTAACTTGATTATAAAACGAAGTCGAAAACGGGTTCACATTATATGGCATCGTCGATGGTGATGGTACATAGTTGAGTGGGAATTGAGAGTTGCTAGATTGACCTTGTGGATTCGACGACGACATCGCCGGTGATGGTGGTGGAGGAAAGTCGATAAGGTTTTGAAGCATGTCGTCTCCAACATTTTGGTTGTTTTTCTTGTGTTGGTTTTGGGTGTTCCTTTTAGACATGGTGTGGGTTTGAGTGTATGTGAGAATGAATGGTTTGATTGTATGTGAAATGGTTGATTGTATGTGAAATGGTGTGATTGTATGTGAAAATGTATGTGGGTTTCGGTTGGTTTAAAGAAGAAGCAAAAGGAAGAATTTTGAAGATGAAATAGCCGTTACATTTGAAATTAGGAAGAAAACAACTTTTTTTTTAGCCGTTCGAGTTGGACCCACAAATGGAGCGTCTGCAAGAGTCCACAGGAGGACTAAATCGGAGGACGCTTGGCTTTGGACGCTCTATGTCTGCAGCGTCGATCGTCCTTGGTGGTTGGGACGCAAGCGTGAAGACGCTATAAGCAAGGGCCTTACAGGTTATTAGAATGCTTTTATTTTACTCATTTGACCAAATAAATTAAACTAAAGAAATCTATAATTTTCAAAAAAATAGCTCCGCATAGATGCTCATAAATTAAATTGAAGAAAGCTATAGAGTATTAAATAAAGTTGTAATAAATCCAACGCATGTCAAAATGGGAATATATATCTTCTGATGATGCACAGAACACATAAGAAACATATGATAGTCAAAACCAAGAAAACGAAGCAAATATAATACAGTCAAAAGCGAACCTTAAAATAAGCAGCAAACACAGTGATAATACAAAAATCTTTATATCTATAATAATATAGACAGTAATAGTATATAGACAGTAATATATTGAGGTGGGTAACAATACCTTTAAAAAAAAGGAGAAAGCATAGTATATGGAGAGAGTGTTATTAGGGATTCTTTACAAAACAATGATAATTTGATAGGTATAAAGTATCATCAGAGTTTGACACGTGAGGGACACATATACTAATCTTTAAGTTATGATGCCAGCTAGACAATGTAAGTCGTAGAATAAAAAGAAAGCGAAATAAAAGTGGAAGCGGGATTCGAACTAACGACCCATAATATAAAAAGCAAAGATACGGCCAACTATGCTGAAGCCACTTTTATCAAATCTTTGGTAAACATCTAAGTTACTGTTCACTTCAATCACTATTATTAAAGGAAATTAATTAATTAATTAATTAATTTGACGTGTCATTAAAAAGAGATTGTCTAATTTATCCTCTTATATAGAGACAGATGCTTAATTTGTGTCGTAAAAAAGGAAAGGCTGGTTGACATAATAGTATAATATAATACCGAACTAGAAGACTCTCAAATAAAACAAAGATCCGACCCGTTAAACCATTTTCTACCAGAGAAGAGAAGAGAAGAGAAGAGAAGTGAAGAGCAGAAAAGGGGGGTTTTACATTTCAACAAATTAATAAATAGAAAAAGAAGCATCACTCATTCACATTCACACTGTTATATATAAGATAGATCTGTTCAAAATAATACACATAGCAGTTCTATACATACATACATACATACATACATAGAGATACAAAGTGTGTGTAATTGAAGATGAATATATTCAGATTAGCAGGTGATATGACTCATCTCGCCAGCGTCCTCGTTTTACTTCTCAAAATTCACACTATCAAATCATGCGCTGGTATTATCATCATTCATTTCCCCTTGCAGATTTCTTTTTTTTTTAAATGAAAATTTTGTTTTTTGTGTCATGCGCTGTTAATTTATGTTAGGGTTTATTAATAAATGAAATGAAATAGTATTACTAATGAGCTCTTGGTCTAATGGTCCAAGGGGAGGTGGGAGGCTTTGTGTCCCTGGGTTCAATCTTGGCATTGACGTTTAATTTGTAACTCGGGGAAGGAAAACTAACTACTAACAACTAACATTTGTTGTTCAAAATAATAATGAATAGTATTGATATGATGCATTACTCATTTACTTATACGGAGTATTAGTCAATCTTTTGTTGCTAAGGTTGGGGAAAGTTGCAGTTGGTGAGTTGGGAAAAACGTTCCGTTTTTTTATTATCAGAAAAGGCTTAATGTTTCGGGGCGGTGCTAATCACACTGCAAGGTTGTTAAGTATCTATCTTAGACAATATACTCGATTTCATTGACGTGAGACATTCCTGTTTCTATTGTGGAAATCTTGCTTTACCCCTTGCTTGGCTTCATTACTCTTGTGTAACTTTTGTATAATGTTTTAATGGAATACCTAGCTGGCAAGCTAATCGAGTAGCTTTTACCCTTACACTTAATATGCACCATCATAATAAGTAACAACATTAGCAGAATAACTCCAACGCGGTAGCTTACTGGTTGGTTGAGGCTTGGGTTCTTCGAAAAGGATATATTAAGTTCAGAACCATTAGGCTTAAACAGGAAACCTTTAGTGCCCCTTCATAGGAGATATGTGTGACAATACCACGGTCTACCGAAATGTACACACGATGGTGAACCTGAATGTAACTTCTTTTTGTAAGTTATAAAATATTATGCATACGTGATTCATTGTAGTAGCATGTTATTTTGAAATGCAGGTGTTTCACTGAAGACTCAGGAGCTCTATGCACTAGTCTTTGCTACTCGCTACTTGGATATATTCACAGACTTCATTTCAGTCTATAATACTGTTATGAAGTTAATTTTTCTTGGAAGCTCTTTCTCTATCGTATGGTATATAAGGCGCCACAAGATTGTCCGTAGATCTTATGATAAAGATCAAGACACCTTTCGACATTATATTCTCATAATTCCTTGTTTGCTGTTGGCTCTACTTATTCATGAGAAGCTCACTTTCAAAGAGGTAAACAAAATAGGGTGATCTTAGGCAGATGCCTATTATTTTGCTATGGATACGTTAAAATGTTTATATTGGCCAGGTAATGTGGACATTTTCTTTATACTTGGAAGCTGTCGCCATACTTCCCCAGCTGGTTTTGCTGCAAAGAACTAGAAACATTGACAATTTGACTGGCCAATATGTATTTCTTTTAGGGTAATGCAATTCACTTGTACGTTTTTATTAATAATATTTGACGTAATGTATAAGACCCTAAGTTTAGCCTCCTTTTGTTTTTTCTGGTGCAGAGCATACCGGTCATTGTACATTTTGAACTGGATCTACCGTTACTTCACTGAGCCTCATTATGTCCATTGGATCAGTACGTCTCTTTATTTTATGTCACGTATCTATAAAATGTCATAAAGTCTATGAATATTTTTTTAAATAATTAGTAATATAGGATTGCCTCCATAGTCCATAACATATAGTACTATTGATCTTGCAGCTTGGATTGCAGGCCTAGTCCAAACATTGCTTTATGCTGATTTCTTCTACTACTACTTTGAAAGGTATAGTGTCATGTAATGGAAATTTAAGTTAAAGCTTATTGTTTGTTTTTTGCTAAAAGTTTGAAATTTTCTTTTTCTTAATACAGCTGGAAGAACAATGTAAAACTCCAATTACCAGCTTGATGATTGATTTATGATAATGATAGAGGCAGGTGATAGAGTTGTGAGAATCATACTTTTTATATACTTTGTCTTACAGGGGTGTATGCTGCTTCTCTTCTTTTTATTTAGTCTTAGACTTCCTATCATGTAATTGTAACCCCCGCCTCCTTTTTTCAAAGTAGCAGATCATTTATATCAGAGATTATGTTTAATCATAACTTGGATACATATTAGTTTGTGTCTAAAAACATTTGCATGAGAATCTAATTAAACTATGTGTTATATATTGAGAAATATGCTTGGCCCGTATGTGGAATAGACTAGCTCGACTAGCAAAGGAAATTGAAGCATAGCAAATAACGTCACTGGAACCGAGGCAAACAATATAACAGGTGCAGCTATCCATGATATTTCATCCCGAAGCACTAATGCAAGTGTTGCACTAAATGCTATCATTGTGGCAGCAAGTGACAAAAAAAGTGACACGAGTGCAATCATCATTCTCTTAGGTAGCGCATAGAAAAAATCTTCTTCTGCATAACGGGAAGTAAGTATTGCCAAGAACATCAAAACAGAAGTCGTTGAAGCAAATAGTGCAATGGCATCTGATACTATAAACAAGAGAAAGATTCCATCCTCTAGGAAGAGTGGTAAACCGGCACTGTCGTTGCCACCTGGCACTGTAAAGGCTGCTGCAAACGCCATTGTGACCACGAGTGCCCCCACAACCGTAGACGAGGATGATGTGTCCTTCATCCATGTTTCTCCTTCGTCAAGTAAGTCCTTATGCTCTTCAGTAAATACCATTCTAGGTGTCTTGAGATCTTTGTTTAGAGCTTCCTTATACATAGGTTCCACATGCTTTTCCACTTCCTGCAACAATAGCATATGTTATGACATCCAATATCTGCCAGCTAATATAGTTTCTTCATTTGGCATCACACGATGGGGGGTTGGGTCTTTGGATCCACGTTTTGAAGCCTATTATTGGTAGTTGCTATATTATGGTTTTTAATTTTAATGTTTTGATTAACAGATTCTGCTTCTTATTGGAGTATTTAACAATTTAAGGATTAACAATCACTTTTGGATGATGAGATTTGTTACAACAAAAGTGATTTCCAAAGGGGGATAATAATACATGACATAATTACTCCTTTTTTTCAAAATTTTCCTGATTTGACACTTTTACTTGAATCTTCAAAATGCATCTCCAATGTTACAAGAATACCCTTTTTAGTAATTTTTTAAATTAGTTTCTTAAATGCGAGGGATATGTCAAACATTCATATAGCTGATTATGTGATTATTATAAGTTAAACAGCAGTTGAAACACTTACAAACATTGTCTTTTAAGTCTCTTTTATGCACTTGATTATTCAACAATAGATTATTTAATATCACACTATCAGTTTCAAAGCACACATGCAAATAAACTCCCGCTAAGTAGTTAGGTTTATTGTCAAAAAGCATGATCACCTTGAACCACTGAAGTTCCCTTTGCATTTGCAAAGCTGCACCACTAACTGTCTTAAGGCGGGGGAGAGGCGACAACCTTGCGGCTATATGCAAGGGATTGTCTTGATTACTATTGGCAGTTGCTGCAAAAACTTTATGCCCTGTCATCCGGTATGCAAGATTAAAAACTTTTTCTTGACGATATCTTATGGCAGCAATGAACAAGTAGAACCCTCCATCTTCATACCAAACGATATCTGGATAAGTCTCAACACACACTTTTATAAGTTCATAAATCCCAAATTTTACAGCTGTAGATACTGCAGTTCCTAGGATATCCCATGCTATATTATGACTGCCTTTTTCTATGACAATCAAACACATTCGCTCCACAAGCTTTAATGTCTGCAAATGCTTTAGTTTCATATTATATAAGTTTTTAGTACACGGGGCTACCAGTAGGATCAACTTTAAGACAAGCGACCTCAAGGGGTAGTCTGATGTGTTTTCAAGGTTCACAGGAATCCCTTATCCAACACAACACAATATTTTGTTAAATTAGATGTCTTTAATGTGAATAAATATTTAAAATATGTATTAATAGAGAGACCATACATGAGTAAATGAGATGCTGGAAGTACTGTAGCTGACTTCCACTAGGAAAAACGTGTGGTTTTGTAGCCAGCACTTCTAAGGCAGTCTGACCATTCCTATCTTTCTGTGCAACCAAATTCGGGTACTTTTTGACTAGAAAGAGGGCCACATCTGAAGCAGAAGAACAAAGGTGAAAAAAAACAAGATTAGGATTGAGTTTCATAAGGATTTTTCGTGTTTTGTAGATATGATAATAAATGGGTTGATTCAGGTAACTGAATTCCTAATGGGAAATGGGTCAAAATTCGCCCAAAGTGCATTGTTAATGCCTAAAACCAGGTACTTGATATTATTAAGAATTTTGTGTGCTTTTTTATTTTTATTTATCATAATTGATATCATTTAAGTATACAAAAATTGTTCGTAGAAAAGCATACTCATCTTGATTCAAATCTGTTTTTGGACCATTAGCTAACCCGCTGCTTTGCCATCTTTAGTATTTTGTAAATGGTTAGGAACAAGTACAAGCTACTAACCACAAAAACCGGAAGTTAGGGTGAGGGTTACTAGATCAGCACCAGAAACCCCAGTGTATGGACTGGTACCATCCTCCCCAGGCTCATCTTTAGTCACCTCCAATAAGTACTTAAGTGTATCTTCTCGACCATACCATGCTGCCAGCTTTAGGGCAGTGTGCCCGTCTCTATTAGAAATCTGGGCAATGCCCGGATCTTTTGATACCAATAGCCTAGCACCTGCAGTGTTCCCGACCTTGGCAGCATAGTGAAGGGCGGTGTTTCCCCACCAGCTTTTGGCCCTCAGTTTCTGAACGTCTGTATCCACAATCTTTTCGATGATTTTATTAACAAACTGGTGGGAAGAGTTGGTTCCAATTGCTATGTGCAGTGGTCTTTCCCACCAATAGGTAATTTTTGCATCGAGTTTATCAGGATAAATGTTAAAAGTGTTCTCCACGGTGTCCCAATCATTGTTGATTGCAGCTTTGTAGATAGGGAGATTGTGGATTGATGTGGTGTCATCATAGTCCATATTATAATTGAATTATGTGAGATTTTGATAGATGGGAAAGTCGAGGAAGGTTTTTTCCGGTAGAGGGATTAGACTATTAGAGTAACATTGAAAGTTGATACTAACAAATGGGGGGAGCAGGTGAGCTGTAGTGGTTTGGATTCTACTTTGAATCAGATATATAATAAAAGATGCAATCGTTTGGGTACTACTTTAAATCAAGTACAGTATATAATAAAGGTCAACTTGCAGCCACAGGTCATGACTCCAAGTTGCATATATAAATTGGTTTGGGAATGTTAATTTTGATATTAAGTCTATTTCATAATATGAAGTCTGTGAATATATCCAACTAAAGTGATTATTTAATTATCATGGTTTTCATAATATGTATGCTTTATGGTATTGACGTATTGTTTTGAAAAGCATTTAATCTATATCTTTTTTGAAATGGGTAAATGTTGACTTTGATGTACACGGCCTAAACGGTGGATTCTACAACTGTTCCGAACGTTTTCTGGCTATCTCTAAGATTGTACCTAACATAATTTGAACTAGCTAACAATTACAAGTTTACAACACAATACTATATAATTACATAAAGGAAAAAAAAACTTCCAATTGTCAAACCTTACTGAAACATTGGGAGGATTTTGCACCATAAACCACCCTTATGTCACAATTTCAGAGCAAAAAGTGAACAAATGATCCATTGATTCTTCACATGCGTTACAAAACGGACATACATAACAAGGAGTCGCCACCCTCCTTTTCACCAGATAAATTAATCAAAGGTTATCATAAGAACTTCATTCATTAAAATATAGTTTATATTCATTAGATATCAACTTTAGATATTCGCACTACAAAATCCATATAAAATTACATGAACAGCACATAGTCACCAAACTATGACCTCATTCTCTAAGATATAGGTTATCATAAGAATCTCATTCAATTAACAAATTTGAATAAGATAATGAACCATATACTTAGATGATCAATGGACGGTTTTAAAATACTATTCCTCTAGTTGACTTTGCACAAATCTTTGAAACTCAAATGGTATAGCACTAAACAAATTTTAAAAGTGGGAGTGAGTGTTATGTGTACGTTATTTCCATTTTGTTAGTTGTTGTTTGAGATTCCTTATAAAATAGTGAGAGATAATGGAGAAAAAGAGGAATGATTTATGGAGTGATGATGAAGATGAAGTTGAAGTTTGACGTATATAATAATAACTAGGTAGTTCGAAGTCCGCTTTGCGGACTAAACTCTTAGGGCGCGTTTGTTTCGCGGATTTTGAAGGAATTGGGCGGAATTGGAATCAGATTCCATTCCGTTTGCTTGTTTGGTTGCTAAAATAAGAAGGAATTCAATTCATATGGAATGTTCACATTCCATCCTTTGTATGAATTTGATTCTTTAGGTGGGTGTGATGGATTTTAATTCCATCAAAACTTGAATCTAGTAAGACCATATTATCCCTACACATATCATCCTCTTCATCTCTATTAATCACTCCAACTTCCGGTAAACCTCCACTGTTACTAACCTCCGACCAACCTTTTTCTGCCACCACCACCACCACACATAACCACTGTTGTCCAAATAAACAGCCATGTACGTGATTCCAACTTAAATACTACAAGAAATAACCATAAAGTAAAGAGGAGAAACTGGTACAGACCAACGGTGTGATTCCGAGCAGCCAATTTCCGACCAGCCAACCTGCAACGCTCTCAATTTCCGACCAGCCAACCTACACCATCGTCGTTTCACACCACTGTTGCACCATCGTCGTTCACATCTAAAGTCGCTCACAGCCACCCTAAAGCCATAAAGATAGGGGTGACTTATAATTTGATTCAATTGTTTGTTGCTCCATGAATGGAAGAAAAATAGACAGAGAAAAATCGAGCGGAATGAATGACGATGATGTCTGATGGAAAGGCATAAAAGTAAATCTGGGTTAGGTAGGTTTAGTTTTCATTTTTTAATAAGAGGGCTAATGATGTCATTTCCTAATATGTGTATCATGATTTTTTTAAGAAGGTTGCATACCAAACATACTAAAGGAATTAAATTCAATTCCATCAAATTCCATTCCATCAGATTTCATTCCATCAAATTCCATTCCTTCAGAAAACATTCTGCGAACCAAACGCGACCTTACTTTTGTGCGTTTGGCTTTCAAAGACAATATCAAAAATACAACATCGTAAAATTGTTTACTCCTATATTAATAATTCGTTAAACATAAGATAAAAAAAAACTCCTAGAAAATAAATAAAAAAATAAAGTTAAAAAAAAACTAAAAAGGTTCGACATGTGTTGATGGTGATTAAGGGAACGTTCAACCTCGCGCATAGCCACGGGTATCCGTTTTCATTTTTAAGGGCAATACTACAACTACAACATCATTTATGTTTATTCCCAAAAATCACAGAGGGAAAAAATGTTTTAAAAAAAAACTTGAAAAACCAACCTAAGGAAAAAAAACTCAAGAAAAGTATTAAAATGTTTTAAAAAATTATATGCAAAACAAATATGTTAATTGGTGATGGGAAGATGGCTTCAATTTGGTATGATAATTGGTGTGACTACAACCCTCTTATTAACCATGTATCTCCACGACAAATTGCCAGAGCGGGACATCATTTGGGCAGCTCAATTTGTGATGTTATTAGGGATGGTGGATGGAATTGGCCGGCGCAATGGAATGGTATGTTTCCTACTCTTGCAATCCCCAATCTTGATCAGTCTAAACAAGACCATGTGGAAGAATAGATTTAATGTAATGCAAGATGTTGCTGTTCATAATATTTGGGAAACTATTCGGCCCATATCAGCAAAGGTAAACTGGTTTCATTTGGTTTGGTTGTCGAATAGAATTCCTAAACATAGTTTTATTTTATGGCTTGTACTAAAGAGGAAGCTGAAAACTCAAGATGTATTGAGTCGTTGGGATGTCAATTCGCAGCCTACACTACCTCAGGTCTGTGCATTATGTGGGTTGATTCAAGATTCGCATAGTCACTTGTTTTTTGAGTGCTCGTTTTCAAGGCAGGTGTGGGATATTGTTCGAGTGAAAGCTGGTCTAGTGAACACCTCATATGTGTGGGAGGATGTTATTAATGAAATTATTCCGTTTGCAAGGAAGAATTCAATCCAAAGTGTTATAGCTAAACTTGTGCTTGCAGCTATTGTTTATCACATTTGGAAAGAACGGAATTTGAGATTGTTTACTAAGAAGAAGTGTTCGAGTTTGGCTAATGCTGAATCGGTGATATCTACTGTCAAGCTTAAATTGCTTAGAGTGGAGCACTTCTTGACATCGTGGGATCTACCGGTTTTATTAATAGATGCAATGTAACTTAGTCTTCTATGTAGTTTATTTTCTTTTGTTTGAAGCTGATTTGTAACATGGAAGTGTATGTCACTTCATCTTGGATGTTGCACTTTTGTGCATGGGTTGTAAGTCATCTTGACATTCAGTCAAGCGCCTGTTCTTTATTGATATATAAAATCTAACCAGGGGTGACGGCCTTTTACCGAAAATATGTTAAAAAACAAAAATGCTACAGAAGTCATAAAAAGTTAAAAAGGTTACAAAATAAAAATAAATAGCAAAAATAGCAAAAAAAAAACCTAAAGAAAGAATACAATAAAAGTTATAAATAAAACAAAAACGTTAAATAAACAACAAAATGTTAAAAAACCAAAAACTGCAAAACATATGTCATTCTATAAAGTATAAAACTTGAGTTTAAAAATGCTACAAAAGTTATAAAAAACTCAAAAGCTATAAAATATACGTTACAAAAAAAATGTTACAAAATATAAAAAATATAAATAGAACAACAAAAAAACAAAGAATACAACAAAAGTAATGAGATAACAATTTAAAAAAAATATATATATGTTAAAAACCAAAAACTACAAAATATATGTTATTTATATAAAGCATAAAACTTAGAGGGTGTAACATAGAAAAAATTCAAACAATGTGGCACTAATCATCCAAAAGAAAAATGAGGGGCCTAAATGTAAATATTGAAATTCAAAATCTAAAAACTAAATAAATGGGGGAGCTATGACTTGAACTGATGACCTTTGAGTTCTAAGGAGGATCACCAACCACTCCACCAAAATCTATTTTTATTTTATCTTTTGGTTCTTTAGATATATAAGCAATCTATAGTTTCTTTGTTTGGTTACTATTCACATGCTATTCCTTTATTAAAGTATATATACAATATATAATATATAATGGCCTCTTGTTTAGAAGTATATGATGTAAACCATCACGCTACCTTAGAGGTGGTTTGAGATTCTAACACTAATAATGACTAATTTAATAGAATCGTGTTTTCCTCTTGCAATACAAACTATGGCGCAGCACCTTGTCTTCTTCACCAATAGACCACTCTCCTATATCATCATTGCTGATCACCATACACCATTGAAAACTGCTAGAAATCGCCTTACAAGAAAACTACGAAAAAGGATAACTATTAGAAACCATTTACTGCTACCAGTGTTTAGAAGTATATGATGTAAACCATCACGCTACGAAAAAGGATAACTATTGTCCATGTGTGAGTGTATATATATATATATACATCGGGAAACTCGCAAATCGTAAATGTATCGTGAGCAAATCATAATTATCTAGAATTGTCTACGCCTTTGTAAGGTGATCATGGCCACGAAGATTGTAACATCCGTGAAAATTGACCGTTTGACTTATATGTAATTGGACTAACAATTATGATTAGTAATATAATGGAAAGCTTTTATATGATTATATGACGAGATATGTGTTAAACGGGTCGATTGGCCACTTACTTGGTGACACGATACTAAACGATACGAGTTAACAATTAGAAAAGCTAGTAAATGTGGTGGGTCAACCCACAACCCATGACCCAAGAACTTGACCCAACCTTATCCCAACCTCCCACCCAATCCCTTACACTCATTCATTCACCCACTCATTTCTTACCTTCCATCTCTCTCTCTAATTAAACACACACAAGCAATCTCTCTCTCTCATTTAATTCTTCCATCATTTAATGTTGTTTAAGCAAGATTCATACTAGATTAAGTATCCTTATCATTATATCTTCATTATATCAAAAATTTGGAGTTTCAAGTTGCAAGAATTATCCATTCGGGTGAAAAACGGGTTCAACACTTTGAAGGAGGTTTCGGTAAGTCAAAACTATCCCAAACTAATCATTTTATACTTATAATCATGTTTTAGTCGAGACTAATCCTCCTTGGGTCACAAAATCGGGTCAAAACCCTAATGGGTCGAAATTAGAGTTTATGTGGCTAGAATTGGGTCAAAACCGAATTGAAACATGGAAATGAAGTTATGAGTCAAATTGGTCAAAACCCTAATGGGTCGAAATTAGAGTTTATGTGGCTAGAATTGGGTCAAAACCCTAATGGGTCGAAATTAGAGTTTATGTGGCTAGAATTGGGTCAAAACCCTAATGGGTCGAAATTAGAGTTTATGTGGCTAGAATTGGGTCAAAACCCTAATGGGTCGAAATTAGAGTTTATGTGGCTAGAATTGGGTCAAAACCCTAATGGGTCGAAATTAGAGTTTATGTGGCTAGAATTGGGTCAAAACCCTAATGGGTCGAAATTAGAGTTTATGTGGCTAGAATTGGGTCAAAACCCTAATGGGTCGAAATTAGAGTTTATGTGGCTAGAATTGGGTCAAAACCCTGGAAATGAAGTTATGTCAAATTAGTTTATTGATGATTAGTAATATAATGGAAAGCTTTTATATGATTATATGACGAGATATGTGTTAAACGGGTCGATTGGCCACTTACTTGGTGACACGATACTAAACGATACGAGTTAACAATTAGAAAAGCTAGTAAATGTGGTGGGTCAACCCACAACCCATGACCCAAGAACTTGACCCAACCTTATCCCAACCTCCCACCCAATCCCTTACACTCATTCATTCACCCACTCATTTCTTACCTTCCATCTCTCTCTCTAATTAAACACACACAAGCAATCTCTCTCTCTCATTTAATTCTTCCATCATTTAATGTTGTTTAAGCAAGATTCATACTAGATTAAGTATCCTTATCATTATATCTTCATTATATCAAAAATTTGGAGTTTCAAGTTGCAAGAATTATCCATTCGTGAAAAACGGGTTCAACACTTTGAAGGAGGTTTCGGTAAGTCAAAACTATCCCAAACTAATCATTTTATACTTATAATCATGTTTTAGTCGAGACTAATCCTCCTTGGGTCACAAAATCGGGTCAAAACCCTAATGGGTCGAAATTAGAGTTTATGTGGCTAGAATTGGGTCAAAACCGAATTGAAACATGGAAATGAAGTTATGAGTCAAATTGTTTTGTGGGTTGTGTTCCTTGATGTTTATTCGTGCCTAAATAAGCAAAAATTTGAGCCTTGATGCATTTCAAACCGGGTTTTAAGTCAAATTAGGGTTTATTTATGTTCTTACAAATGGGTCAAACGATTTGGGTACAAAATTAGAGTTTATGTGGCTAGAATTGGGTCAAAACCGAATTGAAACATGGAAATGAAGTTATGAGTCAAATTGTTTTGTGGGTTGTGTTCCTTGATGTTTATTCGTGCCTAAATAAGCATAAATTCGAGCCTTGATGCATTTCAAACCGGGTTTTAAGTCAAATTAGGGTTTATTTATGTTCTTACAAATGGGTCAAACGATTTGGGTACAAAAATTGTGTTTTGAGGTTGATTTGTAAAGTGGGTTAAGTGTGTTTAAAGTTAGTATTGTTTAATTTTGCTTCAAATGGGTTCCACAGCTTCAAGAGGTCGAATTAGGGTTTTAAAACATGAAAATATGGTGTTTGGGTCGGATGAACTTGAAAAACAAAAGTGCAGGTCGACTTCTTTTCTAGCCCACCGTCTTACACGCCTTGTATGGCGTTTGACACGCTGCTCAATGTGTTGTAGCGTCTCATTCGGTGCTTATACCATATGAGACGGTGGCCCCTTTGATTCATTCCCAAACGGTGGGAGCTTCTGTCCTACGCCACTTTAGTGAGACCAGACGCCAAAAGCAACTAAACCAGACCACCGTCTAAGACGGTGGTGTGTACCATACCAGACGCCAACCAGATTTCAACCACCGTTCCATACGCTAGCTCCACCGTAAGAGATGGTGACTGTTGGCGTTTGGGACGCTGGTCCGCATTGTTCAGTTTTCTATTTTTCTAGCTCAACTTCTATTGTCCTTGGATCGAGCCCACCATTCGATTAAACCATCTCTTGACTTCCTTGATGAATTATACAAGCCTCGGGATTCGTTCAAAGTCGTGAATTGCATATGAAACCCAACTTAGAGTTGGCTCATTTTAATAGCGTGTATATCATATATAATTATCATGGGTTTGGACACGTGAGACACGTTAAACTTTCAAATGAACTTTTTCTCAACTTCTATAGTTCTTTATACGAGTCCCAAATGTTATCCAAAGTCGTGAGACAACATATAACCTAATATAGGGTTTTAACTTAATATATTAATGGATATGTAATATACAGTTATAGGTTGTGGACGTGCGGAGAACATCGAACGATTATAACTCGACATTAACACGATCTTAGCTCCTTACTGCCGATCAAGGTGAGTTCCGTAGTCCCCTACTCGGTTAAGATTCGGGCTGAAAAGTGTACACGTGCTTGATTGATTGATTGATTTGATTGACGGTTTAACTTATTGTTTGTTGGATTATGCTTTCGATTTTGATTATATGATGTGATTAGGATAGTTGTACATACATGGAAGACGATGATACCTTTAATGAGTTGTAGATGTGGTGGGAAGGCTGCGGGTGACCCTATATATAAGCATCTATAATTCCTTAAATGTAAAGTCGTATGAAATGTATGTGCATTGTGGTTTTGGATGATTTGTTGTAGGATGGACTTGTGATTGAGATTGGTTATGCATGTACTTGTTGATTGGTTCGACGTACTCCCAAGTATTCATACTTGATGATTAGTGCTACGTACTCCCACTTGTTATACACTTGATGGCATGGTTTTGTACAACGTACTCCCAAGTGTTTTACACTTGATGATATTACTCAGTACGACGTACTCCCGAGTATTTTATACTTGATGAATATTTGTGGTTATGGTTGTATTGTTGTTGTCGTGGGATATTTATGTTACTTTAATTAGCGTACTATTACTTGTGCACATTTATTACGCGTTCTTTAACTATCTTGTGTAGTTCTTTGTACGGATACCTATGTGTATGGCTAGGTTGCACTTGATCAATCCTCAATTATGTTCATGTGTAATATATGGATGTCTCGTAAGCTATTACTTGTCCCATTCTTGTTCATATTGTGATTGATTGACGATGGCTCCTTGTGAACCATTACTACGAACTCACCAACCTAGTGTTGACCTTGTTTAGTACACTTTTCAGGTAATCAGGAGAATCTTGGACGTGAAGTTTGATTGTTGCTTATGTTGGACCCGGGCTTGGACTTACGTGGATCTCAGATTCATTTGCCCACTTGTTGCATCATGCTTAGGATCGATAGCCATCTTTTGATAGTCTTTTGTAAACGTTTGATGGTTACTTGCTCCTTGTGCATTTTGTACTTTATATTTGATGTATGGATTCACCGGATCCCTTTTATTCATTTAGTCTCATGCTACGATAATTCCATGCATACGCTATATCTTTTTGGTAGTATTTCGAGCCTAGCTCAGGGTGTTACAGAATGGTGGCCCATGCTTGGTCGTAGAGAATTAGGCGGTTTGACCTAGACTACGGCTTAAGTTTAAACTCTTCATATAGCATGCATGGTTAAGAATCTTGTGTGCAACGTGAATTATGTGAACCCTAAAAGGTGTACATTGTGAGTTCGTAGTTAAGACCAACTATTTGATGACTTGAGTACGATGTGATGAACGTGTGATGAGTACAATGTGATTAACGTGTGCATTGACTTGAACTTGATTGTGGTTGAGATGGATTGTTGTTATCGATTGGTGATAGTTTGATGATTTAGGGCAAAGTAAAGTTATGGCATTAACATGGTAAAACATTGTGGCAACCCTAAAATAGCCTGATCAACTATTCTATGGTCACCCGGTATTATAACAAGTTAATGACATCACGGATTGCACATGCTTGGTTTAGGGTATAATAAGGAACCGATATGCTTAATGGGAGTTGATTGGGTGGAGGGAAAGCCGATGGTATCACCTGTATACAAACCCGGTCAATAACTAGAGAGCATATCGGATTCGGATTATACTTTGAACCACTTGTTTTAGTTACTTACTTGTGTGATGTGCCGGATATGAGTACTTGATTTTGTTGATGGACGATTGTAGTGAACTTGGCATGATGGTATGATAAGTAACAATCCCCTTAGGACTCTAGCACTTTTTCCTTAGCATAATGATCGAAATGTGTATGTTATATCGATATGAGAGCATTGACTACTTGTGTGACTAACATGTGAGCATCTTGAGACTAACTTTCGGATCAACGTGTTACTTGTATTATAGAAATGGTGAGACCAAGACGAGCCGGAGCTAACTATAGGGCTAATTCTCAAGAACCACAACTGGAAGCACAAGGAGGTCGTGGTAGGGGCCGTGGTGGTAGAGGCCGAGGTAGAGGTCGTGGTGAGGCTCCCGGGCCGAACTTGGCGAAAGTGATCGCTCAAACGATCACCAACATTATGCCAACTATAGTTGCCCAAGTCATGGCAACTCTTGAAGGAAACAATGGGGCACCACGTAATATGCCTCAAAATGTTGAAGCTCGGGAAAATGTGAAGGATGAGGGTGCTCAACCTCATGTGGTAGTGGGAGAAGAGGAGGAACCGGTGGTGCAAGATAACTATGTTCCCATGTTTAATCAACACGGGGTATACCGTCAAAGATTTCAAGAGTTGTGGGGCACCGGAGTTTGATGGTAAGGGTGGCCCCACAGATTGTATAAGATGGTTTGAGAGGATAGAAGCGGTGATTGAGAGAAGTCATTGCACGTATGATGACCGGATTTCTTATGCATCCGGTATGTTTAAAGATGATGCTTTAAGTTGGTGGAACCAAGAGGTAACCTTGGGTGGACCTATAACTTGTCATGGGCCGATTTCAAGAACATGGTGAAAGAGAAGTTTTGCCCTCCCTATGAACTTCAAAATCTAACCATAGAGTTTGTCCATCTTAAAATGGACGGGGCCGACTACAAGGGCTACATTAGGCGTTTTCAAGACTTGTCTACTCTTGTCCCTCATTTGGTGGACCCCGAACAACGGGCAATTGAAAAATTCGTCTTGGGCTTGACTCCACAAGTCCGTTCTCTAGTAAATTCGGTCATGCCTACTTCATTGACCGAAGCTATAAATCGTGCCGGTAGTGTTACCGAGGACTTGTTGAGAAGTGGGGTATTGAGTAAAGCCTCGTCGAAAAGAAAGGAAGTTGGAGAATCTAGTGAAGCAAGAAAGGCGGGTAGGTTTGACCCCAATGGTTCTAATAGGGGTAGAGTTATGGCAGCGGTGGAGCCGGTGAGGAAAACTTACTTGGGACCTCACCCCTTTTGTGCAAAGTGTAATCGTCATCATTCTCCCAGCATCCAATGTGGAACATGCTTCAATTGTAATCGACACGGACACGAGGCTAAGGATTGTAGGACACCAAAAGCGGCACCATTGAATGTAGCTCCTCTTCAATCCGTTCGTCCTCAAGGCAACTTCCCATGGGGTACATGCTTTGGGTGTGGAAGCCCCAATCACTACCGAAACAATTGTCCACAATGGGTTGGACAACAAGTCCAAGTGGCGGTCCATCCCAACCAACTCCAAGTCGCCGGGCCAAACCAAAACCGTGGCCAACAAGGCCATCAAGTTCAACCTCGTGGCCGAGCTTTTGCGGGAAATGGAAATGAAGGCCGAAATGATCCCAACGTTGATGAAGGTACATTTCTTTTAACGGTCGTTATGCTATGGCTTTATTTGATTTCGAAACCGACTATCAGGCTCGTCCCATGGATTTTAGGTACCCTGCTCGAAAATATGAATAGTGATACGTCCCACGGTGTATCAATATACCAAAGTATATTGTACACAGGATAGTTGTAGAGGGGGGTGAATACAACTTTTCTCGAACTTTACAAACTTTTAAGCAACGTTTTAAGACTCAAAATACTTAATGCATGTAAAGAACAAGAATCATTAAAACAGTAAAGCAGTAGAAAATAAAAGCATTCTTGAACACAGATTGCGGTTTTCAAATGTAACTCTTTATTAAGAAATAATCTATACAAAGAATTACAGGGTTGTTGCGGAATAAAGATAGCCTACAAATATCTAAACAACCCTATGAAATGACAAACAACAATCAATAAGTTTCAGCTCAAGAGAGTCAGCCCAAGCTGATCTCGTACAGACTAAGCTGTGTATAAGAGCAGAGAAACTTTGTGTGAAGAATGATTCTCAGGAAAATGCCACACATATGCATACAAGGAGTGTTGCTTTTATAGGCGAAAGCTCCTCGTCACTTGGTGTCCAAATCAACCACGTAGTCTTCTTGTATTGGACGATCAGAAGAATAAACAATCGTTCCTTCATCGTACTTGTGGTCCCCCACGTACAGCTGCACATTCTTCATCGTCCAATAAGAGTGTGAACACGCATATGTAAACAACCACCAACCTGGATACTAGGAATATTCCTAGTCACGTCATAGTCCTTATCTTCAATCCAGGTTGTTATCTTCACTTTGATTGTTGACACAGATTGGGCGGTTTGTCACGGCACCAATCTGCCTAAGTGTTTCCAAGCTGACTGCTAGTTCCAATCTGTCTTCCACTAACAGTTTGGTCCTCTATCTTCGAAGGACTTGGATTGAATGCTTTAATGTTGTTGATGCAGCTTGAATAACACTTGCTTCCATATAGTATTACAATTATGAACATGAAGCGTGATCTGGGTCAGTTACATATCGCAAGCTGTGTCAGCTTAGTCTGACCCAGATCAGATTACAAGAACCAAAAGATTACCAAGTGTTTATAGGTCAGATTTGTCATCATTAAATTTACAACAAACATTGGGACTCAACAATCTCCCCCTATTTGATGATGACAAAACCTAACTACACTTTTAACATACAGCTTACAAAGAATCAAAGAAAAATATGACTAACAGTTTGTGACCCTTTGAATCTTTTGGGTTCTTTTCAATCTGATATGAAATTCTAACAAGACAACTGAATTTGTACAACTACTTGTATATTAGAGAAATACAAAGTGTTACAATAAGACTCTATTCCCCAATTAATTCTACAGTTTCTTGTTTAACTTCAAAAGATGGAGCAATCGTCACATCTACCTTCCTATCTAGTCCTTCATTAATAAGGAACTGCTCATACCCATTACCTTGTTCATTGAAAGCAAAACAAAATCTGTACAAGGTAAAAAGGTGCATAGTTGGTACCTCGTTTAGCTCAGCAGTTCTTTGGAATACAAGATTCCCTTTTGTATCCACAAAATACATGCCATGTTCAGGTTCAGTAATATGCATTCCACTTCTTGCATTTTCCACACCAGCAGGTAGAGACAGATTAAGATGACTTAGAAGTCTGTCTAGAGCATCAGTAGATAATAACCCAAGAAACTCTGAAGGGTTCAAATTTTTGAGGAAGTCTGTCTAGAGCATCAGTAGATAATAACCCAAGAAACTCTGAAGGGTTCAAATTTCTGAAGAAGTCTGTGTGATCACCTTCAGGAGCTTCGAGCCTAACATTTCTTTTCCTCTTCTTCTTGAGTGGCTCTTCTGACTCATCTTCATCATCCAAATCATATGCTCTTGGTCTTGGAAGACCAGTGATATCAATTTTGTATTTCACAATAGCAGCCAAATTCTTCTCAATGGCTTCCAAGACAGCCTCTTTGTGGATTCCAGGCATACCAGTGATGTGGTCATGCAACTCAACCCATTCTGTATAACCTAGATCAAGCAGCTTGTCAAGATCATAGGTTTCCCAGTTAGATTCAAAACCTTTCCTTGTAAGCCTTATGCTTGGAATGCTTTTTCCTTTTCGTCTTTTCAAAATAACCTGATGGATTGGTTCTGGATGCCTTCTATAATGGATATTTTCAGTTACCTGTCTTTTCTCCAAGGCATCAAACCAACTATGGGCTTTCACACTCTGCCCCACATCTCTAACTTTCTGTGATGGTTTTGAGTGAACCACCATTTTCCTCTTTTCTTTGCCTTTGCTTACAACTTTCTTTTTAGTACCAATGGCTGCAAGATCTTCTTTTTTTTTTTTTTTTTTTTTTTTTTTTTTTTTTTTTTTTTTTTTTTTTTTTTTTTTTTTTTTTTTTTTTTTTTTTTTTTTTTTTTTTTTTTTTTTTTTTTTTTTTTTTTTTTTTTTTTTTTTTTTTTTTTTTTTTTTTTTTTTTTTTTTTTTTTTTTTTTTTTTTTTTTTTTTTTTTTTTTTTTTTTTTTTTTTTTTTTTTTTTTTTTTTTTTTTTTTTTTTTTTTTTTTTTTTTTTTTTTTTTTTTTTTTTTTTTTTTTTTTTTTTTTTTTTTTTTTTTTTTTTTTTTTTTTTTTTTTTTTTTTTTTTTTTTTTTTTTTTTTTTTTTTTTTTTTTTTTTTTTTTTTTTTTTTTTTTTTTTTTTTTTTTTTTTTTTTTTTTTTTTTTTTTTTTTTTTTTTTTTTTTTTTTTTTTTTTTTTTTTTTTTTTTTTTTTTTTTTTTTTTTTTTTTTTTTTTTTTTTTTTTTTTTTTTTTTTTTTTTTTTTTTTTTTTTTTTTTTTTTTTTTTTTTTTTTTTTTTTTTTTTTTTTTTTTTTTTTTTTTTTTTTTTTTTTTTTTTTTTTTTTTTTTTTTTTTTTTTTTTTTTTTTTTTTTTTTTTTTTTTTTTTTTTTTTTTTTTTTTTTTTTTTTTTTTTTTTTTTTTTTTTTTTTTTTTTTTTTTTTTTTTTTTTTTTTTTTTTTTTTTTTTTTTTTTTTTTTTTTTTTTTTTTTTTTTTTTTTTTTTTTTTTTTTTTTTTTTTTTTTTTTTTTTTTTTTTTTTTTTTTTTTTTTTTTTTTTTTTTTTTTTTTTTTTTTTTTTTTTTTTTTTTTTTTTTTTTTTTTTTTTTTTTTTTTTTTTTTTTTTTTTTTTTTTTTTTTTTTTTTTTTTTTTTTTTTTTTTTTTTTTTTTTTTTTTTTTTTTTTTTTTTTTTTTTTTTTTTTTTTTTCTTTTTGTCATCATCACCAGGAAAAGAACTCACAGGAGTGGCAAAGAAGTCTGGAATTCGATTGTTAAGGACATCAATCTTTACATTTGTAAGACAGCAGGCTCTTCTCAATTCAGCAAAATCATTATGGAGGAGTGCAACCTTGTTCTTGAAACTAGTTGAGGCTTCAATCAAATCCTTCTTGAAATCTGCCTGTGACTTATTAGCAGCTTGAAGCTCAACAGTTACTTTCCTTGTGAATCTGGTTGCAGCATTTTCGATCTGACCCAGAGTCCCTTTGTTCCTTTCCATTTCTTCATTGATTTTCTTAGTTAGACTTTCAAGGGACTCTGTCAGCTTCTCTTGGTTCTTTTGCATAAGGTCAACTGCTTTCACAACACTCTCTTTAAGTGCAGTCTGTTCCTTAGACATTTTATCCACCTTCTTATCCGTCAATTCTTGATCCTTTTGGATCTTTTCCAAGCATTCAGTCAGCTTTGAGTTCTCAACCTTGTGAGTTGATATGACCTCAGTGAGCTGACCCACCACATCTGAAAATGAGAATGTGGGAGCTTGGGAAGGACTTGCAGTTGGCTTAAAAGCCACTGACTCTGGAAAGAGCAGCCTGCAATCCTTAATTTGGTCAATTGGGGAATATAGAAGGGGGTGGAGGTGTAAGGAGTCTTGGAACATTTGCTCATGAGAGTGAGTCTCATGAGTGGATCTGTCAGAATTGATAATGAGTTGATCAGCCTGAGAAAGATTGACATTTGATTCAGGCTGATGGCTAATGGGAATTGGTTGATCTTGATGATGATCAACCCCTCCACTAGCAACTTCCATCAGATCATCCCTTGAGGATGGATGGGCAAACTCATCATCGAATGAAGAGTCACTTCCGGAGATAGTGACTATGTTCTCATTGACATCGTGAGGACCATCAATGGTTCCCTTTGCTGCACAAGGGGCTGACATGACTGCCTTAAAGACAGCCAAGTAACCTACAGAGTCCCTCTGTCCAAGGACAGATGCAGACACAGACTTTGCAGGTGTAATGTTAAGGGTAGAGGATTGCCCTTCAACAATGGTGTGTTGTTGCACCAAAGTATCATGAGGGAGAATTGTGGCCTGTACCTCTTCTTGTGACATAGAAGAGGCATTGGCAGCCAGTGCAGACTCAGAGTGTATTAAGAGAGTCTGATCATCTTTGGGAAGAGCAGCAGTGTCACCTTGGCGTTCGATACTACTCTCCTTTGTCTGACCATCCTCAGATTGTACGTGCACAGACTCTGACTCTTGGATCTGGGCTAGATCCATTGTTATCCCTTTAATGATATCATCAACCTTTTGGGAGGCTGATGATGGCGATTTCGGCACAGACTCAGTATGACCTTGGGAGGAGGTCTTTGTTTCAATACCTTCACCCTGTTTGGAGGGTTGGGTAGATACGGTTGTCCCTTTTATCTCGTCTACACCCTTTTGGGAGAGTGTAGATGGGCGAGGTGAATTCGGTATGTCAGCTTGGGTATCAGGGACAGCTTCGGAACGTTCCTCAGCTTCCACTGAACCAGGTGGGACTTCTAATGGTTTTGGAGTTGAAATTTTACCCACCAAAGCTGACACAGATTTCCTTGTGGATCTTTTCTTTTTCACAATGCGAGGCACTAAGTCCTCAACACTGGGTTGTTTTGAAGCTGATTTGAATTGGAGTGAGGGTGCGGCTAGAGTGGCTGATGATGTGGCCAACCCTTCACCCTCTTTTGAAGGAGAAGAATGCATAGATCCAGAAGAGTTTGAGGGTTCAGAAGCATGTGTACCTGGGTCCCCCTGATTGGCAGATTGAGTGTCAGACCCAGATCGCGTCGAAGAAGGGACAGCTTCCCTTAATGCTTCTTGTTCCTCCTCTCTTCTCCTGCAAAAATCAAGGTAAATCTGCATTGCTCGGGTTAGACCCTGCACAGATACCTTAGGACTGTTGAAAATGTTAGAATTTATGGACTTGCAATCTACAGTCTGACCAGTTGCCAGGCTGTAATCATTATCAAGGATAGCTTCAATAATGAGTGCAAGAATCCTACCATAGGGTATGGTAAGACTCTTTTTATTTACACGCTCAACAAGGTCTTAAAGATTAAAGCAGCAAAATCTATTTTGGTCATAGTGACCATTGCATGAAAAATTTGCAACTCTAGGACATTAGGCTGATCAAAGCTGCCTGCCTTTACTTGTAAAGTTTTTGAAATTGTGCTCAATAAGTAATTCCAAATACCAGTTAAATGTTTCATTTTAACAACTGAAGCCAGTGGACCAGTATATCCAACTTCTTGTAAAACATTTTTGGCTTCAGCATGAGACACAACAGGATCATATTCATCATCAGGCATATATGACAGCTCAAATGCAGACTTAAGCCTTTCGTAAGAAATGTATACCTTTTTCTTACCGTTTAGGACTGAGCCATAGATTGCAGCATCTCCCTTCTTGTTTTGTTTCACAACACAGCTTGCCCAAAATTCACACAGGAGATCTTGAAACACCCAATCTGGTTTCTCAATCATTACTTTCCCAAATGGATGATACCACATGAAAGTAACAATCTCATCATATCCTTTTGCCCATGAGGGAGGATGAATATTAGCATAAACCAGACTTCCAATCTTGATTTTACCAGTATCAAGATCGGAGGGAACAACAACTACCTTATCTCCAACCACATAAGGAGATAACTTATTTGCACTGATTGGAGTTGGAAAATGATTTTCAGATTCAGAAGAAGATTGAGAATTATTTGATGATGATGCCATTTTGAAAACAAATTTAGAAGAAAGTAAATTTAATAAAACAGTAATTAGATTAGAGAGAAAAAGAATTGATTTTATGAAAATATGAATAAGTGATTTGAAATTTAGGTTAGATTGATTGTTTTATTCAAACCCAAAATATCTGATTTGGAAATAGTGGAGAGAGAAAGATTTTGATTGGATGAACAACAAGTAGTGGTGGTACTTTTTCAGTAACCGGTATGGTCCACTACACGTGTCGCATCCCAATAGGATCAATACGTAAGCTAAATAAAATAATGAAACAAATTAAACGCACTGAGATATTTAATAACAAAAGTAACGACGAAGCTGGGTCAGACTCAGCTTACTCACTTTTACTTGATAAACATCAAGTATAAAAGAGTAGTCTGTGTCAGACACAGCTTGCCCTCAAAATTTTAGTAAAACTCTAAGGGGTCAGATTTGCTATTACTTAGCTCACTACATTTTACAAATTAAGCATACCTAGCTTACTTATAAGGTAGTTAAATCTTGATTCATCCAATGGCTTTGTGAACAAGTCAGGAAGCTGATTGTCTGTTGGAATGAAATGGAGTTCAACATCTTCTTTCATCACATGATCCCTAATGAAATGATATCTTATATCAATGTGCTTGGTCCTTGAATGAAGTACAGGATTGTTTGAGATTGCTATGGCACTGGTACTGTCACAAAAGATTGGAGTTTTTGTTGCAGTGACACCATAGTCTTGAAGCTGATATTGCATCCAAAGGATTTGAGAGCAACAGCTTCCAGCAGCAACATACTCAGCTTCTGCAGTAGAAATGGAAACTGAATGCTGCTTCTTACTGGACCAGCTTACAAGTCTATTACCTAGCATTTGACAAGCTCCTGAAGTACTTTTTCTATCAATCTTGCAGCCTGCAAAGTCAGAATCTGAATAGCCAATTAGATCGAACCCTGAGTCTTTGGGATACCAAAGACCCAGATTGGGACTACCTTTAAGGTATCTAAAGATTCTCTTTACAGCCTTAAGATGAGATTCCTTAGGACTAGCCTGATATCTTGCACAAAGACATGTAGCAAACATAATATCTGGTCTACTAGCAGTTAAATAAAGTAATGATCCTATCATACCCCTATAAGCTGTGATGTCAACAGATTTTCCATTTTTATCTTCATCCAGCTTTTCACCAGTTCCCATAGGAGTTTTCATAGGTGAGCAATCACTAAAACCAAATTTGTTTAAGAGATCTTTAACATACTTTCCTTGGTTTATAAAAATTCCATTTTTAGTCTGTTTAACTTGTAAACCCAGAAAATAGTTTAGTTCTCCCATCATGCTCATTTCATACTTTTTAGACATTAATTCTGAAAACTTTTTGCAAAGTCTTTCACTGCTAGAACCAAATATTATATCATCTACATATATTTGTACCAGCAGAATATCACCATTATACTTTCTCACAAACAAAGTCTTGTCAACATTACCTCTTTTGAATTTATTAGCCAGTAAGAATTTAGACAAAGTATCATACCATGCCCTTGGAGCTTGCTTTAACCCATAGAGAGCCTTGTCAAGCTTGAATACATGGTCAGGAAACTTTGAATTTCAAAACCTGGAGGCTGTTCAACATAGACTTCTTCTTCCAACTTTCCATTAAGAAAAGCACTCTTCACATCCATTTGATAGACCTTGAAACCCTTGTGAGCAGAGAAGGCCAAAAACATTCTGATTGCCTCTAATCTTGCCACTGGCGCAAAAGTCTCATCATAATCAATTCCATCCTCTTGTCTGTAACCAAGAGCTACCAATCTTGCTTTGTTTCTGATCACAACTCCCCTTTCATCCATTTTGTTTCTGTAGACCCACTTGGTTCCAATCACAGTCTTGTGATGAGGTCTTGGAACAAGTTCCCAAACCTTGTTTCTTTCAAACTGTGTTAGCTCATCTTGCATTGCATTAACCCAAGAGGGATCTTCCAGAGCTTCATCAACCTCAGTTGGTTCCACTTTGCTTACAAAGTTGACAAACATGCAGAAGTTGCCTGTTGCCTTTCTTCTTGTTTTCACACTAGAGAGTGGATCACCAATGATTTGGTCAATTGGATGACTCTTTGTCCATCTAGTAACAGGGACAATGGACTGATTCAGATTTGATGGTCCAGCATGATCAGTTTGATGAAGAGGCTGATCAGCTTGGACAGGAATGGAGGAGTCTGAACCAGTTGAAGAGTCATTAAATGGATTCTGAACTATGACTTCAGTAGGAGTAGGATCAGTTTGAGCATCTTCACAGATTGGAACTTCTTCTTCTTCTTCTAAAAATTGCTCCCCCTGAGTTTGAGCATTATTAGCTCCAACTGGAGGATTTGTTGGAGGCTCATTCTCAGGTACAGCCAGTTCTTCAAAGTTGAAGTCTTCATCTCCAGGAGGAGAGCAAACTGGCTTAGAACAACCTTCATCAATGCTTACATTTACAGAGTTCTCAATTGTTTTAGTTCTCTTGTTGTACACTCTATAGGCTTTCATCATTGTTGCATATCCAAGAAGGATACCTTCATCTGACTTCTCATCGAACTTACCAAGGTGGTCTTTCTGGTTTAGAATATAGCAAGGACTTCCAAACATTCTTAGGAAACCGATCTCAGGTTTTCTCCCCCTAAGAAGTTCATATGCAGTTTTCTAGTGTCTTTTCACAATGAGGGATCTGTTCTGGGTAAAGCAAGCTGTGTGAATTGCTTCAGCCCAGAAATGAGACTTCACATTGTTTTGAGCCATCATGGATCTGGCAACTTCAATAAGAGTTCTGTTTCTTCTTTCTGCAACAGCATTTTGTTGAGGAGTTCTAGCAGCTGAGTAGACTTGTGAAATTCCCTTTTCTCTGCAAAAAGAGTTAAGAGTGATATTCTTGAATTCAGTTCCATTATCACTCCTTAACTGCCTAACAGGCCTTTTGTAAAGAATTTCAGCTTGCTTGATGAAATCAATGATTGTGTCAGCAGTATCACTCTTGTGTTTAAGAAAGAAAACCCAGGTGTATCTTGAATACTCATCAACAATGACCAAGGAGTACCTCATTCCAGTGAATGATGGAGTACTAATTGGTCCAAACAAGTCCATATGAAGCAGATCCAAACAATTATCAATGGTTGAGCAGGTTTTAGACTTAAAGGTAGCTTTATGTTGCTTGCCTTTCTCACAAGCACCACACAGCTTGTCCTTCTCATACTTGATCACTGGAAGACCAGACACCAACTCTTTCTTACACAGCTTGTTGATGTCTTTGAAATTCATATGAGACAACCTTTTATGCCACAACCAATTCAGCTCATCTTGAGACTTTGACATGAAGCATACTTCTCTTGTGACAGTTGGATTTCTCATGTCAAAAGAATACAAAGACTCATCCCTCTTTGCAATCAGAACCACATTGCCTTCTAAATCAAGAACAATCCCCTTATCAGACCTGAATCTCACCTCATAACCAGCATCACACAACTGACTCACACTAATCAGATTGTGCTTCAACCATTAACATAAGAGACTCTTCTGAAAGTAAGAGGACCATTCGAAAGAACACCAACACCTTCCGTCTTTCCTTGAGAATCATCTCCAAAAGTAACATTAGGACCAGCGCGAATCCTAAAGTTACATAGCAGGGACTTACATCCGGTTATATGCTTGGAACAACCACTGTCCAAGTGCCAGGTGTTATCATCATGACTGCCCTGCATTTGCAATAAGAGATTAGTTCATTCTGGGAACCCATCTGGAGATGGGTTCACCAGAGCTGACCAAAGGGTCTGACTCAGATTGGGTCGTAGAACTTTGACTCTTATCACATTTGGATACCCATTGTTGCTTGATCTGTCCCTTACCAGATTTGAAATTCTTTTTAGCAACAACTAAGGTTTCCTTTTGAACAAAACCTTTGACCTATTCCAGATTTCTGACATTCAGTTCTTAACTTTCTTTGATCAACATTTTTGGGATCAGAAACATCTTTAAGAAAATTTGCATCAATTGAAACCTCACTAGTTCTGGACTCAACATATTTGGAAATCATTTTGTCAGAGTCAGATTTAGTGTTATTTGAAATAGACTCAGATTTGATTTGTGACACACTTCCTTGAGAACCAGACTTCTCATTCTTTAATAACTTAGCCTTTTGTTTTGGAACACTGTGGTCTCTAATTTTCCTTTTCATTCTCCTAGAGTTCTTGTTTGTTTTAATATTGGAATCTGACACAGACTGGGTAATGGTCAGTTTTGACAAGTCAAGACTTTCTTCAGGTTTTAACTCAACAACCTTATCAGTCTCAGACACAGCTTCAGCAATGGTTTGGCCAACAATTTCAGGATCACTAAACCCAATACCAGATTTCTGAACCAACTTAATTGGCTTAGAGTTCGTACCTTTGGTTTGGACTTTGGGTGGTGAAGGAGGCTGATAACAAGGCTCCATAGCACATACTTCAGCTATGGCTATGGCCCTGTCATAATCACCATCAAAATAGCTTGGATCTGATGAGGTATTTGGACATTGACACACTTTGCAACTCTTTTTGAACCAATACACCATGATTCAGTAATTTGTTTAATTTTCAAAAACTTTTCTTCTGCAGTCTTAGCTTCTTTTACTAGAATAGAGTTCAATTGCTTTTGTGCTTTGACTTCAGACTTAAGTTTTTCAATGGTGTGATTTTTGCACTGACATCAAGTTTCAACATATGAATTTCCTTCTTAAGTTCTTGATTAAAGTGTTTTTGCAAATGGACCTCATCACCAAGTTTGTTCAGTCTGGACAGTTTATCATAATCAGACATATTAGAGAAAGAAGTTACCTCAGGTGGAGCAGTCTGACTGGTGGATGCCTGGTGAGCTGACTCTGACTGCTGTTGCATACTGGCCAGATCTTCAGCAAATCGTCAAGTAGCTTCTTTAGCCATGTAACATTTGGCATCTTTGTACAACTCATCATCAGATGATGTAGCACTTTCAGCCCAGTCTTTGGCTACCAAACTTTTCTCATTTTTGTTCACCTTCTCAGTCAGCTCAGCTATTTGTGCTTTCAAGGCTTTGTACTTAGTCTTGAGTTTTGAGTATTTTTCACCTCTTCCACCTTTGGCTGGCACAGCTTGAGCAGTTCCTTTGGATCTACAATCACCAGCCATATGTCCAGTTTTGCCACACTTGTAACAAGTGACTTTGGACATATCAAAAGGCTTCTTGGCTCTATCAGCTTGGCCACTTCTTCCCTTTCCTTTAAACTTGTTAAAGGATCTCCTTCTGATCCTTTCAGCCAACATAGCTACCTCATTAGCCAGTTCATCACCATCAGATTTCTCATATTCAGATTCAGCACAAACAGAATTATGGTTAGACATCACAGGAATATCATCATTTACATATGGAATGATCTCATTGCTAACAGAATTAGGGTGTTCAGTCATGGAAGCAACAAATGCAGCAGGCTGACTATAAGAATCACCCATAGCTATTAATTTTTCTGCCTCTGAACACTCTTGGTTATGAAGCAAACCAAAGAGTCCAGGGAGATCAAGATCATTGTAAACAACACTTAATTTAACAGATGAAATATAATTGTTCCATTTAGGAGGTAAAGAATCAAGAAATTTGCTCTTTAAAACACTATTATTCTTATTAATTCCAACAGCAGCTAAATCATTAACCAAGGCATTAAAGCGGGTATGGGTGTCAGTTAAGGATTCATTTCTCAAAGAGAAGAATCTCTCATACTTCCTTGTTAAGGTAGTTATGGTGGACTCCATGGAAGTAGAACAACCCTCAACATGACAGTCAATGTACCCCACATTTTCTTTGCTGTAGAACACATTTTTATTGAATGATAAAGGTCTTTGGGTACAGCCTGGACAATGAAATTTCTGGCCTTCACGTCCAAGTTAGCCAATCTCCTATCCTCATCCCCCAATCTGCCTTATCCTTTACTATGGATTTAACTGGCAGGAATGGTTGGATGACCTTCCCTAACCACAGCTTCAACCACTACAGTCTGTGTAGGAACATAAGGACCATCCTGAAGGATGTCAGGCATATTGTTATCGATGGATTCAAGGAACAAAGACATTCGACCTTTCCACCCACTGAAATCATCTTTGTCAAACATGGGTGGTCTGGTTGAAGAACCATTATCAATAAAAGATGACATAAAGCTTTACTATAATGAAAATATGCAAGGATCAAGTCAAGTTAATTCTCAACCACCGCTCTGATACCAATTGATACGTCCCACGGTGTATCAATATACCAAAGTACTTAATGCATGTAAAGAACAAGAATCATTAAAACAGTAAAGCAGTAGAAAATAAAAGCATTCTTGAACACAGATTGCGGTTTTCAAATGTAACTCTTTATTAAGAAATAATCTATACAAAGAATTACAGGGTTGTTGCGGAATAAAGATAGCCTACAAATATCTAAACAACCCTATGAAATGAAAAACAACAATCAATAAGTTTCAGCTCAAGAGAGTCAGCCCAAGCTGATCTCGTACAGACTAAGCTGTGTATAAGAGCAGAGAAACTTTGTGTGAAGAATGATTCTCAGGAAATGCCACACATATGCATACAAGGAGTGTTGCTTTTATAGGCGAAAGCTCCTCGTCACTTGGTGTCCAAATCAACCACGTAGTCTTCTTGTATTGGACGATCAGAAGAATAAACAATCGTGCCTTTATCGTACTTGTGGTCCCCCACGTACAGCTGCACATTCTTCATCGTCCAATAAGAGTGTGAACACGCATATGTAAACAACCACCAACCTGGATACTAGGAATATTCCTAGTCACGTCATAGTCCTTATCTTCAATCCAGGTTGTTATCTTCACTTTGATTGTTGACACAGATTGGGCGGTTTGTCACGGCACCAATCTGCCTAAGTGTTTCCAAGCTGACTGCTAGTTCCAATCTGTCTTCCACTAACAGTTTGGTCCTCTATCTTCAATCCTCCTCTTCGACTTGGATTGAATGCTTAATGTTGTTGATGCAGCTTGAATAACACTTGCTTCCATATAGTATTACAATTACGAACATGAAGCGTGATCTGGGTCAGTTACATATCGCAAGCTGTGTCAGCTTAGTCTGACCCAGATCAGATTACAAGAACCAAAAGATTACCAAGTGTTTATAGGTCAGATTTGTCATCATTAAATTTACAACAAACATTGGGACTCAACAAATAGTGCCCCACTAAACACCAAAAAATTTCATTTAAGATAAATTAGCTAATCAATACGTATTTTTCAAAGAATCAAAACAACTATGGCAATAATATCGTAAATCAATATATATGTTTGAACAATGATTTGCGATTTTGGCTCTTTGCGACTTGCTCCGTAAATTAACCTTACTAGTATGAGATTATTATTATTATTGTAACACCCGTTTCGTAAAAATATGGATTTCCAAAAATTTCGCCTAACGGCGTTAAATCATGCGGAAACGATTTAGGAAAATACTCAACTAAGGAAAACAGTTGAGAAACATTGGTGGTGTTACTAATAGCATCAAATCTGTAATAAAAGAAATCCATAAGATTGCCCAACATAACGCAATCATAACATAGTCATTACATAAGTTCCATAAAGGAAATCAATAACATAAGGTCTATGCGAAGCTATTGGGTAAACTAAAGCCAGCTTGATCATCTACCCATCTCTCGCCAAAGCTTCACACGTCATCTCACTGCCTACCTGAGGGGTGTCAACACATTAAAAGAAACAAGTGTTAGCTATAAAGCTAAGTAAGATAACACCAGGTTTAAGCAAACATTTCATCCATTTAAATCGTCACTTTAAAGCATTACGTCATTTTAATTAGGCATTCATACCACCGTACAAACATATCCACATCACATATAAGCATAGAGTTCATGACCCTAAGCGTGCCTAATCAATTTGATCACTTTGATTCACCTCGTTAAGTTGTAACCGAAGTTACCGTTTTTTTAAGGAAAGACAATGTCGATCCATGAGTAGCACGCTATGTTCATGACATTAGGTGGGTCATCAGGCCCCCCGAAACTACTCGCCACATATGACTTGTTGCAAGGAGCCACCCGAGCAACCATTTTAACGTACCTACAACCACCGTCAGGCATGACGTACCTATTACCACCGTCAGGCACCATTTATACGTACCTATTACCACCGTAAGGCACGATGTACCTATTACCACCGTAAGGCACAGGTTATGCATAACACTTAACATCTAATTAGCTCGAGAATTTATCATATTTAGTTTAGATTTCCACCTTTAACCTAAACTAATCCATACTATCATCTTTTCACGTTAGGGCCCTTAAAACGTGCACGTGTCATGGCAACCTAAAAAGGTCTAGTGTTCTAGATGAACAAGCCACATATACATGCACATAACAACATTACAACATTTCATTAACCACCGTTCATCATAACATATCATATCGTAAACATATCATTAACCACCGTTCATCATAACATTTCATATCGTAACCACATTGTACGGGGAAGCATTTTAGGCATAAACATCGTCATCATTAATCCCCGAGTACCTCCCATATCAACCCAACCACCTATGAGTTATACATTACTGTTATGGAGGTTATAGTTTACGAACCATTTTCGTTGCACCCTCAGCGTGACAAAAGTAGTGTATCTTACCTGTTGGGAGTGTGCACGCGTAATGAAAGGCTAAAAGTGCTTAACAATAATCCCCGACACCTAAGATACATTAATATACAAAATATAAGTCATTTGGGACCCACACGAACTTTAAAACGAACTTAGGTTTGTTCTTACGAACTTAGACTCACTGAACGAACTTAGTTGCCTTCAAACGAATTTAGGACATGCTGAACGAACTTAGCAATGCCCAAACGAACTTAGAAATGTTCAAACGAACTTAGGACAGTTCAAACGAAGTTAGCCAGAACGAAGATAACCAGAACGAAGATAACCAGAACGAAGATTATCTTCGCTAGTACAAAATCAGACTCAGCTAACGAATTTAAAGTAATTTCGTCCAGATTTCAAATATGGCCAAGTTCTTCGATTTTTCCAAAACAAACGACTTGGGCTTCACCCAAAACATGATTTTGACATTGTTTAACATATTTTGATCATTCATATCGATTACAAACTCGTTTGACACCGTTTAGATCATTAATTAGCCAAAGACACAACATGAACCCTAATTAAACAAAAACCCTTTTAAAATCAGATCTGAAACATCAATTTATGACCTTTAAATCTGTAAATACATCGATGAATCATTAGTTACCTGATAATATAATGACCGATCCAATCAAATGCCAAAACACACGATCGATTGACCCAAAACTTGAAGATTTGCTTAAGAAATTCAAGAAGGATTGAAGGAACTTGTTTTCTTGACTTAATTATGATTAATGGCTGCAACTAATGAGAGATTAGGTTTCCCTAATCACTTAACCCGTTTTTAACTTTCCAACATTGGCAAAATTGGTCCCTGGACTTCATATTGACTTTATTTCGCTTAAAACACCTATTGGGGATACATATAACACACCAAAGCACTTTCGCACACTACAAAGGCCTTTTACACATCATTTAATCCACTTTATTGTCACTCATTAAAGATAATTAAATCTCACATATAGGGCACATAAACATATAAACACACATTTTATCACATATCAAATCACGGACTTAGAATTTGACCTAACGACGTTAGTCAACAGAAACGATTAAGTTTTGGGATGTTACAATTACTCCCCCTTAAGAGGATTCCGTCCCCGGAATCACTTCAGCATCAAAAAGGTGGGGATAGGTCTCCCGCATTACGGACTCGGTCTCCCAAGTCATACTTTCGCCGTGATTGTGTTTCCACTTAATGAGAACTAGATCGATAGTCTTTCGTCGTAACTTCTTTTGTTTCCTTCCCATTATAGCAACAGGTTCATCAACAATCTGCTTGTTTGGATCAATACTTACGTCCTCGAGTGGAATGACATCCGCTTCATTTGCCTAGCATTTACGTAGATAACACACATGAAATGTGTTGTGAATTCCATGAAGTTCTGGAGGTAATTCCAGTTGAAATGCCTGTTCATTAACCTTTTTAATGATCTTAAAGGTCCAATGAATCTAGGGCTTAGCTTTCCTCGTTTGCCAAATCGTAATACACCTTTCCAAGGCGACACCTTGAGTAAAACCATTTCACCTTCTTTAAAATCAAACGGCCTCCTTTTCTTATCGGCATATGACTTTTGCCTTTCGCGAGCAATACGCAGGGCTTTCTTTGCAACATTAACTTTATCGGCCGTAATTTGTACTACTTCGGGTCCAGCAAATTGCTTTTCCCCGGGCTCCAACCAACAACTAGGAGTCCGACACTTTCTACCATATAACATCTCATACGGTGGCATTCCAAGCTCGCATGATAACTATTGTTATACGCAAACTCAATAAGAGGTAGGTGTTTATCCCACGAACCACCATAATCCATCACACAAACTCTGAGCATATCTTCGAGCGTTTGAATAGTCCTTTCACTTTGCCCATCGGTCTGCGGGTGATAGGCTGTGCTCAGACGAACTTGAGTACCAACTTCCCGTTGAAAACTCTTCCAAAAGTTGGAAACGAATCGAGCATCACGATCTGACACAATCGATATCGGAACACCATGTTTAGTAACCACTTCTTTAATATACAATGTAGCGAAATTCTCCATAGGAGCATTCTCACGAACTGGGAGGAAATGGGCACTCTTCGTTAATTAATCGACAATAACCCATATCATATCGTGACCACGAGGCGTCCTCGGAAGTTTGGTTATAAAATCCATCGTAATACGATCCCATTTCCACTCAGGGATCTCGAGTTGCTGAAACTTCCCATAAGGCTTTTGATGTTCAGCTTTCACTTTAGCACATGTCAAACACTTCTGTACGTACATCATCACATCATTCTTAATACTGGGCCACCAATAAATCGGCTTCAAGTCCGCATGCATCTTTGTGGCACCAGGGTGTACAGAATACTTAGTCTTGTGAGCTTCGTCCATCACTAACTCACGATTGCCTCCAAATAGAGGAACCCATATTCTACCTTTGTAAGTTCGAAGACCGCGACTATTTTCTTCCATTTCAAGTCTATTTTTCTTCTTTTTTCCAATAGACTCCTCTTTCACATTCTCCTCCTTCAACGCTTCAATTTGAGCTAATCGAATAGGTTCCATTAAGTTCGACTCAATCTTTGTAATCATCGCACATAATCTACTCTTCGCATATCCTTTGCGGCTTAAGGCATCAGCAACCACATTAGCTTTGCCTGGATGATATTTAATTTCACAATCGTAATCCTTTAATAACTCCATCCACCGCCGTTGTCTAACATTCATGTCCTTCTGAGTAAACACGTACTGTAAGCTCTTATGATCCGTATAAAGGGTACCCTTTGTACCATACAGATAATGTCGCCACAACTTCAGAGCAAAAACAACCGCAGCCAGCTCAAGGTCATGAGTAGGATAATTCCGCTCATGAGGCTTCAGCTGTCTAGAGGCGTAAGCGATAACTTTGTCTCGCTGCATCAACACACACCCTAACCCCGTGATGGATGCGTCACTATAGACAACTAAATCATCGGTTCCTTCGGGTAAAGCTAAGACTGGAGCTTCACACAACTTCTTTTTCAACGTCGCGAAGGCTTTCTCTTGAGCATCGGTCCACACAAACTTCACACCTTTCTTCGTTAATTCAGTCATTGGCTTGGCAAGGCGCGAGAAATCCTGAATAAAACGTCGATAATAGCCAGCCAAACCGAGAAAACTTTTAATTTCAGTAGGAGACTTAGGCTGCTCCCACTTCGACACCGCTTCTATCTTCGAAGGATCTACTTTTATACCATCAGAGGAGATGACATGGCCGAGGAAATGAACTTCCTTTAGCCAGAACTCACACTTGGAGAACTTAGCATAAAGCTTTTTCTCTCTGAGGACTTGAAGGACAGCCCTCAAATGCTCTCTATGTTTCTCTTCCGTCTTTGAATACACCAGAATGTCGTCGATGAAAACAATAACGAAATGATCCAAAAATGGTCGACAGACACGGTTCATCAAATCCATAAACTTCGCTGGAGCATTTGTCAAACCGAATGGCATGACAAGGAACTCGTAATGACCATAACGAGTTCGGAACGCTGTTTTGGCTACACTTTCTTCTTCAACCTTTAATTGATGATAGCCAGACCGTAAGTCAATCTTTGAAAACAGGAAGCACCTTGAAGTTGATCGAACAAATCATCAATGCGAGGGAGTGGATACTTATTCTTCACCGTTCTTTTATTCAGCTCGCGATAATCGATACACATGCGCATGGATCCATCTTTCTTC
>CM067169.1:74324605-74475471 GCA_034093135.1 Erigeron breviscapus | reverse complement strand
TTTATGTATTAATTTGTTGGAAAGTACAAATAAAATTATACACATGATGCAATTAAAATTGTATCCTGATAGGGATTCCTCAAGTTTTTCAACTTGATTAGTCAAGTTTGAGAGATCTTGACAATTGAATTTAATCAAAGGTCAAGATTCAAAAATCATCTTTGGATCTTGACCTTTAATCATAATCCAATGGTCAAAATTTATGTACCCCTCAAGTTGAAACTAACTTTTGAAACTAACTTGAGGGATCTACACTATGAGTTGGAATTTCATACATTCATGAGGGCCTATTGTATGAGTCTCCCGTATAACAAATGCATAGTAGTAAGAGTTACCATTTTCCCTAATGGTTGTGCCTGATCCTACATGGCTGAAGTCTGATTAGTTGGTGATGGTCCTAACAGCTGTCAGGTAAATTTTCAGTGGTAAATTGTTAGTCGTTTTAGTTTTTACCTGGTTATAGGAGTTTTTGTACTATTGCCCATTTTTTTTTTCAATCTACTTTTTTAATATACTAAAGGAGAAGTAAACATGACATAAGAAAAGCTGAGGTGTCAACAATTTAGACTAGCCAACAATGCTTTTCTTATGTCATGTTGATGTCATGATCCACTAATCAATTTTATTTTATTTTTTTGGTTTTTTAGTGTTTTAGTAATATTTGTATATATATATATATTTGATATGTGTTATGAATATATTTGCCTTAAAAAACCTCATAAGAGAAAAAAGAAAAAAGAAAACTAACTGAAATTTTGAAGTTTTTTGAAGAAGTATAATGGTTGTCGATCCAGAAAAAAATAAGAAAAAAACATACCCGAACAAAGTATTAAATTACAACTTCTTACTAATATATAGACAAATATTCATATTATAGAATGACGCCTTTCAAGAATATCCAGAACAAAATTTGTAGAAGCAATCCGTGTGTTAATACGGATATAGCTCTAGTGTTGAACTATGAATGATGCATCTTTATAGATCTGACTTGGGGAACAGCATCTCAAACTTCACTAGCCAGAACTTTCTTGAACAACATTAAGATTCACGACCTTGAGAAGGTATTATTCTGCAGTTGTAGATTGAAGAGAAAATCAAGGAATCATTCAGCGACTTCACAAATCGCGTGATCAGACACATATCCAAGAGTATATTAAAGGGAGGTGGAATAATGGGTGGATCAGATATAGATGATTATGAACAAGAGGTAAACACACCATCTCTTAGTTGTCAATTTAAAAAAAAATGCCATTTTCCCTTCATATTTAACAGCTTCACGCATCAATGGTTTTAATTTCAATTTGTAGCACCCCGATCGGGACTTTCATTTAGAATTCTCAGCCATGAAGATACATAATAACTGTGTAAGAGATATTTTAAATGATCAGGAGGTGAACTTCATTATATTTTATCATAAGATACATCGACTCTTATCTAATATCATTGATGTTGAATCAATTTTGACCGAAAAGAACAATTATTGATAACCTTAGAGAGGAAAGTGTCAGATAATGGGATCATGTGATTGAGTGAATTTCTGTCTGTGAGGGCAAGAACATCTTCGATTGCTTTAACGCTCTCAATTTCATGCCTTTCTAGCATAGCGTCTAACTACAAGGTTCATTTGACCAGGGGACTGCTGGTATTGATCAACTTCCATGTTAATCGGCTCCACCCGCCTTCGGAACCTGCTAAATATCAGTAAAAAAGTTGTTAGGTTTTTATGCATTTTCAATACAACATGAGCGACTATCTTCCCAATTAACCATTAGAAATTCCTTCTCTTGGAGCTTTTATAGTAAATGGAATATAACTTTTGTAACTTCAGTGATTGGCCAATTTGTTAAGCTTTAATGTTTGGTGTCTTATACACATAAGGCACACCATCATCATCAATGTACATGTTTACATAAAGGAATGGCCAAAATACATTTAGCAGAAAACATGCTAGCAATGTCTTTACTGTAAATGACTAGATTTATTTAATTTTATAGCTGCAATCATCAATGTATAAAACTAAGCCTCGATCGTGATAAGATCTAGCACAGAGAGTTTGGGTGTAAGATGAAGAGGACTATACTAAATGCATAAACAATTACAATATGTGAGTTATTAATCTGAAGTAGTGTTTGGCAATATGTGAGGATTATAAGACAAATGTCAAAGCAGATAAGACATTGATGAAGGTGATATCTTAGGGTATAATTGAAAGGCTTGGATGAGAGGTTTAAGAAAGAAATGAACTGAAACAGATAAGACATTGATAATGTGCCCAAAATTTATCTGGTCCCATTTTAGAGGCTGTTTAGCTTTTATTATGCCTTTTTTCACATTATATAATAGACTAATATTTATAGTATTGTGAATACATAAAAGACTAATATTTATAGTATTGTGATGGTGCTGTAATCCTTAATGCCTTTTTTTCATTTACAGGCAGATCCATCCACTCTCCATAACTTTAAATACAACTTCCAACTTTTTAACAAGTAAAAAATGATGATTACGCATTACAATCTCCCCTCACATGTCATCTCATCATAGCAGCTCTGAAACTATGCTTATTATTACCTTAAAAGTTTAATGGTGTGAAACATCTTTCTTTTGTATCCTTACCAATTGTAACAACCTGCTTTTGTTTTTAGCCAGTTTACAACATCTCAACAACTAGTGCCAATTACCTGCAATGGATAAAAGCAATGTATGTCTTTAATAAAGTTTCTACCTAATATTGTTATAATTTATCTTTTTCATTTAATCTTAAAAAATGCATGTGGACAGGTATGTATTGAATCTGGCTTTAGACGGAGCTTATTTGACGAACTGAGTTCTGTAGGACATTCTCGGCATCTACTAAATGTTCAGTATTGAATCCATCCTCTCATTAATTTCTCCCCTAATTGGAGGTTTTATCATAATCAGGTCATTGATGTGGAAAATGTGTTATGTTAAAGTTATGAAAAGTGATATCTTTCAGGACCAATGTTTGGTTCATATTCATACCCAATCTGTTTAGGAGATACCGGTAACCAATTGGGTATGAATATGAACCAAACATTGGTCCTGAAAGATATCGCATTTCATAACTTTAACATAACACATTATTTACATGACCAGTTATCGAGTAGTGTTGGATCACGGGAAGAATATTTGGGTTGGAAAGCTTCAAAATGTGAGTACACATTGACACTCTTTTTTGCTAATAGTTGAACATTGGCTGGTAACTACAAGTGAAGGCAGCCAAAGAGTTTGAATTTCTTGATTTCTGTTGATGACAACAACCATGACAATTTGACTCGGGCTATTTATTGGTTGCTTTTCCTGAGACAAGGTAATCTAACTTATATTATCTATTTTGAATTCGTCTTAATTCTAATTCTATTACGGATTACTATTTGTCACGTAGGATGGAGGATCAGTGTTTGAAAATTGTCAAATGTTAGGACGTAACCATCATTGTCCGTAGGTAACCATCATCACCTTGGTGTTATATACTTAATTACTATGGAAAATGAAACTAATGTTTGTTTTGCTTTTTTTTATAGAAAACTTCATGATAGGTTATCGGGTAGTATTTGATCGCTAGAAGAATTAACAGATTGAACTTGTCCACTTCATGACAGGTTGAACTTGTCACTTCTTAAATGAATTAAACATCACAATCTATCTTTTGAAGGTAACAGACCACGGTCAACTTGGCCCGCCCGTTTTGACATTTACTAGATAATTACCAATTTTGTAATGAACCCATATTTAACTGTTGCCAAGTGGCGACACCCATTTTGACACATCTGCTTTTTGGTCGATTGGTGAGAATCTTATTCATTTCGTATGTTATGCTATTTAGTTGCTAATTTTATAAAAATTCCTTCCGACTATGTGACATTCTTTGGTAATGAGAATGGAAATGGTGTAAAACGTTTGGGTTGCTTACTTTTGAGAGCAGACACAGAAGGCACAAGAGAGAGCATAGACGTGGTGGAGACCATGATGATCAGGACGAAGTTAAAGGTGGCGAAGTTTGGTAGTTATTTTTAACTTTTCTCATCTGTAGATAATTGTAGTATCAATATAAATGTCACCATTTGTTGCTTTTGTAGATTATATATCTTCTTTCTTTACCTTGGAAGTGGTTAATCTATCTATATTCCGTCTCAAGTTAATTTCGCAGAAAATAAGCATTGACTGAGCTGCCATTCTATCATATTGCTGAGCACTATTTCCCTTCTTTTTAGGATCATATTGGTAAAGTATCAACTCCAGAAAGCTTTAATGGCTATCTTCAAGACTTGCCTGTCAGATTGATAAAGAGTGCCATGATCAATCTCCCAGATGTCAAACTTTAGAGGTATCAAACATTCCTGTCAAGGAAGAAGAAGATTCATCGCTTAAATCCGAGATAAGAGATCCTAAGGTAGTCCCGTATTAATTTCAAGTTACTATTATTGCAGTCATGTAATCAATATAGTTTTTCCCCCAATTAATTTCTTGCTGTAGAGGTGATGAGTTACAGCTTCAATCTCATTATTTGTCTTGTGAGTTACACGTGATTGTTATATCATTGTAGCTAAACTTGTAAAATTTATGTGCGCTACATGTTATTATGGTTGCATGATCATTTTTATTGTTCTGCATTTTGGTGCATTGTCTAGAGATTCAATTTACAAACTAAAATGTAAAAACTGAGCTCTGGCCTCTTCTTTGACCTTTATTTTGTCAATTTTATTGCTTGAACTTATTAATCAGAAAGTGAACAATCAGTTTACTCTTTCCCAACAAGAAAGCACATATTGATAAGTGAGTCATCAATTTTATGTATCTATTTTCAATGGTAGTTTTATATGTTGTTATATCAAACAAACATAAGGAAACAACTTCATCTTTCCCTTTCTTGATAATTCTGTCAGTTTCATTGAGATGTACTTAAGGCCTCCATCTGCAATTGAAGAAGCACACGTTAATAAATGGATTAAGGTGTGCCATAGTGGCATCATATACTATCTTTCACTTGGTGACCAAAGAATTGTTGACAAACATTTCATTTTCCGACCAAAAGCTGAGTTTGAGGGTGCGTGTACATCTTAAATGGGGTTTCATAGTTATAATATCTGTATCTGTATCTTTTTCATTTTCCCTTTCATACGATTTTTATTTAAAATTCTAACAGGTTGGAAGAATAACCCTTGGTGGTTTGGTAGAGTTGGGGTACAAAGTTGATGTCATACATAATATATTACCTTCCACGTAGATGGTCATAGCAGAGGCATGAAGGCTGGGGTTTACTGGGTCATGTATTACCAGGTTTTATCTTGAGATGATTCTTGACAGCCAGGGTAACGTGTTCTGTCCTTTAATATATATCTCGATACCTGCTGCTTTTTTATTTAACTTAGTTTACTTGCAGGTGTTCCATGGGTCAATAGTCAATACACTACCTTCTATGCCCAGTATCTCTTCAATCATTAAAAGAGAACCACCAATTGTTGCTCGAAAGCCACTTTGTATTTGTCTCGAGTTCGTCAGCCGGGTTGATGATACATCTCAGCCATGGCCTTAATCACCCAAGTCCAAAGTGGACCCCGTGTTATCCCCATGGGGGTTCATCTCTGTAGATGGTTCCGTTGTAGATGGGTCATTCATTGGTATGTCTATTTTATTAATTTTTTTTTGATGAAATGACTTTTATTACGACATTTATCTTGGTTCCTCTCATTGTGCATATACAGATCCTTCGTCTTATAAACTACAAGCTTGCCCCAATGCCAGATTTCTTTGAACTTCACCGGGGACAACAACCTGCTGTACAAGCAGTCCAGGTAATCATTTTGGATAGTGATGGCAAAAGACGTGTGGGGCAGATTCAATGACGGGTAAAAACGGGTATGTCAGGGTCTCAGAGAGAAAGTTGTCTTTAAGAGTTTAAGAAGACAATCTAACTTCAAAATGGTTTTGTGGGTTTGTTCCTTTTTTAAATCATTTCAATCATAGATTTTTGTGGACATTGGATTTTAACGATTACGGGTAATTTTATTGAAATGAAAAAATAGTTTTCTTTACTATTATTTACAAACAGAATGAAATCCCTTTTCGGCTTTCTCTATTAGATGTTAAGTTAATTAAATTAAGGTTTGTTACAAGCTTTACACTATTCTCAAGTTTAAATTAAAAGAAAAGAAAGAGAAGGATTGGATATGGTACGAAAAGAAAAGATTTTTATATACAAAATAGTCATTCTTGAGTTAAAGGAAAACTAAAGAAAATAAAAGAAAACAAAGAGGTTTGATGAGCTATAAACATTTCCTTCCAAATCTGGTCATATTTGCGCGGAAAGTTTTAGAGTAAAAAAGACATGATTTTTCCTATCCTTCCCTTTCTATTCCTTAAAAAAAAAACTTAAGAATACAAAAAAGTAAGTTTTCTCATCATTTCTTTTCTTATCCCTTAAAAAAATAAACTCAAGAATAGTATATCTGAATCAAGTGTATTGAGTTGGATCAAGTCTCCTTTACCCGCTGGTAGGGCCAGGCTAAAAATGTCGATATTGCACCTCTTAATACACTACTAATGGCAGGATTTGGTGTCGTTGAATAAAATGTATTGAGCTTATGTGCTTAAAGGTTTTTTTTTGAACTTTCAAGTCTTGGTAGTTGACCCAGTGATGGGTGCCATTGAGGTTGACTGGAGTGATTTCTTTCTGTATTTAAAGACGGTCCCAAATGGAAAGTTTAGAACACAATCCAATATATGTCGGCAGGGAAGTTATGATGAACGCCCTTATAAATCGACATAGAAACCTAATTTCTTTATTATTAATTGGGTTTCAACAATTCATTAGTTTTTTTAATAAAGTAATTTTGAGTTTAATTTTGTTGACTTTTATTAATCTATTGTGTGGTTTTGTTGATTATAATGAACTCGGTGTTTTTATGTTGATGGTAGGAGAATATTGGTGCAAACAAGATTACAATTTGGAAGCTACGGAGAAGTTGGCCAGGTGGGGCCGGGGTCTGGTTTTCGTCCAAATGGATAAAAGGAGGGAAGATTTTAACCTAAAAATTTCATGGTGGTTAAGCAAGAATGGGTTGCTTTCTGAATTCAATCTGTTTTTTCCTCTTTCTTGGTATCTTATTAATATAACTTTGTTGTCGTTATGAAAGTTCTGGTAATATCTTCCGTCTAAACAATGGATGGGCCATCTTTTTCCGTGGTTAGAGCTCAACCTAAAGATTTCATGGTTGTTTTGCAAGAATGGGCTGCTTTCCGAATTCAATCTGTTTTTTGCTCTTTCTTGATAACTTATTAATATAACTTTGTTGTCGTTATGGAAGTCCTGGTAATTTTCTTATGTCGAAACAATGGATGGGCCATTTTTTCCATTTGATTTTTTAGGTTCCTACTTTGGTTAAGTTGCCGACTTTTTTGTTAAATCATCGATGATAGGTGATGGTATTGTTGTTATAGGGAAGGCGTATGGAGTTCCTAGCCTCAGAGTAGATGGTAATGATGCTGCCGGCTGCCATAATGGCATCAACCATCATTGCAGCTGGAACTGCATCGGTTTTGTGGAGTGGGTTAATCAAACAAATATTATGATTTTTAAGACCTCATCTGATTAAATACCGAGTAGCTTTGTTCGCCTCAACAAGTGCACATGTCTCAAGAATCATCCAGCACTTTTGGCAAGTTCCAGTTTCTGGATCTTGTATCAAGCGATATATCCGAGAAGTTGACGACAAGCTACCATAAAAAGATAATTTGCCTACACGCATACAATATCTTCTAGACCTCTACATAAAATATCAAAACATGCAACTACAAGGCATATATATTAACAGCCAACACTATACTTCTGCATACATATTTTATTGACTTTTGTATCCGAAATTACAATACCTACAACAAGTCGACAACAATAGATTTTATTAGTTTACAACAACATAAAAGATGATACGAACACACAAAACTTATGCTGAAACTACAATATATATGATATCAAAGTTTAAATAAAAAATATTCACGTTTGAGCTTCACAAAGACAAATCAATTCCTTGATACAGATGACATTACGGGATATCTCCAAAATTCGATGTACTTCGTGCAGGACACATCTCATGTTTGCCGAATCTAAAAACCATCGCCTTTGCATCCAAACACTTCACGGCGGCTATGATCAGATCCCAGTGTTGGTTCGCTTTTTACTTTATCCTCCACGAAATCTTCTGATCTCCTGTTCTCAATGATGTTAAGCAGCTCCTGATCGCAGCAATCATGCCTTCGAAGGTACGTTTTTTTCATTCGGGGTCTTACCTTGGGGATAGACGATGGACCCGCCATTCGACATGATGCAGCATTTTGAAAGAAAATTCCATCAAATCAAAGGAGTTGACATTTCTAACATCTCTTGACACCCTTACTTTTAATAGGGGGTCTTGCCTCATGATTTTCTTGGCAAGCATTTGGCTGTTGACGTGTCCTCCGCACCCACTTGAATGAGCTTGTTCAACAATGCTCCGGGCAGGTTCGGATCACTTACAATACATGGCTCTACGAAGGAAGGGCTTGGCTTAGGAGCGTTTTCAATATGATTCTTTTCCTGTATTTGTTCGATGAGAAATGCGAGTCTGTTTTGTCCACTTTCTCCGTCCCCCTCTAGAAAAATGAAAAAAAATGATATCAACGTTTAAATAAAAAATATTCACGTTTGAGCTTCACAAAGACAAATCGATTCCTTGTTACGGATGAGGATCCTTTAAAGTTGTTTTCCACTTTACTAGTAAAGTTGGAGACATCTTGACCTTTGAATTAAAATCATCTTTGAATTTTGACTTTTGATACTAATCCTTGGTGAAGATCACCAAGTTTACTAGTAAAGTTGATAACTCTAGAGGATCTCAATCCCCTTGATATACCATTTGCTTTCATGTATTCTACTACAAACAATTCACAGCTGTTGTAAACTTCTAATGCATAAACATCCCTACTTCAACCTATTTCCATTATTCTTTTTTTTTTTTTTTTTTTTTGTGTTGCTTTCTGCTAATATTTGCAACGACCTGCTTTTTGTTTCAGACGCACTAAAATATTTGCAAGAGCCTGCCTACCCGACCATTATTCTGTGTAAGCAAACCTACCTGTGACAAGACATGTCACAAAATACGCAGCAAATTAACCAATTATGAAAAGATACTACCAAATGATTTCACTGCCCAAACATATGCCATTCAACATTGAAAATGGCATTCGCTAATTTATTTCTGTACCTGCTAATTTTTATAAAAACTTCTCAACAACAGGAAACGAAAATATTATTATCCATACCGTGCATTCCTCGTGTATATAAAGTTTTGATGCAAATCACTATTTTGAATCTATTTATTAGGGTATTAATGATTAATACCATTTAGTTTAATAAGTAAATAAAGAAGTTGAGGTTGTGTAAATCAATGATCGGGTCTTCAATCACTCTGTTATTGGGTCTCCAATTCTCATTTGATCAAACCAATTATCTTCAATTCATCCATTTCCAGTACGTTGCTTCATATAATCATATCCCTGCACTATTAAATGAGTATTGTATTCATTGTGGGCATTTAATAGTCAGCTATGTCAAAAGATCCATTAATATTAATCGGTATCCTTTTGTATTTGACGTAAAAGCCGTTACAAATGATTTGCATAGCTGACTATTACTTAACATGGGGCATGGGTAATCAAAAACCGTTACAATGTTGAGGGTAAACCTTTCCATCCGTTACAATGGGTAATCAAAATCACCCGACGTGGTCAATTACTTACCATGCAACGGCTGAAAAGGTTTACCCGCACATTGCAACGACTTTTGATTACCCATTGTAGCATTTCCACATACCCTTTCTCTATATTTGCAAAATCCTTTAAACAGTCCAGTTCGCAAGCCTCTTTTAGCCACCACTTCTCAGTCCTTAACATATCATTCTTATCGAGTATGACCCAAATCTAATGCATTTGGTTACGATTGTTAAGTCTATTGAAGTGTATTGGCACTTGGCAATAACAAATGAGTAATTGAAAGGCCCATTGCTATACTATATGATGAAGTCTACCCCTATGAGTGTGTGTCATGTAATTTGAAATGGCATGCCTGTGTTATATATGACATCTGGACTACCGCATAGGCGCATACATATCCATTTTTGTCCATTAGCCGTTCACAATCATGGGTCTTATATATGAACTTAACTCCTGCTTTTTTTGGTACTTCTGCAATTAGTCAGGTGGTTATGCCTGTCCACAACAACAACAAGACCCAATCAATGCATGCGCGGTATGAAGGAGGTGACATGTAGACAGTCTTGTCTCTACCCAGAAGAAACTGCTTCCATAAGGACCTCTGACCACGAGGAAGTAGCAGAAGAATGTAAAGAGTTTATTAACCATACATGTCGCCCTAGTATCACCTGGCTACATTAAGAGTAGAGAAGAATAACAAACATACAACATAACACAATTTAGTACATATCCAACAATACATAGTCAATAGGAACCATAACCCATTTGAACATATTAGACAATGTGGGCTTTGTGGGAGCCTAGGGCCGAAAAAAATGAGGGGCCCAAAAACATGAAACGAATGGTCTTTAAATATTAGGCATTAAGCCCAAAAATAGCTAATATGCACAACTAATGTAACAAAAAATTAATAATGTAGCAAAAAGTTTTCAATTAATAGCACTGCCTACACATTTTTTACATTGCCAAAAGATCAATTACTGCCTACACATTTTTTCATTGCCAACATATATTTGTGCATTATATCTTGAGTTATATTATTCCAGGTATGTTTTTTTTAAAAGTTTTATATATAAAGATTTAAATCATAATTATAATTTATAATATAATTATAATAACTTAAATAAATTAATGGGTAATCTATAAATAAAAAAAAAATATATTTTAAATTGATAAGTGATAGCAACAACTTGAAGTAGATAAATGATTAACATGCATGATAATATTTATTAGAATTAGATATTTTCTTTAAAATATTTAATGTGTCAAGCTTTCATAAATGTCAATTAAGATTAATACTATCTCATATGTGGAGACTTTAACTCAGTTAGAAACCGTGACGAGAGGATGGGAACAGGTTATTCGGTTCTCAATGCTAATAATTTCAATGACTTTATCAACAGAGGGAGTTTGATCGAATTGCTGATGGGTCGACACAAGTTTACAAGAGTGTCGAAGGACGGCCTTAAAGCCAGCCGCCTAGATCGTTTTTTGGAACCTGGTCCAAAATTTAGTAGTAGACGCTCTTGACGATATGGTGTCCGATCATTGACCGCTACTACTTTGTCAAAAGTCCTTGGACTTCCGCCCAACTCCATTCAAGTTCTATAATTCTTGTCTTTCTGAAGGAAGTCTAGAAAGATTAGTTATGGATCAGTGGGTGAATTCGGGGGGTCATGGTTCTCACAATGCTTTTGTTACTTTCAAGAACAAACTCAAGTCTCTCAAAGTGTGTAACACCCCACCAGTGGCGGAAACGTGAGCAATTGAAACGAGCTTGCAAATTGATATTACACAGAGAACTATATGATGACTAATTAACACAACAAGTTGTCATACACGGTTCAAAATACAACATACAAATCCCATGAAAAGGGAGAGCAAACCGAGGCATCGTGCATGAGTCTAAAGATCTAGAATGCAATCAAACGATCCTTAGGTCCATCTATAGGCATCAACTCCTAGCTTACAAGCGATTTCTCTTATAACTGAAAAGATACTCAAGAACGTCAACACTAGGTTGGTGAGTTCGTAGGATCACATAAGATGTTCATACGTTCAATGATGTACAACAATGATTCAAACAATATACATACATATATGGATATGTAAATAATAACGTTCATAGTTTGATCATATCATGATCCTAAATTCATAATCCGAACATAACACGATCATATATCCTTGATCTGATCATAACATGATCATATAACCTTGATTCGATCATAAAACGAACATATAACCTCAATTCGATCATAAAACGAACATATAACCTCGATTCGATCATAAAACGAACATATAACCTCGATTCGATCATAAAATGATCATATAACCTCGATTCGATCATAACACGATCATATATTCATAATTCGATCATATACATTCATATATTCATAATTCGATCATAACAGCACGTTCACATTTAACAATGGGTACACTTTCCAATTTAACTAAATCACCAAATGGACCTAGGTTTCCGATATGCCCTTTAGGTATTGGCAGGGTTTGTATACAGGTGATACCATCGGCTTTCCCTCCACCCGACCAACACCCATTAAGCATACCGAAAACCTACCAATCTCTAATCATATAAATACATCAAATACATATACCACATCAAAATATCATTCTAGTATAGTCTACAACAATCTTATACGTTCAACTACAACCACACCGATACCAATCACGAAACATATACCTATGACATGCACTAGCACAAAAACGTATGCACGTAGAATAAACATAAGCTTAATCTACGACATAACACATAAACACATAGCGAGTATCTTTCAACCCCCAAAGCATACAACATATAGTAGGGGCTACGAAACTCACATGAGACGAGCAAATATAACCTCCAAAGATTGATGAGTGCAATATCAACCTCTACGACGATCACAACTTATTACATAACATCAATTCATCACACGGGTATTCCAACAATAAGGTCTAACTTCCTATACTATGGCACAATTCCCGAAGACACTGACACGTCCCAAGGTGTATCAATATACCAAAGTATATTGTACACAGAACAGTTGTAGAGGGGGGGGGGGGGGAATACAACTTACTTCGATCTTTACAAACTTTTACTAAATAGTTTTAAAGACTCAGCTTAGATAATAAGAAAGTAAAGAACATGAATCAATAAAACAGTAAAGCAAGTAAATTAAGAGACATTCTTCAACACAGATTGTAATTTTCAAAATAATCATTTATTAAAAAATAATCTATACAAAGAATTACAGGGTTGTTGCGGAAACAAGATAGCCTACAGATATCTAAACAACCATCTGAAATGAAAAATTACAATCAACATGTATCTACTCAAGAGAATCAGCCCAAGCTGATCTCATACAAACTAAGCTGTGTATAAGAGCAAAGAAAACTTATATGAAGATTGATTCTCAGGAATGCCACACATATGCAATCAAGGAATGGGGCTTTTATAGGCGAAGGCCCTTCTTCACTTGGTGTCCAATTCAACCACGTATTCATCTTCTATTGGATGTCAGAGGGAATATTTGATCGTGCCAATTCATAGTACTTGTGGTCCCCAAGTACTGCCACTCATTCAATTTCATCCAATAAGAGTATGGATACGCATATGTAATCCAAACCACCAACCTGGATCCTAGGATTCTTCCTAGTCACGTCATTTATCCTTATCTTCATTCTAGGTTGTTATCTTCACTTGATTGTCAGACACAGAATGGGCCATTTGTCAAAGCACCAATTTGTCCAACTGTTTCCAAGTTGACTGCTAATCCCAAGCTGACTTCCACTACCAGCTTGGTCTTCTATCTTCAATCCTCCTCTTCGACTTGGATTGAATGCTATAAACATTGTTGATGCAGCTTGAATAACACTTGCTTCCATAAGATATTACATTAAAAACATGAAGCATGATCTGGGCCAGAAACAGATCGTAAGCTGTGTCAGCTTAGTCTGACCCAGATCAGTTTACAAGAACCAAAAGATTTCTAAGTGTTTTACTATCAGATTTGTCATCACCAAATTTACAATGAACATTGGGACTCAACAATCTCCTCCTATTTGATGATGACAAAACCCAACACACTTCTAACTATCAGCTTACAAAGAATCAGAGTAAAAATACTACTAACAACTTGTGACCCTTTGAATCTTTTGGGTTCTTTTGAACTGATATGAAGTATAAAGCAGAAACTGGATTTGTACAAACTACTTTGCATAAATGGAGGAAATAAAATATTTTACAACCAAAGAACTATTCCCCAATCATTTCTACAGCTTCTTGCTTAACTTCATAAGATGGGGCAATAGTTACATTTAACTTCCTATCCAGGCCCTCATTGATGAGGAACTGCTCATACCCATTACTTTGATCACTAAAATTGACACAAAATCTGTACAAGGTAAATAGGTGCATATGTGGTACCTTTGTTAGCTCAGCAGTCCTTTGAAATACCAATTGGCCTCTTGCATTCACAAAGTACATTCCATGCTCAGGTTCAGTTATGAACAATCCACTCCTTGCATTTTCAACACCACTGGGCAGAGACAGATTGAGATGACTGAGAATCTTGTCAACAGCTTCTGGAGATAGCAATTGAAGTAGCTCTGAAGGATTCAAGTTTTTAATGAAGTCTGAATGATCACCTTTCAGGAGCTTCTATCCTTTCAAATCTTCTTCTTTTCTTCTTTAAGGGCTCTGTTGACTCATCTTCATCATCCATATCAAAAGCTTTAGGTCTTGGCAGGCCAGAGATGTCAATCTTGAATTTGACAATACTGGTGAATTTCTTCTCAATGGCCTCCAGAACTGTCTCTTGATGGATACTTCTAATACCAGTAATGATATTATGAAGTTCAACCCACTCTGTGTATCCCAAGTCAAGCAGTTTTTCAAGATCACAAGTTTCATTACTTTTCTCAAATCCAACTCTTGTGATCCTGATGCATGGGATGGACTGTCCTCTCTTTCTTTTCATCTGGCATTCAGTGATCTGCTCTGGATATCTTCTGAAATGAATTCTTTCAGTCAGCTTCTTTTTCTCCAAAACATCCCACTGCTATGGACTTCTGTACTTGCAGTCTCATCTATCTTCCTTGGAGTTGGTTTCACCACCACTTTCTTGCCCTTAGCCTTCTTCTTTGACCCAACAACAGCAAGTTCTTCTTCTTCATCTTCTTTGTTTAACTGTTCTTGAAGAACCTTTGCAATTTCTGGATCAGAGGCAACCTTTTTCTCATTTTCCTTTCTTCTGTCTTCCCTTATCATGTTGTATGCCACCTCAACTAGTATATTCAAAAATACAGCATGTTCTTTGGCAGTCTCCCACTCTTTTTCTTCATCAGTAAGTTTCTTCACAACACTTGGACCAGCTTCAGTAGGTCTTTTCTTCAACATAAATTGGTTCATGGTTGTTGTATCCTCACTGGAAGAAGATCCAGTCTGTTTGTCTTTGGGAGCTGATACAGCTTGAGATGACACAACTTGCACAGGGTCAGCTTGGGAAGACTTTTCTTTTTCACCAACATTTTCCACCCTTATTTCTCCAGCATCAACCATTTCCACATCAGTCTCCCCCTCAATTGTATCACTTTTCTTACCAGCCTCTTCATTCACCACTTCATCATTTTTATCACCACCAGACTCAGACTCTGGCATTTTTATCTCTTTTTCAGTTTCCATCTCAGCTTCCACCACTCTTTCAATAGAACCAACCAACACAAGCCTTCTATCACTAGACTCCCCCTCAGACCTTTCCTTCTGCTCTCTTTCGTTCTTTTTCCTTATAAAGTCAGCTACACCTTTCTCAACATATCTCTCTTCTTGTTCTTTTTCTTCTGCAACTTTACTCTTCTCCCCCTTTTTGTCATCATCAGGAGATACAGAGCTAACTGGAGTTGCAAATACACCACTCAACTTGTGGTTTAGCAATTCAGCCTTGAAATTATTGAGAAGATTAGCTTTGAGCAGTTCAAGGTGATCATTATGGAGGTTTCCAATGTGCTTCATTACACCTTTAGACACTTCAAGCAGCTCATTTTTGAATTAAGCTTGAGACTTGTTTGCTGTTTGAAGCTCTATGGTGACTTCTCTTGTAAATTTGTTGGCTGTTTTCTCAAGCTATCCCAGAGTACTCTTGTGCCTTTATTTTTCTTCATTTATGGCTTTTGTAAGACCATCAAGAGACTCTGTCAGCCTGAGTTGGTTCTGCTGCATCAAATCTAATGCCTTCTTTACATTCTCTTCAAGTGCAGTCTGATCTTGACACAGCTTTTCCACCTTCTTATCCATCAATTCCTGATCCTTTTGGATCTTTTCCAAGCATTTAGTCAGCTTTGAGCTCTCAACCTTATAGGTTGAATTGAACTCAGTGAGCTGACCCACCACATCTAAAATTGAGATAGTGGCAGCTTGGGAAGAACTTGCAGTTGGCCTAAAGGCTACTGACTCTGGAAAGAGCAGCCTGCAATCCTTAAAATCAGGGTCATTGAGCTCATATAGAAGGGGTGGAGGCTAAGGGAGTTTTGGTGAATTCTCTCATGAGAGTGAGTCTCATGAGCAGATCTATCAGAAATGATGATGTGCTGATCAGCTTGAGAAGGATTGACTTGTAATTCAAGCTGAGGTTCAGTGGGAATATGTTGATCATGAGATTGATCAACCCCTCCACTGACATCTTCCATCAGAACATCCCTTGGGGATGGATGGGCAGGCACATCATCGAATGAAGAGTCACTTCCGGAGATAGTGACTTTATTCTCATCAGCATCGTGAGGACCACCGATAGTTCCCATTGTGGCACATGAGGCTATCATGACATCCTTAAAGAAGGCCATGTAACCTACAGGATGCCTTTGTCCAAGGACAGATGCAGACACAGACCCTGCAGGTGTAATGTTAAGGGTAGAGGATTGCCCTTCAGCAGTGGTATGTTGTTACACCAAAGCATCCTGAGGGAGAATACTTGAGGCCTGTACCCCTCGTTGTGACATAGAAGGGGCATTGGCAGCCTGTGCAGACTCAGAGTGTAAGAATAGAAGAGTCTGATCAGCTTGGGGAGGAGAAGCAGTATCACCAGTGCATTCAATACTTCTCTCGTTTAGCTGGTCATCCCCAGAAAAGATGTTCATAGACTCTGACTCAGTTTGGATCTGGGCTGGATCCATTGTTGTCCCTTTAATGATATCATCACTCTTTTTAGAGAGTGATGATGGCGATTTAGGTTTAGACACAGTATGACCTTGGGAGGAGGTCTTAGTTTCAATACCTTCACCCTGTTTGGAGGGTTGGGTAGCATCAGGTGATCCCTTTTTCTCGTCTACACTCTTTTGGGAGAGTGCAGATGGGTATGGTGAACTAGGCTTATCAGCTTGGGTGGCAGAGTCAGCTTTGGAACGTTCCTCAACTTCCAATGCACCTTGGGGGACTTAAAGTCTGATTGTAGTTGATTTGTCAACCCCAGAAGCTGATACAGATTTCCTTTTAGATCTTGTCTTTTTGAAAACATTGTGAGGTACTAAGTCCTCAACAATGGGTCTTTTAGAATCGGATTTTGAAGGAATTGCCCAAAGATGCGCATATTCATTGAGCAGTCCAAAGCTAGCATATGGGTCATAATCCAACGTGGATAAAGTCAATCAAGAAAATTGCCCAAAGATGTGCATATTCCTTGAGCAGTCCAAAGCTAGCATCCAATTGTCCATGAATTCTAACATTAGCATCCAATTGTCCATGAATTCTAACATTCTCTTGGTTACCTGAAAAGTGTACTAGCAAGTGTCAACACAAGGTTGGTGAGTTCGTAGGATTCAGATAACAAGATTAGTTATACCAATACATTAAGTACTTGTACAAGATCATTGAGCTATACTTACACTAAGCTCGTTCGTTAAACACAAGTTCATACAAAAACCATTCAGTCATTAACATAGAACAAATATGTCAACAATTCCATATAATATCAATAAGACCAATATGCCTCGCACAGGATTTCCCGTCACAATGGGGTGCGGACCAGAACTATGTACCACATTATGCCTCGCACAGGTTTCCCGTCACAATGGGGTGCGGACCAGAACTATGAACCACAACCAAGTACAAGAACAACAAAGTACAGGAACACCACAACGTACAAGAACAACATAAAGTACAAGAACACCATAAAGTACAAGAACAACACAAAGTACATAAATCATTTCACAGTAATTACTCACGTATGTATATATAAGTACACTTTTCAGCCCAAATCTCAATTGAGTAGGGAGCTACGAAAAACTCACCTGGTAGGTGTCAAACAAATGTATTATGTAACTAGTCTGACGAGCACACGAAGCTTGAACCCTTAATACTTAATGATCGAAAGCTAAGGACCAACGAGGCTGCTGGGTTTCGGGTTTTGAGGGCTGAAATAAATTGATGTGTCTCTATTTTGAAGGTTGTTTCTTTAGAAATCAAGAACAGTGAGTGGCGGGGCTGCTGGGTCACATTTCAGGGCTGTTACAAGGGCTGTTTCATGCTCTTGTTGCGGCTGTTTTGTATTTGTTTGCTGCTCCTCTGCTACTGTTCGTGTTGCTGCCCGAAAGAGAACGTAAGAAGATGAAATGGTGAGCTTACGGGGACCGTTTTCAGGGCTGTTCTAGCTCGTCTATCTGCTGGGTCTCGAACAGAAAGAAATGAAGTAAGGTTTGGGGTGTTTCTTCTTGGTGGGTCTCATTCATAAGATGAAAGAAAAGAGTGATGGGCTGCTCATTGCTGCTGTTCGAACAGGACCAGAAAGTGGGATGATCGAACATTTCTAAGCTTCTAAATCCGATACAAAGGTGTTATATTTGATAGGGATTTGAGGGCCTTGCAATATGGTGGTGATATATGTAACATCCCCAACTTTTCTTTACTAGTTGACTAATGCCGTTAAGTCAATATTGTGTGTGTCGTTAAGTCTATTTTAGATTTAATGCTTATACGTAGTTAATGTGTGTTATGTGTGAGGCTTGTAAGCCTAAATGTTAATGTAGTATAAATGTGTGTAATATGAAGGTTAATGTCCATGTAGTGACATTTAATGAAGATTAATGATGTATATGGTCAATAAAGTAGTTTGTGACCAATAATGAAGGATATTAGAAGCTTAGGGACTAGTTTTGACATATGTGCAAAGTCAAAAACGGGATTGTAGTATGGGGGCTGTCATTAGGAAGTTTATTTTCAGATTTGTGCCTCCTAAGAAAACCCTAATCACCCCATAGCAAGTTCCCATCAATTTCAAGCCGAAAAGTCCCTTTGCGTGTGTTTATGGAGTGATTGATCAAGTATTATGCATTCCCATTGTGATCTACATGTATTAAAGGTAATATCCTCTTTGAAATCTAATCTTATGAGTCATAGATGAGTATTCAATCCAGGCCATAGGGTTTGGGTTGGGTTAATTGATTAAACGATTACCGATTTCATGTTATTTGGGTGATTCAATGATTGATTTAGGTTGTAAAGGATTAAAGGGTTGATTGATGATTAAAGTCATCAAAAGTGTTGTCAGAGAGGTCAATTTTATGTCTCCAGGTCGGGCTAAGGGTTTGAGATCGAATGAGAATCGTTTAGAACAAGTTTTAAAATTGAGTTGCTGGTCTGCACCCCAGGTGCGGCGCACCAAGGGCGTGGTGCGGCGCACCACTGGCCAGTTTAAGTTTTGATGGGGGCCGATATGCGACGCACCAAAGGATAGGTGCGGCGCACCTATGTTGATAGGAATTTCCCTGGAGGATTGGTGCGACGCACCATGTGGGAGGTGCGGCGCACCACATGGCCAGATTTCACAAAATGTGTTATTTAGCTTATATTTCGATCTTATACTTGTTCTAGGTTATTGGAGACACCTAGTCATCGTTGTATTGTGCTTGTAGCTTGTTGTTAAACCGTATCGAGGTAAGATACACTACTTTTGTCACGCTGAGGGTTCAACAAGCAAAGGTTTCCTACTTATAACTTCCTTAACGGTAACTTATGATATATGTGGGTATCTCGGGTTACACGGGAGGTATTATGGGTTATGTAGTTGACCATGAGACCTGAAATGCAGTCCCTAATGTAGTGAAATGAAGTATTGCTTAATGTAGTGTCTTGTTATGCAGTTTATGTAAGTATTACGAAGTCTCTTATTATGCAGGAAATGTAGAAATGAAGTATAATGTAGTATGTGTTATGAAATGAAGTATAATGTAGTATGTGTTATGAAATGAAGTATAATGTAGTATGTGTTATGAAATGAAGTATAAAGTAGTATGTGTTGTGGTAAGAAGGGTAACGTAGTGTTTTTATATGAAGTAGCATGTAGAATCTTGAAATGCAGTATGACGTAGTTTATGTTATTGTGTGCATGTATTAATGGCTTGCTCATCTAGTTCACTAGACTTGTTAAAGTTGCCATGACACGTGCACGTTTAAGGGCCCAAACGTAAAAGCAGTAAACGTAGTAAATGTTTAGGTAATGCAGTCACCTAAACTAAATAATGCAGGATCGAGCTCGTTAAACTTTGATGCAGGAAAGTGTTAAGCTTAGCCCGTACTTGCCCTAGCCCGGCTAAGTGCGTTGACGTAGTTGTTGCTTGGGTGGCTCCTTGCAACATGGTCTTTATAATGCAGGGCGAGTAATACGAGGGGTTTGACCAACCTCCACATACGGATTACTCTTGGATTGGCTTGCCATTCCTTAACGACGCTTGATGTACAACCGTGTGGGGTTTGTCATCTAGTCGGGTGTAACTTATGTTACACATTAACGCAGTTAATAACGTAGTAAAGCAGTTAACGTAGTAAAGCAGTTAACGTAGTAAAACAGTTAACGTAGTAAAGCAGTTAATGTAATAAAGCAGTTAACGTAGTAAAGCAGTTAACGTAGTAAAGCAGTTAACGTAGTAAAGCAGTTAACGTAGTAAAGCAGTTAACGTAGTAAAGCAGTTAACGTAGTAAAGCAGTTAACGTAGTAAAGCAGTTAACGTAGTAAAGCAGTTAACGTAGTAAAGCAGTTAATGTAGTAAAGCAGTTAACGTAGTAAAGCAGTTAATGTAGTAAAGCAGTTAACGTAGTAAAGCAGTTAACGTAGTAAAGCAGTTAACGTAGTAAAGCAGTTAACGTAGTAAAGCAGTTAACGTAGTAAAGCAGTTAACGTAGTAAAACAGTTAACGTAGTAAAGCAGTTAATGTAATAAAGCAGTTAAAACGTAGTAAAGCAGTCAATGTAGTAAAGCAGTTAACGTAGTAAAGCAGTTAACGTAGTAAAGCAGTTAACGTAGTAAAGCAGTTAACGTAGTAAAGCAGTTAACGTAGTAAAGCAGTTAACGTAGTAAAGCAGTTAACGTAGTAAAGCAGTTAACGTAGTAAAGCAGTTAACGTAGTAAAACAGTTAACGTAGTAAAGCAGTTAATGTAATAAAGCAGTAAAACGTAGTAAATGTTTAGGTAATGCAGTCACCTAAACTAAATAATGCAGGATCGAGCTCGTTAAACTTTGATGCAGGAAAGTGTTAAGCTTAGCCCGTACTTGCCCTAGCCCGGCTAAGTGCGTTGACGTAGTTGTTGCTTGGGTGGCTCCTTGCAACATGGTCTTTATAATGCAGGGCGAGTAATACGAGGGGTTTGACCAACCTCCACATACGGATTACTCTTGGATTGGCTTGCCATTCCTTAACGACGCTTGATGTACAACCGTGTGGGGTTTGTCATCTAGTCGGGTGTAACTTATGTTACACATTAACGCAGTTAATAACGTAGTAAAGCAGTTAACGTAGTAAAGCAGTTAACGTAGTAAAGCAGTTAATGTAATAAAGCAGTTAACGTAGTAAAGCAGTCAATGTAGGAAGCAGTTATGTGGTTAATCGTGTGTAATGAAGTAATGCAGGATAGGCACATTTAGGATGATATCCTATTTGATATGAAGTTGATATGCAGTTTTGTGTGTTGTGTGTGGTGCCTAATGAGCTTGTCTAATAATGAAGAAATGTTTTAATTGGACAAATGTTTTTAAATTAAGTGTGATCTTACTTAGCTATTCTTATAGCTAACACTTGTTTCTTTAATGTGGTTGTTCCCTCAGGTTTAGCTTGATGGACTAGTGACGCAGGACTTGTGAGCTTGGGTAGATGCAATGAAGGAGCCTTAGCTACCCATAGACGATTCTTTCTTAGACATTTAGTTACATTTCGTACTTAATGTCGAATTTATGTAGTGTCGTGTGAACGGTTGTTTTATGTTGGGCAACCGTTGGGTTTTCATATGAACTATTGTTTGATATGGCATGTAACACCAACAAAACGCAGAAACCGAAATGTTTTATCGGTTTTGACTTTTAAAGTCTTTTCTTCCGCAATTTGACACCGTTAGGTGAAAGTTTTTGAAAACCCATATTTTTAAGCGTCGGGTGTTACAAGTTGGTATCAGAGAATTGGTTTAAGTGAACCAAAATTCGACTTATGCCGTAGGATTTTGGACTTAGACCGACGAAGACCGTGTTAGGCTTAAGTAGGATGCCTAGCTTTGAGATGAAGTACTCTAGGACGGGTTGGGATTGAGTGAGAGTGTAGGATTAAGGCTATTTGATGTGTGTTTATTGATATGTGGAGATGTGTTTTAGCCTTTATTCATCCGTTTCTCGCTCCTCCGTCGCTAGTTATCCTATTGCTACGATAGAAGGTCCACGAGGTGATGTGCCATTTTTCCAACTGAATTTGATAAGTGTGCGATGTAGTTTATGTGTGAAGTGTTGGAAATGAAGGAATGTTGGAGAAATTGATGAAATGGTATTCCATTAATGTCCAACCCATGGGGTTCGTGACATGGATCGTAAAAGAAGTGAGATGCATATGTGTGAAGATGTTTGCGTGAATGTAGTTGGTGATGAGAAGGCGATACACAAATGCGGTAACGAACATGCGAGTAAAAGGATACAATTACAATTATGGTCCGGAACATAATTGCAAGCGTATCACGACACGAACGTGTTTGTATAGCCGTACTTGTGTTGACCGGTGTGCAAAGTAATGAAGTTGGAGAGGTTTCTATGTAGTGAACCTTTTAGTGTCGAAAATAAACATCGTATAACAACTTTAATGACGTTGATGTCTCGTGTGTGTAGAAGTGTGTGAAGATCAATGAAAAGTTATAGCCGGTTAAATGTGTACGATGATTATGAAGTACATGAAGTTAAATGAAGTTTAAAAGTCGGTGAAGAGTGAAGTGATTGGTGGACAATGATGTTGAGTCTACTAGTTCATGGGAACATGGACTTGAACCTAACAAGTAGAGTTAATGCTGGATATTTAAGGGGTGATAAGTAGGTGATGCACAGAAGGGTTACCGGGCACACGTATGAAAGAATATAGTTACAATTCCGGTCGCGAACGTAATTGTAAATGTATCACGACATGTGTGTGTTTGTGAGACTGTGTCTGTAATGATCCAAATGAAGTGAAGATGACAATGGTGGAATCATTGAATGGTATCCCATTTAGCCATGTGAAGAGTAGATACGTACGAATGCAGTAAAGGAGGACGAAGTTGAGGCAAGTAAAGAAGTCAATTCTATGGTGAATTCAACCCTTAAACATGAAACTCATCCATTCCAAGAGCACTATGATATGATGTGAGGTTTTATTCGAGCTGCTAAATGTGAAAGTAGTGCTTGGGAATAAGATTGAAGGTTTGAGTTCGTATGGAATTCAATTAGAGGATGAAATTTGATGAAAGATGTGGCGCATACTTTGGATTATTTTGGGAATTACGACTCGTTTAGTTTTGATTTTGTTACGGGACGATGTGTGACAATTGAGACGAGTACCTACGGGGGAGATTCTTCCTTATTACATGAAAGTATAAGTGATGTTGATATCCTGTATTTGTACGGAATCTTATGTATGACTGTTTCTTAAGATGAAGAGTTTTCCCTTAAGAAAGGAGTAAAAAGTATAATGATGGGAACATTTATAGCTTCCTAAAGCATATGAAGTAAAAGCTTTCAAGAGTATTTGATTTCGAAGTGATCCACTAATGCAAGGCAAAGATTATACTTCTAAAGTCGAGCCCACTCGTAGTTTTGAGACGTTCTTTAAGGTTCTCGGTTTCGTTGCGATCGTGAGGTAGAGCCTTCAAGTGATGTATGTCTAGTGTTACTTTCGTGCAAACACATCTTCCATTTTGGTTCTCCGTTATAGGAAGAAGTTATTGTTTCCGATTGTGGGATCTATTTATCTTATGTGTGTTGGGTTTCCGAGTTATGCGGGAGGTTATGTGGGATTGTATGAAGGATGAAGTGGCTTACTATGAAATGATGACGTTTAAAGTAAAGTGGTTATATGTATATGGAGTATGTCGATTATAATATGCCGCCATGAAATGATTGTTGTGTGATGACTTAATGTGTGGGGCTTAGGTGTGGAGTATCTAGTTCACTAGATACATGTAGGAATTGTTATGAGCTGTGCACGTTAGTGGGATTAAACGTTAAAGTAGATGTGGGACTAGTTAGGTATTATATACATACCTAATGTTAAAGTAAAGTGTGAAATGTGGGAAAATCGTCCTAGCCTTAGTGCTAGTGCGTAAGACGTGAGAAATCATGCTAGTGGTAAAGCTAGTGCGTAATATGTAAGTGGTATGAGTATGTTGATAAAGATGTAAGACGTGAGGATAAGTATGAGGTATCGTTGAAAGGCATAATTAGGAGTATATACTCTGCATGTGCTAATATAAATACGTGTGACAAGTTTATGTGCGATATGCCAAAATGTGATATGAAGTTACGTTTATGTGGAAAGTCTATGTTAATACGGGCAGGAAGGTCTTATCCTTCAAATGAATAGTCTTTGCTGAATGTAAAATGGGGTGATACCTGATTTGATTTAAAGATTGAATCAAAGAAATGCCGAAACGAATGAAGTGTAAAGTGAAAGAGAAAAGACTATGTAAGAAGTTCAATGAGTTGGACATGCTAAGTTGAAGAGACCATAGGTCTTGATAGGATACTCATCCAAGTAGTACAAGGGTGCTGATTTGAAGTCCAATTTGTGATGGCTAAATAACGAAGGAGATAGTGTGTGTACAAAAATGTGTGACTTGTACACAAGTCAAATCCGAGCACCGAGTGCAATTTGAAGAGATGCAACAACCGGTTATTTCGAAGCAGAAATGTATTCATATGACGACTATGGATTATGTGACAAAGTGGTATATGTCCCCTTGGGGCAATGATGAGATACGAGTGGTGTAGTCTAGCTGATAAAAATGCTTCTTTTCTCGTCACTCATGAGTATGCGTGTGTGGTGAAGCTTGCCATCTTGTATATAGATGATGTAAGTAGGGAGTTCTGTTAAATGTTGTGTGGTAGAAAGTGTAGGACTCCAAGTTGTTGGATGGAACCCGGTGAAAAGCAGTTGACCGGTCCTGAAATTGATGAAGTTACGGCTAAAAAAAAAAAAAAGTCAATGTGGCTAAAGAAGATTTACGTGTGGCTAGAGAAAGGCAGAAAACTTATGCAGATAAGAAAAAGGAGACCAATGGAGTTAGTGTAGGTGACTTAGTGATGCTGAAAGAGTCACCATGGAAAGGAGTTATCCGGTTTGGAAAGAAGGGCAAGTAGAGTCCAAGATTTATTGGACCTTTCAAAGTGTTGAAACGCATAAAAGATCTAACTTATCTGTTGGAATTGCCTCCAGAATTGGATGGAATTCACAACACCTTCCATGTATCCTACTTGAGGAAATGTTTAGCTGAGGAGTCAAGTGTGATTCCTATTAAAGACGTGAGTATTGACCCAATGAAGAGAATAGCAGACGAACCGGTAGCGATACTTGGAAGAAAGCAAAAGAAGTTATGCCGAAAAGTGATTGACCTTGTGTTGATAAAGTGGAAGCATAATCATGGAGAAAGCTTATCGTGGGAAACTGAAGCAGTAATGAAGGAAAAGTATCCCGAGTTGTTCCATAATGAAGAGATTCCGGGGACGGAATCCTCTTAAGGGGGAGGTAATTGTAACATCCCCAACTTTCTTTACTAGTTGACTAATGCCGTTAAGTCAATATTGTGTGTGTCGTTAAGTCTATTTTAGATTTAATGCTTATACGTAGTTAATGTGTGTTATGTGTGAGGCTTGTAAGCCTAAATGTTAATGTAGTATAAATGTGTGTAATATGAAGGTTAATGTCCATGTAGTGACATTTAATGAAGATTAATGATGTATATGGTCAATAAAGTAGTTTGTGACCAATAATGAAGGATATTGGAAGCTTAGGGACTAGTTTTGACATATGTGCAAAGTCAAAAACGGGATTGTAGTATGGGGGCTGTCATTAGGAAGTTTATTTTCAGATTTGTGCCTCCTAAGAAAACCCTAATCACCCCATAGCAAGTTCCCATCAATTTCAAGCCGAAAAGTCCCTTTGCGTGTGTTTATGGAGTGATTGATCAAGTATTATGCATTCCCATTGTGATCTACATGTATTAAAGGTAATATCCTCTTTGAAATCTGATCTTATGAGTCATAGATGAGTATTCAATCCAGGCCATAGGGTTTGGGTTGGGTTAATTGATTAAACGATTACCGATTTCATGTTATTTGGGTGATTCAATGATTGATTTAGGTTGTAAAGGATTAAAGGGTTGATTGATGATTAAAGTCATCAAAAGTGTTGTCAGAGAGGTCAATTTTATGTCTCCAGGTCGGGCTAAGGGTTTGAGATCGAATGAGAATCGTTTAGAACAAGTTTTAAAATTGAGTTGCTGGTCTGCACCCCAGGTGCGGCGCACCAAGGGCGTGGTGCGGCGCACCACTGGCCAGTTTAAGTTTTGATGGGGGCCGATATGCGACGCACCAAAGGATAGGTGCGGCGCACCTATGTTGATAGGAATTTCCCTGGAGGATTGGTGCGACGCACCATGTGGGAGGTGCGGCGCACCACATGGCCAGATTTCACAAAATGTGTTATTTAGCTTATATTTCGATCTTATACTTGTTCTAGGTTATTGGAGACACCTAGTCATCGTTGTATTGTGCTTGTAGCTTGTTGTTAAACCGTATCGAGGTAAGATACACTACTTTTGTCACGCTGAGGGTTCAACAAGCAAAGGTTTCCTACTTATAACTTCCTTAACGGTAACTTATGATATATGTGGGTATCTCGGGTTACACGGGAGGTATTATGGGTTATGTAGTTGACCATGAGACCTGAAATGCAGTCCCTAATGTAGTGAAATGAAGTATTGCTTAATGTAGTGTCTTGTTATGCAGTTTATGTAAGTATTACGAAGTCTCTTATTATGCAGGAAATGTAGAAATGAAGTATAATGTAGTATGTGTTATGAAATGAAGTATAATGTAGCATGTGTTATGAAATGAAGTATAATGTAGTATGTGTTATGAAATGAAGTATAAAGTAGTATGTGTTGTGGTAAGAAGGGTAACGTAGTGTTTTTATATGAAGTAGCATGTAGAATCTTGAAATGCAGTATGACGTAGTTTATGTTATTGTGTGCATGTATTAATGGCTTGCTCATCTAGTTCACTAGACTTGTTAAAGTTGCCATGACACGTGCACGTTTAAGGGCCCAAACGTAAAAGCAGTAAACGCAGTAAATGTTTAGGTAATGCAGTCACCTAAACTAAATAATGCAGGATCGAGCTCGTTAAACTTTGATGCAGGAAAGTGTTAAGCTTAACCCGTACTTGCCCTAGCCCGGCTAAGTGCGTTGACGTAGTTGTTGCTTGGGTGGCTCCTTGCAACATGGTCTTTATAATGCAGGGCGAGTAATACGAGGGGTTTGACCAACCTCCACATACGGATTACTCTTGGATTGGCTTGCCATTCCTTAACGACGCTTGATGTACAACCGTGTGGGGTTTGTCATCTAGTCGGGTGTAACTTATGTTACACATTAACGCAGTTAATAACGTAGTAAAGCAGTAATCGTAGTAAAGCAGTTAATGTAATAAAGCAGTTAAAACGTAGTAAAGCAGTCAATGTAGAAAGCAGTTATGTGGTTAATCGTGTGTAATGAAGTAATGCAGGATAGGCACATTTAGGATGATATCCTATTTGATATGAAGTTGATATGCAGTTTTGTGTGTTGTGTGTGGTGCCTAATGAGCTTGTCTAATAATGAAGAAATGTTTTAATTGGACAAATGTTTTTAAATTAAGTGTGATCTTACTTAGCTATTCTTATAGCTAACACTTGTTTCTTTAATGTGGTTGTTCCCTCAGGTTTAGCTTGATGGACTAGTGACGCAGGACTTGTGAGCTTGGGTAGATGCAATGAAGGAGCCTTAGCTACCCATAGACGATTCTTTCTTAGACATTTAGTTACATTTCGTACTTAATGTCGAATTTATGTAGTGTCGTGTGAACGGTTGTTTTATGTTGGGCAACCGTTGGGTTTTCATATGAACTATTGTTTGATATGGCATGTAACACCAACAAAACGCAGAAACCGAAATGTTTTATCGGTTTTGACTTTTAAAGTCTTTTCTTCCGCAATTTGACACCGTTAGGTGAAAGTTTTTGAAAACCCATATTTTTAAGCGTCGGGTGTTACAATATATATTTGATTTTGGTGATTTAAGTGGGTGTTTAAGGGCATCTTTCTGCCCTTGTTTGCTGCTGTACGTGAAAAGTGAACCAAGAAAGGAAAAGAAATTAAGGAGATGGTAAATGTATTGTGTGTGTATCGATGTGTATATATATTCGAGAGATTGAGACAAAAAGTGGCAAGAAAGTCATAAAGCAAATTTGTAAATCACGCGTGTGTTTCCTTATGTACATCGAGATAGTTTATATTAAAATGATGATGTGGGGAGGGGTCGCATAAGGCAGACAAAAACAAAACAAGGACAATAAGAAACTCAAATTGAGTTTGTTATCAACCTTGACTATTCGAGGTTTATGACCAAAATATCTTCAAAAGAATATTTTTAACTATAATATAATGCTATCATAGTCTCGTTGATAAGCCAATTATTTTTAAGTTAGTTGATTGATTCAGAAATTATTATAACAAACAAAAAAATCACGGGTATTATTTCTTTACATAAAGTTATGTCGGGTGTCCACTAGTAGCATTATTCAGCTAATAAACCAAACATGGTCTGTGATAAATTCACGGGTATTCATACTTTTCATATAATTGTGTCGGCCTTTGTCTTATTTGTACCATTATTATTTATCCACCGACACTGTTTGAAATTGTACATTATACTAAGGCTTCTTATATACGTTTCTTACAAATGACTCTATTAGTACAATCTAGTTACCATAAACTACTACTTCTATATACACCGTACTCTATAATGTATTACTTAGTATACTTTCGATGCTTATATATAAGGTGTACCAGCGGCTAACCTACCACATCTAGAGCATACTAACTAATAGATTATATTCACGTGTATACATTAATAGTATCTATAAAATATAAATAATACGTATTCATGTTACCACAGTTACTCAGCATAACAAATACAAGTATAACTTCCATAACAAGTATGGGCAGATATCATAGCCTCGTAACATGGGTCTGATCTCAGAAATCCAAATTTGATTCATGAAGTCCATTATTACACTGTAAATGGCCCATCATACAGATAAATGTATACAAGAATATCCAAAGTTTTTATAGTTTCATAAAATTTCACCAAATTTATTTACAAAAGGTAGGGGACCAAAATGGCAATTGTTACATTATTCCCCAGTTAAAAGGATTTCGTCCTCGAAATCTAGATTATATCGAGTAAAATATACTTAACTTGATTTATGTTTTGTCTCAGTGACAATTAATCGATATTAGAAGACATGACATCTAATCCCACATATACATTCAAACGTAATTAAAATCAAGATACTGGGAGCACACTCCAGATTAATACACTATACTCTTAATGAGAGTAGAATGAACTCATATAATCCTAAACACGACCATTCTACTCTCAACAGAGTATGATGAACTCGTATACAATCCTCGACAGAATTAACATTTAGAACTAACATATATAAACGATTCTACAGCTTGTACAAACATATAGTATGAACCATTTATACGCCTATAGTATAGCATAGATGATCTATCTGGACGCAGATAAGTCTGCACAAGGCACTATTCAGGATTTATTTTCTCTTTCCATTTTTTGACCGTTAGAAACGGCTCCTTTTTAGACTATATAATAATACCAAACACATATCTCTCCATATCAACTTAACATTTTCCTTTTCTCAAACATAACTGAAACGAACACTTATACTGTAAGTCCCAACTCAATAGATGGTACTACTGAAGACACCTCTATGTCGATGGTGGAGTTACTTTGCAATATATGCACTGAACTGGAGACGACCAGTTGCAGTGTGTGTATACCAAGTTCTAGATAGATTACTTATGTAAATGACAATAAGTAAAGAACAATGCAATAATACAAATAACTTGTAAAGTAACTTGATGAGACAATATGTAATTTTCAATGTGTAATTTATTTATTGATGTTAAACAAATTACAAGGTTGTTGCGGAACCAAGATAATACAAAGAATGTAAATATCCTAACAACCTATGAAATACAATTGATCTACACTCGGAATTTCTCAAGACAATCGAAACACTTAAAGTTGTGAAATGTTCCTTTTAGCGATTGAGAGAATATTGCACAAGTTCACCAAGAATATTGCAGGTTTGCAAAGTGTGAATTCTATCGAAGAGTATTCGAAGAAGTAATATTCTTGGTTGTGCAATGACTTGTATTTATAGGCAAAGTTAACATTGGGATGTTAACTTTGGCCGTACAAATGTGGTTGAGAGCATTTAAAGAATAGCATTTAATTCCTTAAAAAGCAGTGTAAAGTCGCATGATAAAGCAACTTTACATAACCACCTTTATGTACCTTTTATTACTTAAATAATAAGATAAGGCTTATTATCAGGGTAAAGGTACATAAAGCATATAAGTCAATTCCTCGTAATCAGTGTAAAGCTTTGTAAGGGCTTTCCACTGATGGTCTCCAGTTTGTAACTGACTAGAATGTCAACTGGGCTTCGCTGCCATTGCCATTCTCTATCTTCCATTTGTTGTCTTCGACTTCAACTGGAATGAATCTTCAACTTGGTCAGTTCTCAACTGGAGGAAGTCTTCAGTTGCGTTGACTGTACGGTGCAACTGGACTTCAATATATTTCTCGACAAATCATCGAGGTCTCCAGTTCACTGGCCAGTTTCACTGGACGAATTAACTGGGTCTCCAGATGCAACCGAAGACTGGCCAGTTTACCAAGTGAACTGGTCCTAACATATACCAAAAATGTTGAGCCCTTTCCTAATCGTGATTTACATAATTATCATAGCTTGGTTACTTACTGTGGCTCAACTTCCATTGGATGAGACTTATCCGTGGTTGATCGCATTCGTTTTTGGCATGGATCCCTTACTGTTTGTTGCCACATGGGTTTCTTTGTATGGTTTTTAAGTGTGTTATAGTCTCGTTGTATTTTTGTTTTACTTATGTAATGAGCCTCGTTTATTTTATACCAGCAATGAAATACAACATGTTACGAAATTTTGAGTTGTAGACAACTATGTTATCTATTATAGACTCTTGCTTAACTGATTACCCTCTTATATTGTTTCCGTCAAGTAAGGAAATTCCTCAGTTAAAAGAATTTCCCTTAATCATTCTGACTGATTTTAACGTGATTTAAAAATGACTGGACAATTTAAATATTATCTCACCGAAGCAATAATTATAGTTTACTGTAGTTACTGGACACATGTCCGTTCTTCCAGTTTACACTCTATCTTTTATTCTCTTTATAAGAAAGACACTTGTAGAGATGATAGATACACTAAAATTTTATTCTCTCCTTTATATTTTTCTTGTGTGAAGCTATATTTCCACACATTCTAATCGACTACCTCTATCAATTTCACTTTAGCTATGACCACTCCCATACATGTTACTTTTGAACGTTCAATTGAGCTTTTATCCTAGCAAATTGACCAACTTAGTAGTACCGTAGCATCACTTTCTACTGAACAAACTACCTTGTTTTCGTCCCTTACATCCCAAATCGACCAAATTCGCTATAGTGCACCCTTTCTTCTTGCAGCCGATAGGGCACTATTACGAGAATCTATTGGTAGACAGACAAAACGAGAATCTATTAAGAGACCTATGTCATCATCTAGTCATGTTCCGCGTCACAAAATTTTTGAAACACTCCAGGGTGGTTCTCAAGACGTGATCCTCAAACAGATCATGGAACGTCAGAAAACACAGACGATGGAGGAAGAGGCTTCTCTGAAATTAGCTAAGGAACTACTGCTTGCAGAAGCAGGAGAAACAAGTTCTGAGGTGCAAACGCCAGAAAATCAACATGTCAACATATTGGAACTTGCTCGAAAACGAGAAACTGAGTGGAATGCCAAAATGGCTAAAAGTGAAACAAGTCTAAGGAAGTATCTACATAAGACTATGGGAGAGGAAGACACCACTCTGAGAGGCGACTAAAGTAGGAATCCTCCACTTTCTCAAAGACCGGTGAAGAGGCCAAGAACTGCTGGTGCCTCATCATCTGCTCCCGATGTACTTCCACCAGTGGATGACGATACATCTCTAAATCTTCAACTTCCAAAGGGCATAGTGTGTGTAGAAGGAAGAGTCTTAAGTAGGCCTGCTGGGATATTCTATACTTCAGAGGATCGGGATGAGAAGTTCTTTTGTTTAAGCGAGATTAATAAGGCCTCTACTCGTTTCTTGACAAACATCTGGAAGATTTGCACCACGGATCCTAGCAATTTCAGCTTCTTAATGCAAATTGAACAAGAGTTAGCCAAGCCACACCGAACCACTTAGTCCAGAGTATGTACCAGTCGAGAGGAATGTATTTATTAATGTTTGTAACAGTGGCTTGCTATGTTCGATTAAATAATATTCTTACTTTTGTTCAAGTCTTCTAGTTTATTCAATTATATCAATCTTAACGAATTTTCCAAATATGCGTCGATTCTTCCATGATCCTTACTCGAATTATTCCCCAGTTTAAAAGCTCTAATAACATTCTTGACGGTCGACTATCATTACAACGGTTGCTCTGCGTCTGATTCATCTAGGTACTTGCATTTATTAAAGTGGCGATCATGTAGGTTGGTAGTCTTGTAGCATGAAACTTCATTTGATGCTAAAGTCCTTCCCCAAGAAATATTTTGTAGGAAAAGAAAATTTATGTGAACTTACAATATGCGCATGAACTAGAGATAGAGTTATAGTCATCCAAAGTCATCTACCCGATCAATCAAAAGGCCAAGATATCATCACTATTAGAAATTAGTGATTAAAGATACTATGTTTCTTTTTAGTAAAGTTACGTTGGAAATGACTAGAGTCAGTAGTACGACGATTCCATTTGTAGCTACCAACTGAAGCGATATTCTTCTCGATTGACAAGGAAAGCTCATGCGTCTAACTAGTCGCCATCAATTTGAACTAAATAATAAGTCTATTAGATAGATTGAACATCAATAGTTTCTATCGGTTTAGTTCATTAATATAGTTAAGTTTTACGTAGCATAAATGCAAATGAAATGAATTATTATGTATCGATTAGAACCTGTCTAAATTATTATGATACATAATCAAATATCTACCTAACGTTCTAACTCCTTGCTTAACTACTCTATTATTGCCCATATCAAGATAGTCTAATAAAGTTATCCAATTCTATCTCGTTCAATCAAGTTCTAGATATGACAATGCTAATTAATCAGCTTTATTGTTGCAGAGTTATTCTCTGTTGGCCATTTCAAAAATTACTGTCGTTTGATGTCATTGCTTACGTTTATATAAGCGAATAGTACCTCAAAATAAAATCATGTGTTCTTTTTCTACGTACAACCAATACAGAGTGAAACCTACGGGACTTTATTCCTGCATATGATTACTTAAGTACATAATCACTCACGACCATCATGTTTGATCTTATTCTAGCCATTTCCTTGAACACATTCATTTAATTACTAACTCAAGCTCAACGTTCATACAAACGCCTCTTAACACACTCGATCACATAATTTCATAGCATCTCATAGTCTCCAAAAATCTAGGCTCATTTTATCAGTCAATCATAACTATAAGCTTGAACTAAGTTTGTAGTTCATAATGAGTCCTACAATTATAGTTTATAAGCATCTAGGATCTTAATAACCAGGTATTCTAGATCTAATTCTCATACTGTTATTCTAACAATGACTGATAACTATAGACAATTATAAGTAATATGGTTTAGACATGGGTCATCCTAGATAAATTGGTAATGCTTATAATATAGGGCGTACCATCGGCCAACCCACCACATTACCATCCCATCCAAAATACCCAATGCCTGTACTACCATTTCAATTATCAAAGATTTCAAGTCCACACAAATTTATACAAGTTCAAACTCATATCACATCAGTCAAGCTCAAGTTCACGATATATCATTTAAGTTAAAATTCATGACATACCGTTCAAATTCAAGTTCATAACATATTTTTCAAGTTCAAGTTCTCATAACATATCATAACATAAGTATAATAATAACTAAAATATTGTAGTTAAAAGTATGGTCCGAATCTAACTCCTACATATAACTTACTAGCAGTGTTTGTATATAGGTCATACCAGCGACTTTCCCTCCACACCCCTAGCGCATTAGATGCATGTCGGAATTCGGTTCTGATATGCTTTTTAGGTATTGGTTAGGTATGTATACAGGTGATACCAGCGGCTTTCCCTCTACCCAACCAACGCCCATTAAGCATACCAGTTTACCTACCATATTTTAACTACACATGTGCAATCCATGATACCATAAACTGTCGTAAAGTATGGCGGCAATTGTAGAAATGTTGATCAGGTTTTTCTATGATATCGCCACACTTTACTAGTTATTGCCATCACTTCATTTTGCTAACACATAATAAATTTACAAACTTAAATCAATCACTACCAAGTCAAGTTCACAACTGCCCATACAAGTTCCAGTTTGCATGAAGTTCAATTTCATATGCAAGTTCAAGTTTCACCAAGTTCACCATGTTCCAATTTAGTCATATTCAACATGTCAAGTCTCTCATACTATCAAGTTTACTATGCTACGAACATCACCAACAGACACTTAAAAAGTTTTAAAATACGTTTCAAGTTCATCTAGTGAACGTCCAATATCCATAAAGTATTATGTTCTAATTTACCTCATGTTATTCTTATCCTGACATCAAGTTCTTAGCTTCGATGATTACTAACATGCATTTAAAGGATTCACATACGTTTCACGTTGCACACATAACTTCCTATCATGCATACTATATGAAGTGTCTTAGGTTATAGTTTAGGTCAATCCACCTAATTTCTATAACCTGGCTCTGATACCATTATGTAACACCCCAATATGGCGGAAACATGAGGTGTCTAGAAAAGCACAGCATGACATGGAAATTACATAGAGAAACTCTAAATGAACCTTTATTAATTGCAACCAAGACATACATTTGCTTCAACAAATCATTACAAATTAAACATGCAATTAGAACAATCTTTTATGATAATAATTAATCCCAAATGGGAACATACGGGTCATAATCCAACGTGGATCAAGTCAATCAAGAAAATTGCCCAAAGATGCGCATATTCCTTGATCAGTCCAAAGCTAGCATCCAATTGTCCATGAATTCTAACATTCTCTTGGTTACCAGAAAAATGTACTAGCAAGTGTCAACACAAGGTTGGTGAGTTCGTAGGATTCAGATAACAAGATTAGTTATACCGATACATTAAGTACTTGTACAAGATCATTGAGCTATACTTACACTAAGCTCGTTCGTTAGACACAAGTTCATACAAAAACCATTCAGTCATTAACATAGAACATATATGTCAACAATTCCATATAATATCAATAAGACCAATATGTCTCGCACAGGATTTCCCGTCACAATGGGGTACGGACCAGAACTATGTACCACATTATGCCTCGCACAGGTTTCCCGTCACAATGGGGTGCGGACCAGAACTATGAACCACAACCAAGTACAAGAACAACAAAGTACAGGAACACCACAACGTACAAGAACACCATAAAGTACAAGAACAACACAAAGTACATAGATCATTTCACAGTGATTACTCACGTATGTATATATAAGTATATATATATATAAGTACACTTTTCAGCCCAAATCTCAATTGAGTAGGGAGCTACTAAAAACTCACCTGGTAGCTGTCAAACAAATGTATTATGTAACTAGTCTGACGAGCACACGAAGCTTGAACCCTTAATACTTAATGATCGAAAGCTAAGGACCAACGAGGCTGCTGGGTTTCGGGTTTTGAGGGCTGAAATAAATTGATGTGTCTCTATTTTGAAGGTTGTTTCTTTAGAAATCAAGAACAGTGAGTGGCGGGGCTGCTGGGTCACGTTTCAGGGCTGTTACAAGGGCTGTTTCATGCTTTTGTTGCGGCTGTTTTGTATTCGTTTGCTGCTCCTCTGCTACTGTTCGTGTTGCTGCCCGAAACAAAACGTAAGAAGATGAAATGGTGAGCTTACGGGGACCGTTTTCAGGGCTGTTCCAGCTCGTCTATCTGCTGGGTCTCGAACAGAAAGAAATGAAGTAAGGTTTGGGGTGTTTCTTCTTGGTGGGTCTCATTCATAAGATGAAAGAAAAGAGTGATGGGCTGCTCATTGCTGCTGTTCGAACAGGACCAGAAAGTGGGATGATCGAACATTTCTAAGCTTCTAAATCCGATACAAAGGTGTTATATTTGATAGGGATTTGAGGGCCTTGCAATATGGTGGTGATATATATTTGATTTTGGTGATTTAAGTGGGTGTTTAAGGGCATCTTTCTGCCCTTGTTTGCTGCTGTACGTGAAAAGTGAACCAAGAAAGGAAAAGAAATTAAGGAGATGGTAAATGTATTGTGTGTGTATCGATGTGTATATATATTCGAGAGATTGAGACAAAAAGTGGCAAGAAAGTCATAAAGCAAATTTGTAAATCACGCGTGTGTTTCCTTATGTACATCGAGATAGTTTATATTAAAATGATGATGTGGGGAGGGGTCGCATAAGGCAGACAAAAACAAAACAAGGACAATAAGAAACTCAAATTGAGTTTGTTATCAACCTTGACTATTCGAGGTTTATGACCAAAATATCTTCAAAAGAATATTTTTAACTATAATATAATGCTATCATAGTCTCGTTGATAAGCCAATTATTTTTAAGTTAGTTGATTGATTCAGAAATTATTATAACAAACAAAAAAAATCACGGGTATTATTTCTTTACATAAAGTTATGTCGGGTGTCCACTAGTAGCATTATTCAGCTAATGAACCAAACATGGTCTGTGATAAATTCACGGGTATTCATACTTTTCATATAATTGTGTCGGCCTTTGTCTTATTTGTACCATTATTATTTATCCACCGACACTGTTTGAAATTGTACATTATACTAAGGCTTCTTATATACGTTTCTTACAAATGACTCTATTAGTACAATCTAGTTACCATAAACTACTACTTCTATATACACCGTACTCTATAATGTATTACTTAGTATACTTTCGATGCTTATATATAAGGTGTACCAGCGGCTAACCTACCACATCTAGAGCATACTAACTAATAGATTATATTCACGTGTATACATTAATAGTATCTATAAAATATAAATAATACGTATTCATGTTACCACAGTTACTCAGCATAACAAATACAAGTATAACTTCCATAACAAGTATGGGCAGATATCATAGCCTCGTAACATGGGTCTGATCTCAGAAATCCAAATTTGATTCATCAAGTCCATTATTACACTGTAAATGGCCCATCATACAGATAAATGTATACAAGAATATCCAAAGTTTTTATAGTTTCATAAAATTTCACCAAATTTATTTACAATAGTTAGGGGACCAAAATGGCAATTGTTACAGAAGGAGTACTAATTGGTCCAAAGAGATCCATATGAAGCAGATCCAAACAATTATTAATAGTTGAGCATGTTTTGGACTTGAAAGTAGCTTTGTGTTGTTTGCCTTTTTCACAAGCACCACACAGCTTGTCCTTCTCATAATTCATCACTGGAAGACCAGACACTGATGTGTGAAATCGAGTAATAAAATTTATAAACACGAAACTACCAAAAGACTGACTACAACATAATCACAGGCAGTGAACCTGATCGTATGCAGTTTAGTAAACTGGTAAATCCGAGGTCGATCACAAGGACTAAGTACAGTAATTGTTCAAATAAAGCAGCTCAGTAAAAATGGGGGTTTTGTGACCGAATTGTCACTTTGCAAAAATAAAAGTAAATAAATTAAATCCGGTATGACCGGGGCAGGATTCGTCGGAAGACGAAAGTAAAAATGATTTTATGACAATAATATTAAAAAGAGGCACCTACTTGGATCAGCTTACATGTCAATCATCGAGTCTAAACATTACTTGCTTTGTTGAACGACTTAAAAGGTAGTCAAGATGAACTCCCGTTATACTTGAAACTTTAATTGCTCGAAATATAGTTATCGCTCCCGCGAATAATTTCTACTCAAACAATTAAGCATTAAGAACCTAAGTTGATTTTATGATTTAATCTTTAAAAGCTTTCTCCCGAACTGCTTATTCGCCTAATCTGATCCCTTTATCATAGACGTTTACACACTCAAAATGAATTTAACTGTTTAAAATATTTATCGCTAGTTTCTCCTGAACTTCAACGACTTTAGGTTAATTATAGACCGATTAACCGTTTCATAAATCAATTGACAATGACATAGATTTCTTCCGAACTTCTAATTACAATTATCAATCAATAAATCAAATAAATGCGATTTTCGATTAAACATGAAAATCTTGTTCAACAATTGCAAGTAACATCAATCGACCTATGACATGTTCACTACCCAAGCGGGTGCTGAGGAATTTAGCCTCTCATAATGGAAAGAGAAAAACAAACAATAATATATGAAGACATATTGTACCGAATGTTGAAATCGTTCACAGAATGACTAAAAATTGAATACGGAATGATGAAATAATCCAATCGTGTTCTTGATCTTCAAAGATGAATAAACTAATGAAAATCCTCCTCTAAAGATGCAAAAATCAGTTGGAGAAAGTAAGGTTTTTGTTGTGCGGCTGTTGTTGCTGTCGAATTCCAAACAAATAATCCCACGTGGTTCCTTCAATTCGACGGCTGCTTACTTCTCCCAAAACAACCCTTCTAATTTGCTAGCCACGTACGAAAATAATCTCTCCCCACTAACCGACCTCTAAAAACTCCAGCCAATTCCCTCCCTACTAATGATAATGATAGATCATAGATTGATTAGACTATAATGAATTCCACCGACTCCAACTTAGCCGACTTGGAACCACAAGATGGGCTGTTGCTACTCCAATTCCTTTTTGGGCTTAATTTCCTTGCTTTCATCTTTCTTTCGGTATTAGCCCACGCCCCACGAGACCACCTGTATTTATTTTGCTGTCCCACTTTTAATTTGACCATAAATAAAGAGTTTATAACTCTTTTGTCTTTTTGACTCATATCCCTCGTGCACCATATGGCCTCAATCAATTAGAAGTATATTGATATTGAATTTTGGGCTCATTCACGGCTCACTCCTAGCCGAGTTCAACTTCATAGCCTCTTGGTCCAAGTACTTTATTCAATACAATATATGACTTATGTCGTCTTTCATCTTTTTAACTTCAATCTTCAATTCTTTCATAAATGATCTTTATTCAGTCCACTATCATCATTTTTCACCTTATAGACCTGCTTATCACCTGAAAGCACTAGTAGATACCATAAAGCACCGAAAACTCATAAAAAACGACCTTAAACAACCATAAAACATCCAAACAATTATGTGGGAAATATGTATAAATTAAGTCACATCAAATCCCCCCACACTTAAGCTTTGCTTGTCCTCAAGCAATTTCAAACTTCAAAACTTTAATTACCTTGGCACATACATGGGAATAACATGTCAGTAATCAAAAAGAAGTTAAACCATACATGAAAATGAAAAGAGATGGTTAAGCAGTTTTAATCTTAAATGAAAACTGGAATGTTTGACAATACTTGACTGATACACAAGCCTCAATAACACGACTAAGCACAAAAGAATCGAATCAATGATATCTCATCTATCCTACTCCAACTAACTTACTATTGGGGTTGAATATTTGAATAATCACTCAAGGCCTAGTCGTGATGCATAATCTTTTACCATAGGCTTGTACTAGAATCGTTCCTTCACCGCCATGGCGCAAGCACCATAACGTCTATCAGAAGAGGTCTTTAAAAGGGTTGTAATGAACTCTGGGGCTAAACAGGGTATTTAAAAGGGTATGGAAATTTGGGATAACAATTGGTGTTAAAAAAAAATAACACAACATTTAACAGAGTTTTCACATAATAGTCTAATCCATAAATCCCATGTCATTAGTTGCCAACGGTCCAAAACCCGAGTAGTTGTCCCGACAATACCCCCAATAGAACGATTAAAAACCGACACCATTGTGGTGTATGACAATCAAACCAACTCAATCAACCAAGATAACCATGTTGGCTTAAATGAACTTGCCAACCTAAATATGATAACTGAAAAGTATAACAATATTTTCCTTTTGTTGGTTATAAGATGTACCAACTCAACTCAATAATTTGTAGAAACAATGAAGCTTTTGTTGGTGTAATTGATGAACCAACTAATAAAAATGATTTGACCAAAAGTGAGAAATACCAACTGACAGCCCAAGCTCTTTTTTCATTTCATTTTTTTCTATTTTTTTTTCTTTTTTCTTTTCAATTCTTTTATTCTTTTTTTTTGTGAGCTACTTTTACTCTGACTAATTGGTATTCTCTTAATAATATTTGAAACAGTGACAAATCATGTACTTATATGCTTAAATGAACGATCCAGACTTTATCCTAAACAATCATGACGAAATCAATTTATTCTCAGTAACCGAGAATATCCGAACCCGACATAAAGGACAACCCCAAACCATCCACTAGCATAGGCAACCAATGACCCACCAGGACTTCGACTATCGGTATGGCTAAGGAAAGGTGTATATTGAGGGTGGATTTAATAACAAAGAACAGGCTAATGACAACATATTTTCTATTGTTTCTTGCACTAAAAGTGAGTGCAACATAAGGGTTTAACAGGTGGTTCACTAACCAGTGTAGTTAGCTACTAAGCACATTAACAAAACATGCACATAACAATTTTTTACGAAACAAAGGATGAATGATGTGTCGTATTTTATACCCATTTTCCACATTGTATTTAGTTGATTTTGCATGGTTTATGAGTCGTTTTTGTATACAATTGGTGCGTTTATGGTATTTGTTAGTGTTTCAGGTTACTGACAGGTATTTAAGCGTAAATCTGGAGAAAACGACATTGTTGAGGTGAATTAAGTGCTAACGGAGGATTTCGGAAGCATTTGGATGAAGATTGCAGAAAGTCAACAAAAGTCAAAGCTGGCAAAAGGAAAGTTGCGCCGCAACCGAATTACAGAAAGTTAAGTTGCGCCGCAACTCTTCTAGTTGCGCCGCAACGCCTTTTGTTCCTGGCCAGCCACGAGTCAACATTGGTCAAAGGTCAACGCGAGTCAACGTTCAATTGCGCCGCAACCGAAAAGCAGAAGAATAAGTTGCGCCGCAATCAATTTCATTGTGCCGCAATGCGTTCAAGTTCAAGCCAGCCTTGGTCAACGAAAGTCAAAGTCAAACGCGAAGTCAAAGGAGATTGCGCCGCAATGAGCTTAATTGCGGCGCAACTGGGTCCGATTCTGGCAGATTTTTGGGGGAGTATATATAGTTTGCAAAAACACACCAAAACCCTTCTTCTCTTCTCCCAGCCGTTTTTGAAGCTTTTTTCAGAGATATTTTCATCTATTTATCATATTGAAGAATTTCAAACACGATTGGATCAATTTTGTTTGTAGCTTTCGATTATTATCATTCGGTAACAATGAATTCTTCATATTTTCTTTGTTATTCTTATTTTAATATGAGTGGCTAATCGCTTCATCATCCATCTTGATGGAGTGAGACAATATGTAAAGATTGCACGATTTTATTAATTCAATGTTGATTTCATTTAACGTTATATCGAGATCTTAGCGTATTTCTTCTTTATAATTTATCTTGAATTGATTGGTGATTTATGTGTGTCTTTAATGGTAATTATTGATTTCATATATTTCATTTTGATTGTTTGGGTACAAACGATTGGGTCAATGACGGGTACGGTAGATAATCGTTCATGATAATAGGAAGGAATGTGTTAACGGTTGGGTACAATCGATAGGTATAATTGTTATTTCAATAACCAAACCAATTGTTGATTAGGGAAGTTATAAAAGATGTCTTGGGGTACCGGTCTTTGTAACGAAACTAGTTTAAGCAAGAGAGTCAAATGATGTCATTAACTTGACGGGTACGGGGTTGGTGCTTTGTTTGAGTCTCGGTTATTTAATCAACTAATTTGGATTTGAACTTCATTTATGTGCAATCTGAGCATATTGTTGAGCGAAATCAAGATGGATGCCTTTTAAATTATTGTCATAAAAACATTTTCAATATCGTTTGAGGACGATCCCTGCACCGGTAATACCGGATTTAAGTTATTTACTTTTACTTGTTGCAAAGTGACAATTCGGTCACAAAACCCCCTTGTTAATTAGTGTTAGAAATATATTTTGTAGTAGTTGATTTGTAGCCTTTGTACTTACAATGTAAATGATCAAGTATGGAAGGGGGTTTAATGTAAATTGTGTATAGGTATATAAACCCCTTCCTTAATGAATATTGTAACCTTTCACCTCATTTTATGCAAACTAATCTTCCTGCCAAACACACTTTCTCTCTCTTAAAACCACCATTGTTACACACACTTACACTCACATAAGCTCAAATTCTTAACTCAACAATTGGTATCAAAGCACAATCAGAGTTGCTGAATGATCCATAAGCTTAATACAAGCTTAATTTGTGCTTAATTTCAGAATTTGGCTTATTTTCTGAAAGGTTCATTTGCCGAGATCACTGTTTGAGTGATTTCTGCAAATTAAGTGTGTTTTGTTCGAATTTTGTTCACCGATCGATTTACAATCAGTATATCATCCTTCGTTATCAATTTCAGAAGTTAATTTCATCATTTGAGTTGTTTTTGCTCGAGCTCGGCAAATCGCATGTTCGAGTGGGTTTGAATTCTAGTTGAAATTAACATCTAATTTGTTCAAGGATTTGTGCGCATCATTTTTCTGATCATTTTGATATAAATTTCGAGCTTTAATTCGCAAAAATGAAGGAGAAATTAAAGATTTACAGTATTCTCTGCATTTGAGGGTTTGGCTGAACGAAGAAGAAGAACAGTAACCGACTATTTTGTCGTTTAGTGTTTACTAGTGATTGCAGAGATTGTTGGCTAGGGTTATTCGTACTTGTACTATTTGCAGAGATTTTATCTCGGAAAATACGTATTTGAGCAAATTTTGGCTAAGAACTGAAGCTACTTGTACTATTTGCAGAACTTTTTGCTCGGCAAATAGCTGATTGAAGAAAGTTTCATTAAGTACTGGTTCTACTTGTTCTATTTGCAGAGAATTTTGCTCGGCAAATAGTGGTTTCAAGAAAAGTTGGTTAAGTTTGGTGCTCATTGTTCTATTTGCAGAGATTTTATCTCGGCAAATAGGTGTTTCAAGGAAATTTGATTAAGTGTTGATTCTATACTGTTTGCAGAGATTTTATCTCGGCAAATAGGTGTTTCAAGGAAATTTGATTAAGTGTTGATTCTACTTACACTGTTTGCAGAGATTTTATCTCGGCAAATAGTTATTTCAACAAAATTCAATCAAGTGTTGTGTGATCTAGTTCTATTTGTTCTAATTGCCGAGATTTTTGCTCGGCATTCTTCACAAGTAGAAAATCAAATTTTTTTTAAGTCTTTTAATTGATTGAAATGGCTTCAAGGGAAGCTTTAGCACTTGGTTCTGAAGGAAGACCTCCTGTCTTGTTTAGAGGTTTTATCCTCAATGGAAGAAAAGGTTTCTGAACTGGATAGACAGACAGAAGAATGGAAAACTTCTGAGGAAATCATACAAAGATGGTCCTGAAATTCCAAAGAACCCTGTTAATGGAGAAGCTTTACCTGAAGAGAGTTGGAATACAGATCAGAAAAATAGAGTTGAAGCTGATCAAATGTCAATTGCTTATCTTTACCAAGCACTTCCTGATGACATTTACTGCAATGTGGACTCCTATGAAACAGGAAAAGACATATGGGATGAAGTGGAGAAGAAGATGGAAGGATCTGATGTGTCAAACACCATAAGATTGTCGACTATTCTGAACATGTATGAAACTTTCAAGCAATAGAAGGGTGAACCATTGAATGAAGTATACATCAGATTCTGTAATGTCATCAATGAGCTTAGAAAGAATGATGTGAAAAGAACCAATATGGAACTAAACATCAAATTCATCAAAAATCTGGAAGAGGAATGGCAAGTGTATGGAACCCAACTCAACCAACAATCAGACTTTGGGAAACTCACCATTCACACCTTGTATGAAAAGCTGAAGCTGAATGTTGAGGATGTTCAGAGGATCCAAAAGAAGAAAGAAGAAAGTTCTCATTCAGATCCATTGGCCTTGGTAGCTGAGAAGAAGACTTCAAGAGTTTCAAAACAGAGCTTTGTTGAAGCTGATTCTGATTCAAGTGAAATGAGTGATTCTGACTTGGATGAAAGACAAAAAGAGATGTATAAAGAACTCGCTTATTTCACAAAGGCTTTCAAGAAGAAATTCTTCAAGAAGAAACCAACCAAAAAATCAGCTTAGGACTTCATCAGTATCTTCGTATGCAAGGAATTCGAATGCTCCTAAGTTTGAATCAAAGAAGGAATATGTTGGTGGTGAGAAGAAATTTGATAATCAGAAGAAGTTTGAGAAGAAGGTCATGGAGAAAAGGAATGAAGACAAGAAATGCTACAACTGTGGTCTTACTGGACATTTTGCCATCAACTGCACTAAACCTCGACAAAAGAACTCTGAGTACTATAAGTACAAACTTTTGCTGGCAAGACAAGAGGAAAGTGGAATTGCTCTTCTCGCTGAAGATGACAAGTGGTTACATCTTTCTGATGAGGAGACAGACGAACTTGCAGCAAATATGTGCTTCATGACGAAGATCAAGAAGTCAAAGGAGTTGGAGGAAGTTGATGAAAGTTCTTCTGAGGTCGAGGATGAGGTAATCACTTTTACTAAGTCAGATTTAGATTATTATATGAATAAATGTGTGAAACAATGAAATATGGGAGAGGGTTGAGTAAACAGATTTCTAAATTAACAAAAGTTTTGGAAATCAAAGAAATCGAATTTAAAAATTCTAAAGATAAATTTGATTTACTTTAAAAGGATTTTGACAATTTGAAATCTGAAAAAAATGCGGACATGTTTACTCCGAACTCCAAGTTGCATCTTGAAAAACAAGAACTTGAGACCAAAGTTCTTGAACTGAGCAAGACCGTCAGACAACTTCAAGTCGAAAAGACCAATGAGATGTTTCGAGCAAATGCATTGGCTGAGGACATTGAGTCTTTAAATGTGAAATTGAAAGAATCTATCCCTGATTTGACGGAATTTGAAAACAAAATTTCTGACCTAAAATATGAGTGTTGTATAAAAGATTCTCTTAAACAAAAACTTGATAAAGAAAATGATGAGCTTAAAGCTGAAATCAAGTCTTATCAAGACAAGTTGTATAAGATTAATCGTTCATATCAACAAATCTTTTTGAATAGGCCAAGAAATTCAGAATCAATATTCACTTTAGGGTTAGGTTATGTCAATCCAAATCATTTGCTCAAAGCACAAGAAAAAGTCCCATCATTATATAAGGAATCTTATTTGAGATGTGGGATGACTGACCAGTTTGTGAGACCGAATGATAGTGATTTTGAGGCTGATGATTTTCTAAAGAAGGGTGCAAAAGTCTATTTTAACTATGAGTTAATGGATGAGTCATATGATTTTTTCAGTCACCTGCACATAAAATGGAAAAACAGAATGACGAAAAAGAAAATCATGAGGCTATAATTCCTGAAATTCTTGAGTGTTTTAAAGAAAAACCTTTAGAAGAATCTATTCAACTTCCAAAACCTGCAGTTGAAAGACCTTATGTTCCACAAAGTGTTTTGGAAAAGGTAATAGAGGATTTGCAAAAGTCTCTTGATGAAAAGCAATCTTTGATAGAAAGTTTGAAGACTCAAAATCACTATGACATTGACCCACCCAAGAATCATGTAAATGATTGTGATCACCCCGATTGTCCTGTTTGTGAAGTTATGACCACTCCAACTCCACCAAACCAATCTGTGTGTCAAAATGAGACAACTTCACAAACTGCATGCTCTATTTCAAAAATTGTGAATGCATGTGTGCAAACTGAGTGTGAAGTTGTTCATGTGTCTGTTCAAACTGAAAGTGATCTAGATGAATTCGATGATGCTCTTGATGTTGATGATTATTTCTTCCCGACTACTTTTGAAACTGAGTCCTTTACCAAGTTTTCTGAGCGAACTCAATCATACTTGAATGAAATTGATGCTTTCAAACAAAAGTTTGAAAAAGAAAGAGAACAGAGGTTAAATGTGCTAAAGGAACTTAATGATCTAAAAAGTTGAATTCCAATTTCAGAAAATAGCACTTCAATATTTAAAAGAAAAAGAAAAAGCATCAATTCCAATCAAGAGAAGTCCTTGTCCAATTAAGATAAGTGAAGAAAGTGTGAAATTGGAAATGGATGATTTATCAACATATTTGGAAGGAAATTATGATTTTGTTTTATCATACCAACAAAAAATAAAGGAAAAAAAACTTTTTATTTAAACAAGATAAAACAAAACAATTGACAATGAGTTAAAAAATATATTATTTTTTTTATTTTAATTTTATTTTTGGTTTTTCTAATATAAACAATGAGTTTCTCTTCAAATAGTGCAAATACACAAACTCCCCCTAGATCCATGAATTATCCTTTTTCTCCCCCTCAAACATTGCATGATATTTAAGCACATTGCACATAGGGATAGCATCAATGTTTGACAGATAATGAATGAGAGATAAAGAGATGAAGGATTTGTACGAAACATGCAGAGGCAAGTAAGTGCATTGGTAATGAGCACTTATTTGATATTGTTTCTTGAAAAGAAACTCATTCCAGGATCATGTGTTGAACAGTATCCGAGATTGGAATACTAAACACAGACCTTTATTACCTGCAAAACACAATCAAGGTTTTCTAGGTACCCACCTTTGAATGGGTCCTTTTGGGTTAGTGGAATCATTCAAAGTATACAGATGAGGTTTTCGAACTAGAGGTTTATTCTTAAGATTCATCACAATCCCATTGTAATCAACAATCAAAGGTTTAGAAATCACAGCAGAAGATTTAGAATTTCTTACAGACCATGGTTTAGCTAGATTACTCAAATTTGAATCAATTTTCCTATCAGGAACTTTCTTCTTGTAATCATTAGCTATCCAACTTCTTCTAACTGATGATTTAGATTTTCCCTTATTGTTACTAGCTAGGCTCTTCTCTCCTGTACCAGATAAATTCTTAGAATTAGTTCGAGGAGTTAAAAACACATTCTGATTTTTGCTTTTCTTGTTGTAAGATTTGATATTCTGTTTCTTTTGATTTGCAACAGTGAACCAACCATACTGATCTCTATAACTAGTTATACCATTAGATGTATCTTTTATTAGCAAATCTTGGCTAGTTTTAGACATCTTAGGTAAAGAACTAGATTGAGAGATAGCCTGAGAAGCAGAGATTCTAGAAACAGATGAATTATCAATTTTGAACTTTGAGGTAGCAAAAATGGTCTTCTTACCTTTGACAGCTGGTGCATGCTGACCTTTGGGTGAATAAAATGAAGTTGGAGCAATCTTAGATTTAGATTCCTTGTTTGATTTAGGCTTTCTGGGTGAGAGTTTTTCAAGCTCTTTTTCAACTCTTGGTGCAAAAACATGATCAGATTCCAAAAACTTATCTAATTCTTCAACAGAAAGATCTGGATAAGTAAACTGTAATTCTTTTGGTTGAACTTCTGATTTTAATGCAGTTTTATTAGTCAGCTTTTCAATCAATGCTTTTGCTTTAGCCTTAAGATTAGTAGGAATCTCAATCTTTTGCTCTAAGTTCAATTTATTTTGGTCAACAGGGGTGATCACAGGGAGTATCAAAAGAAAGTATCTTTGAAGCAGCTAGAACAATGCTTGCTTATTCTAAGTTACCTCCGAATCTATGGGCTGAAGCTGTTGCTACTGCTTGTTTCACTCAAAATAGATCAATCATTAACAAGAGGTTTGATAAAACTCCTTATGAGGTGATAAACAAACGAAAGCCCAATGTGAACTTCTTGCACATTTTTGGATGTGTATGTTATGTTCTCAATGATCGAGATAATCTGGGCAAATTTGAACCAAAAGGTGATGAGGCATATTTCATCGGTTATTCAAGAGAATCCATTGCTTATCGAGTATATAACCGAAGAACCAAGAGAATCGAAGAGAGTATGAATGTTAGATTTGATGAACTATCAGGAATGGTTCTTGAACAACACAGTTCAAGACCCGAACTTCAAAGTCCACAAGCTTCCGCAACAAAGACTGCTTCAAATGTCAAATCATCATTCTCTACTCCAACAACACAAGATTTGGATATCTTGTTTGAAGAATTCTTCCAAGTTCCGAAGAAAGTTCCTGAATCTGAAGTAAATGCAAATGAACCATCCAGTTCAAATTCAAAACAGATGGATCCCAATGAGTCTTCACCATCACAATCATCAGATGTTAATTCATCATCTTATTCTCCTCCACCTACCGATATTTCAGAGTTGCATACTCAACCTCATAATATCTCTCAAGTGACAAATCCTTCAACCAATCCTGAAGATTATGATCACGACGACTTTGTTGAACCAATTGCAACTTCGTTTGAACAATTAACAGAACAACATTCTCCTTATTTTATTGATTCTGAAGAATCTGGTGATCCACTTGATCCAATTTCTCACACAACCAAATGGACAAGAGCTCATCCATTTCTCAAGTCATTGGTAATCCAACAACTGGAGTTCAGACAAGATCCGCATCCGCGAATGAATGTCTGTTTGTGAATTTTCTGGTATTGTTGAACCAAAGACAGTGAATGAAGCTCTAAGTTGTCCAGATTGGGTGAAAGCAATGCAAGAAGAACTTAATCAGTTCGAACGTCTTGAGGTGTGGAAATTGGTTCCCAATCCTTACAAGAACAAGGAGCCAATTAAAACCAAATGGATCTTCAAGAACAAAAAGGATGAAACTGGAGTTGTTGTACGTAACAAAGCACGATTGGTTGCGAAGGGATACTGCCAACAAGATGGAATTGACTACGATGAGACATTCGCACCAGGTGCACGAATTGAGGCTATTCGGATGTTTCTTGCCTATGCTGCCTACAAGAACTTCACAGTCTACCAAATGGATGTCAAAACTGCCTTCTTGAATGGAATTCTCAAAGAAGAAGTGTATGTTGAACAACAGGAAGGTTTGTGAATTCAAACATCCAGACTATGTTTACAGGTTAGATAAGGCTTTGTATGGTCTGAAACAAGCGCCTCGTGCATGGTATGATGCTCTATCTTCTTATATTGTGAAATCTGGTTTTAGCAAAGGTTCGATTGACACTACCTTGTTTATCAAACGACAAGGGAGTGACATCATTCTAATCCAGATTTATGTTGACGACATAATTTTCGGGTCAACTAACCCTAAATACTGCAAGAAATTTTCAGCCTTAATGATCAAGAAATTTGAAATGAGCATGATGGGTGAATTAAACTTTTTCCTTGGTCTTCAAGTAAAAAAGTTGTCAAATGGTACTTTTATTTGTCAATCTAAGTACATTCTTGACATGTTGAAAAAGTTTGATATGATGGATTGTCAAACAATTGGGACACCCATGGAAGCTCGAACAAAGATTAATGCTGACTTAAATGGGAAATCTTTTGATCAAAAGAAATATCGCAGTATGATAGGGTCACTCATGTATTTGACTGCAAGTCGCCCGGATATTATGTTCGCCACATGCATGTGTGCCAGGTACCAGGCCAATCCCAAGAAAAGTCATTTCCAGGCCGTTAAACGGATCTTCCGATACCTGAAAGGCACAGTGAACCTTGGTCTCTGGTATCCAAGGGATACCGGGTTTCAGTTAATTGCATACTCGGATGCTGACCATGCAGGTTGTAAGCTTGATCGAAAGAGTACTTCTGGGAGTGTACAGTTTCTAGGGGATAGATTGGTCAGCTGGTCTTCGAAGAAACAGAATTGTGTATCCACATCTACTGCAGAAGCTGAATACGTTGCTGCAGCAAGCTGTTGTTCACAAGTTCTTTGGATGAAGACTCAGTTGACTGATTATGGATTTCAGTTCAACAGAATTCCCATCTACTGTGACTCTAAGAGTGCTATAGCTATTTCTTGCAATCCTGTACAACACACAAAGACCAAGCACATAGATGTTCGGTACCATTTTCTTAAAGATCATGTCGAGAAAGGTAACATCGAACTCTATTTTGTCCCAACAGACTACCAACTTGCTGATCTTTTCACCAAACCTCTGGACGAACAAAGGTTCAATTTTCTTAAAACAAAGTTGGGAATGCTAGATTTACAAACTTAAATGATTTCATGCCATGTATTCTATGTTCATTTTCTGTTTCAAACATTGATGTGTTTTACTTGTTATTACATGCAATGTTTGAGGGGGAGAAAAAGGGTAGAATGCATGATTTTAGGGGGAGTTTGTAAATTTAGTATTGTAATATATGCTTAATTTGAGGGGGAGTGTGCAAATGCATGTAAATTTTTGTGTGTTATTTGTTTATTTTATGTATGTGTGTTTTTAAAATCTGAAAAATCAAATACAAAATTAGAAAATTTAAAGATAAAAAGTTTTTTTTAATTTTTTTTTTTTAGTTGTTTTTATTTTTATTTTTATTTTTATTTTTATTTTTATTTTTATTTCTATTTTTTTAGTTTTATTTTACTTTTTAGTTTTATTTCTGTTTGTTTGTTTTTGTGAAAAACCAATATAAGCCCAAAACTCAAAAAGAGCCCAAAATCATGTCAGCCCAAAGTGTTTGTTAAGCCCAAGACCTGTTTGAGATCCGGGTTGTCACGCGGGTCATGCCCATACCCGCGACCCGGATTTGAGATATAAATGGAAAATGGGCGGGCCAAATTCATTTCATTTCAAATTCAAATCAAAAATTTACCTTTATTTTACTCTCAAAACCGATCAAAACTTCATTCAAATAATCAACCTTTTTCATCTTTCTTGGAAGAATCAAAGTGGACTGTTATTATTATCATATTTGGGTTGTTAATCTTCTCTTTTCATCGATCATATCTTTCACTTTGAGGTAGGATTCTTAACTTTAATATCTGTTACCAACTGTTTGATTAAATGCCGAGATGAACTGATCATGTTCTATATGCTTTATGTGATAATTTGCTTTATGTTTTAATGATGATAGATGCATGATTAGGGATAATATTGGGTGTTTATCTGTTTTAAATTCCTTAGTTTGTTTATGTTTTGAATTTTTCTGGGTTTGGATGATAAAGCGCTGGGTAACTGTTGAATGTTTGAAGAAAAATGCCATTTGCAGAGCATTTTGCTCGGCAAATGCTAAGTTTAGTTTAGTTCCATCTTCAAATCTTCATATAACTGGTAAAACATGTGAAAATTTTGACTTAACAAATCTTTTAGATCCAAAAGGCCATTTGCCGAGGTTTTTGCTCGGCAAATAGGCCTTTTGAATTCCAAAATTTCTTCAAGTCTTAAAACCAACTGTTTGCAGAGCAGTTTGCTCGGCAAATACTTTGGTTGCTCATTTACAAATTTTGACTTAACAAAATTTCAAATCAAAAAGGGTCATTTGCCGAGGTTTTTGCTCGGCAAATGCATGTTTGTCTCAATTTCTTAAAATTTTTGTTGGTCAAACAAAACTTGTGAATATTTTGTCTTAACAAAGGTCATTTGCCGAGGTTTTTGCTCGGCAAATGCATGTTTTTCACCAAGTTTTTAAATCAACTGTTTGCAGAGATTTTACTCGGCAAATGCTTAAAATTTTTTAAAAAGGACTTGATCATTTTTTTCTGGTTTAATATCAAATGTGCCATTTGCAGAGATTTTATCTCGGCAAATGCACATTTTGTCACTGAAATATTTCTTTAACATTTGTCAACACTCTTGTTGATCAAATCAAAGGAATTTTCATATATTCAAGGAAGTCTAATCTAAAAAGCTTATTTGCCGAGATTTTTGCTCGGCGTTTACGAGATTTTACTTCAACACTCGATGACTTGGTCCATGACCAGCTTCATTCTCGTGTTTGCCGAGATTTTTGCTCGGCAAACCATGAAATTTTTCAAAATTTTTTGCCAAAATCAATTTTTGTTCATTATTAATTTCTGGGCAAAATTTTTGAGAAAATTTTTTTAAAAAAAAAACCTCCCATTTGCCGAGATTTTTTCTCGGCAAACTGTTAAACTTGAATTTTTTTTATTTTATTATTTTTTTGTGTTGTTTTTAAAAATGTATGTATGTATGTATTGTGTTTGTGTATATATAGCATTTCATAAGTGTTGAGGCTAAGAAGCAAGGTATTGAACGCCTTTGTGTACTACCTTTGTTTTCTTATCTTTCAATACTTATGTGATTCTATATATCGTCATGTTTCGTATATATATTAGGGTGATAAGCAAGGTATCGAACGCCTTTGTGTACTACTTTGTTTTCTCATTTCTGATATATGTGCAAAACATTGTCTTTGTGTATTAAATGTGTTTATTAAATGTTGGTGTGTTATTTTTCTGTGTTTAAATTGTTTTTCTGGTCAAACTTTGGTCAGTCTTATTTTTCAGAAAAATAATAAATTACCAAGATGGCTATGTTCAAAGAAGGAGATTCAATGAAAATGCAAGCCAATCAAGCACTACATATCCCATTAGCTTGCAAATTCCCAATTATAACGGAGATTCTAAGCCACCATCCATTGGAAACTGCTTTGACTAGTGGTGCAATTGTTCCCGAAAAGTATGTATTTGAGTTGTGGGAATCAATTGAATATGTAAGAGGAAGTAAAAGGCATAAGACAGCAGACTACTTCAAATTTTCACTACAGTCAGAAGATGAAATTTTCAATTGTAGATTCACTCTGGATGAGTTTAGAACTATTATTGGATTTCCTGAACATGAACAATACGAAGAACTACCATTAGTTGAAGAAATGTTGGCTGGAGTTCATTCGTTGGGTTATGAAGGAGAGTTGGCAACGATGAGAGATTTTAGACGAATGAATGTAGCAACTCTCTGGCATACGATGTACAATGTTCTAAGCACTTGTTTGATGCCATCACAGAAAGGAATTGATCTCATGACGAAGCATTCATTATCAATTTACTATGCAGTCACTCACAATGTGCAGTGTGACTTTGCGAAGATTATATGGGATAAGATGATTCAAGTTGTCAAGGGAAAGAATGCACAAGAAAGAAAATATATTCCCTTTATCAGATTCTTCACACTGATTATCGAAGACGTTCTTGATAATGTAGAAGAAATTCCAAAATTGGAAAACAGCTTTAAGTGTGTAATTGCAATGTATAAATCCAACTTGAGAGGAACAGGAAGTGACACTGCAAGACCTTTTCTGATTCCACCATTCCTGATTAATCTGGTTCCTGCTCAGAGTCCTCACCTTAGGGCTTATCTCGAGTGGTTAGTCTCAGCAATGGGGTCTGAAAACCGACAGACTCCTACCCAAGTTGTGCATAGGTCGCCTAGTGAGGGTCCTAGGTCTGATAAAAGAAAAAGAGGGGTTAGTGATGAGGGGACTTCTGAGCAGAGGAGAAGGAAATCGAAAAGAGTTATGTTTGAACAAGAAGCCGTTACACCTGAACCTATTTCTTCACCTGTTTCTCAATCAACACCATCCATTCAAACAACACAATCTCCACCACCCGTTCAATTTTCACAATCTTCACCTTCTCAATCTACACCAACCGTTCCATTTTCACAATCTTCACCTTCTCAATCTACACCAATACCATCCGTTGTTTCACCAAATCCACCAATTCTAACACCACCTCGTTTATCACCCGTACTTAATCCTACACCACTTGCTTCAGAACTACCAAATGAACCACCGGTAATACCTGGTAGACGAATAAAAATGATTGCTCGAAGGTCACCAAAGAAATCAAAGAAGAAGTCCAAAAGAAAGCATAAGTCTACTAGATCTGAACATATTGGTGCCTCAGTAGAGTTGGATGTTGAGCAAGCAACACGAATTGTTGATAATGTTTTATCTGAATTGCAATCTGAGAATGTTAGCACAGGAGATGCAGATGTGCAGGAGGAACAAGGAGGGAATGAGGGCGGAGTTGAAAATACCAGAGAGGTTGAGAGGTCCGGGTTAGGACAAGGGCATAAAGAAAACATTGGCCCTCCGATAGTTGAAACCAATGTGTCTAGCCGGGATGTCAACCCTAGGGTAGAAGTCGAGAACTCCCCATTCTCGCTTGCACCGAACTCTCCTCGCCATTCTGACTCCTCACAACAGGAGTTAGTCTCACAAACGCACGGGGAACAGCCAGGTTCACCACACTCTCCTCATTTGGAGGATGAGAGTGTTGAAATAAGAGAGGATCAGCCCCACCTCTCGCCTTCATTTCGTGCACATGAGTCTAGATCTCCTAGGTACACGGATTCACAAGCTCAGTTGAGTACTGATGCCGGAACAAGCGGAGGGGGACCCACTTTGTGTGACCCTCAAGGACAGCTTGGAAATCCTGCCTTAGCTAACATCACGCCAGCTTTAGCCGCAGGTAACAGTTCTCAAACCGAGATTGGGGGACAGTATGAACGCCGTAGTGACACTGCTGTTCCTCAGGATCAACCTGAGACTGTATTAACGGGTATTCTCAGTGACCCCGGTGTTGTGAGAGGTTTTGCCCAACAACAACAAGTCCCGGATAGTGATTTATCACAGTCTAGGACACAACTTGATTCGGGTTGCAAAGCCCATGAATCTGAAACTGCTGGTGAGGGTATAACCCGAGGATCCGCAGGAAATCCTGAATCAGCTTCGCTGAATTTAGGTCACACCACAAATGTGCAAACAACCCCCGGGTTGGCTACTCCACCTCCTACCCAAACACAAAGAACACCAACACCTATTCAAACATCATCAACCACAACAAATCTTCCAACCAAAGATCAAGCATGTGAAGTTTTACTTGGCATTCTACGTTCTGAAGGAGATTTGTTGACTATGACTGAGAAGGGGGTTTTGAATGCTCTTGAGGTGAGAGAAAGAGAAGTTGCTAATGAAAGAAGAGTTAAAGATTTACAAGATCAACTTCAATCTCAGAAAGTTGTATACGATGCTAAACTTGCTGCATTTGAATTAAGATTGTTAGCGTTAGAATCTTGCAGACCGGCCTCGGTTGCTTCTCGACGGGATGATCCTGATTCTGATGATCACCCCGAGGGGGAGAACCAAGGAGAAGGTCAAACTGATATTGATAATTCTTCGGCAAGAGTTGATGTGAATGTTGAGGATGTAGTAATGGAAGAAAGAACTGAGGGTGGAAACCAAGATGAAACTCAAAGAGAAGTTGATCAAATAGTTAAAGAATTCACTGAAAGATTGAATGAAAGAAACAATGAAGATGATCCAGAGGAGATTGAAAGAATTGCTGAAATAAAAAGAAAATTTTATGAAGTGTTTGGAGCTGATAGTGATGAAGAAGAAGAAGAAGAAGAGAATGAGAATGTTGTAGTTGATGAAGAAGAAGGGTTTGTGATTGAAAATGAAATTATGGAATATGCTGAAGGCGAAGCAGAAGATGAGGCAAGAAAAGATAATGTAATCTTGGATGAGCCAGAAATAGTTGAGACTCCAGTTAATGTAGAAGCTGATGAAGAACCAATGTTTGAAGAATTTCCAGATCTTGACTACTTTAAAATAGGTTCTTCAAGCAGAATTGAAGTTGGAGAATCTTCTGTTCCTGCTAGCACAACTTCACAGCATTACACTTTTGAAGACTTCAATAGTTTTGATGAATTGAGAAAGACTCCTGAAGCTACATCTCAGAATTTCAAGAAGTCAACATATAAACAAGTGTTGAAAGAAGCAATCATATCCGAGGAAGTTCTTCCTGATTACTTTCCAACAGAATTGACTGAAGAACAAAGGAGGTTTATTAATCGGGGATACTTCTTGAGGGATAAAGAAAGAATGGTTGCTCTGGGTATTAAGCCAAAGGAGGCAGCTAAGAAGTCTAGATTTCTGGAAGAAAGAGCTTATCCGATCTTTTGTGGAGCTACCAAAGTGACCAAAACAAAGAGACCAGAGTTGGATTCGATGTACAAGTTTAAGGAAGCAAGGCAAATTGAAGAATACAAAGAGCTTCTTAAACTCACTAAGCAATACAATCCCAAGTTACTTGAAGAACAAAGGAATCATAAAATTCTGGTGCTGGTCAGAGTGATTTTAATAAAAAGGGTTTCTATCTCTGTTCCATGTTTTCATGTGAAAAGAGATAACAACAAGATCTACAGATTCACTGAAGCCCAGTTCAAGCTTTTGCCTGTTGATGATATAATTTTTCTTTACAACCATTTCTTGAATGCAATGCAAAGATACAAAGAAGATGTTATTGCCTTTGAAGCTGTTAAAAGATACATGTCAAGCTGCATTCAATACGCTTCATTGAAAGACTTTCAAATTGGTTTTGAAGTTGTTAAGAGAAAGATTAATGTACCATATCCAGATCAAAGTCTTTACACCGAAAACATCGAACAGCTCAGTATTGGTCATGTCATAGAAGAACCATCCTTCGGTGTTGTCTTTTTGAATAGCAGAAAGAAGAAGATTTTCATTCGTATGGATGAACTTGCTTCTTATTCAGATGGAACATTAGAATTTTGTAAGAATGTTTTGTTGTGCTTGAAAGAAGATGATCAAGATGAAAACAAAAAGGAAGTATTTGATAAAGTGATCTCCAAGATCAATCAAAGACTCGAGTACAGAGACAGTATCAGAATGATGAGAGAGGCAAAGAATGTTCAGAAGTCTAAGTACGTCGTACGTCGAAGAGGAGGTTGTTGGATCAAGTATGACCCAAGTCATCTTCCAGGCCCACAAAACATTCCACCAAGAAACTATGAAGCAAACATGATTGTTCCTGATGACAGACCTGAAGGAGATAATTGGTTCTGGCATCCAAACAAAGATAGACCGAATACAAGAGCTTGAAGAATGACAAAGACTGGATATTTTTCACAAATCACTACTAAGGGGGAGATTGTTAGAAATATAGATGTAGTAGTTGATTTGTGTACCTTTATGTTAATTTGTACTTATAATGTAAACTTGTTAATATGGAAGGGGGCATAGTGTAAATAGCTCATATGTATATAAACCCCCTCCATTAAGAACTTTGTAACCTTTCACCCCATTTATGCAAACTAATCTTCCCTGCCAAACACACTTTCTCTCTCTACTTTCTCTCTCTTCAAACCACCATTGTTACACACACTAACACACACATAAGCTCAATTTCTTCATTTTACATCTTGGATGAGCCGGAGATAGTTGAGACTCCAGTAAACGTAGAAGCTGATGAAGAACCAATGTTTGAAGAATTTCCACATCTTGATTATTTTGAAACAGGTTCTTCAAGCAGAAAAGAAGTTGGAGAATCATCTATTCCTGGTAGCACAACTCCACAGCATTACACTTTCAATGACTTTAACAGTTTTGATGATTTGAGAAAGACTCCTGAAGCAGCTGCTCAGAACTTTAAGAAGTCAACATATAAACAAGTGTTAACTGAGGCAATAAGATCCGAAGAAGTCCTTCCTGATTATTTTCCTACTGAATTGACTGAAGAACAAAGAAGTTTTATTGATCGAGGATACTTCTTGAGGGATAAAGAAAGAATGGTTGCTCTCGGTGTTAAGCCAAAGGAAGCAGCAAAGAAGTCAAGATATCTGGAAGAAAGAGCATATCCAATCTTCTGTGGAGCTACCAAAATTGCCAAAACTGAAAGACCAGAGATTACTTCTATGTACAAGTTTAAGGAAGCAAGGAAAGTTGAAGAATATAAAGAGCTTCTTAAACTTACAAAGAAGTACAATCCCAAGTTACTTGAAGAACAAAGGAATCATAAAATTCTGGTGCTGGTCAGAGTGATTTTAATAAAAAGGGTTTCTATCTCTGTTCCATGTTTTCATGTAAAGAGGGATAACAACAAGATCTACAGATTCACTGAAGCCCAGTTCAAGCTTTTGCCTGTTGATGATATAATTTTTCTTTACAACCATTTTCTGAATGTGATGCAAAGATACCATGAAGATGTTGTTGCCTTTGATGCTGTGAAGAGATACATGTCAAGCTGCATACAATATGCTTCATTGGAAGATTTTCAGATTGGTTTTGAAGTGGTAAAAAGAAAAATTAATGTTCCATATCCAGATCAAAGTCTTTACACTGAAGACATTAAACAGCTCAGTATTGGTCATGTTATTGAAGAACTATCCTTTGGAGTTGTCTTTCTGAATAGCCGAAAGAAGAAGATTTTCATTTGCATGGATGAACTTGCTTCTTATTCTGATGGAACATTAGAGTTTTGCAAGAATGTTTTGTTATGCTTGAAAGAAGATGATCAAGATGCCAAGAAAAAGGCAGTATTTGATAAAGCAATCTCCAAGATTAATCAAAGACTCGAGTACAGAGACAGCATTAGAATGATGAGAGAGGCGAAGAATGTCAAGAAGTCTAAGTATGTTGTACGTCGAAGAGGAGGTTGCTGGATCAAGTACGAGCCTAGTCATCTTCCAGGTCCACAAAATATTCCACCAAAGAACTTTGAAGCAAACATGATTGTTTCAGATGACAGACCTGAAGGAGACAACTGGTTCTGGCATCCAAACAAAGACAGACCGAATACAAGAGCTTGAAGATTTTCATATTGGTTTTGAAGTGGTAAAAAGAAAAATTAATGTTCCATATCCAGATCAAAGTCTTTACACTGAAGACATTAAACAGCTCAGTATTGGTCATGTTATTGAAGAACTATCCTTTGGAGTTGTCTTTCTGAATAGCCGAAAGAAGAAGATTTTCATTTGCATGGATGAACTTGCTTCTTATTCTGATGGAACATTAGAGTTTTGCAAGAATGTTTTGTTATGCTTGAAAGAAGATGATCAAGATGCCAAGAAAAAGGCAGTATTTGATAAAGCAATCTCCAAGATTAATCAAAGACTCGAGTACAGAGACAGCATTAGAATGATGAGAGAGGCGAAGAATGTCAAGAAGTCTAAGTATGTTGTACGTCGAAGAGGAGGTTGCTGGATCAAGTACGAGCCTAGTCATCTTCCAGGTCCACAAAATATTCCACCAAAGAACTTTGAAGCAAACATGATTGTTTCAGATGACAGACCTGAAGGAGACAACTGGTTCTGGCATCCAAACAAAGACAGACCGAATACAAGAGCTTGAAGATTGACAAAGACTGGATATTTTTGACAAATCACTACTAAGGGGGAGATTGTTAGAAATATAATTGTAGTAGTTGATTTGTTTATCTTTATGTAAATTGTACTTATATTGTAATGTAGATAATATGGAAGGGGGCATAGTGTGAATTGTTCATATGTATATAAACCCCCTCCATAATGCAAAATGTAACCTTTACCCATTAATGCAAACCAACCTTTCCCTGTCATCTCTACTTTCTCTCTCTACTCTCTCTCACTAGAAACCTCCATTAACACACACTAAAACTCGAATTCTACTCTTTACACAATCTTCATTAAATTTGGCTAATGGCGTAATTTTTTCTATATGTAATATGTATGTTTGTAATGAAAGGGTTAGTGATAAAAAAAAAGAATTATATATATTTTTTTCTCTGGTTAATTTATCTATAGTTACCAAACAAGGGAATTCATTGAATTTCTCCCTATTAAATGCACCCTAAGATGCGTTCGGGTGCAGGGCGGAAATGAATCGAGTTCCTACTAATGACAATCGGGTAAAATAAAACTTGGTCCCGGAATCGATTGAGCGTTTATTGAATTTTTGTGTCTTTGCCATCAATATTTGGCAAAAGGAAGGTATTAGTGTAAGATTCCTTCCATATGTGCATTCTCAGTTCGGTATTTATAAGAGATTCATAGCTTATCTGGTTTGAACACGATAACCAAAATATATTGCGAACATTGCCAAATTTTTAATAGAGTTTGACCATTTGGGTATGCCATATATACTAAGACAAAAAAAAAATTCGGTAAAAGGTCGTCACCCCTGGTTATAATATAAATATCAATAAAGATCAGGCAATCTAGCAGAATACTAGATTGACTATTACAAAACATTCCTTAAAGCACCGTTCAGGTAAAGAAAAGTATAAACTACTTTCCTACATTACAACAAACATCAATATAAAATAAAAGAGCAAATCGATTAGGAAGGCAACTCCCAAGCAATCCTCAACTCATCCAATCTTCTTGACTTCTTAAAACGAACCGTAAAAAGCTTCAAACGAACCGTTTGAATAATAGCATCAGCAAGCTGTCCTGAAAGTCTTTTCTTCTGGCGAAATAATCTTGCATTTCTTTCTTGCCATATAAAATAAACAGAAGCAGCATAAACTAGTTTCGTAACAATGCTTTGGGCCGATTTCTTATGGGCAAACATCAATACCTCATTAACAATATCATCCCATCGGGCAGAAGGAAATTGAAAATCAGCCTTCAAACGAACTATATCCCAAACCTGCATAGAGTAAGGACACTCAAATAACAAATAAGCATGTGAATCCTGAATTGTTTCACATAGTGAGCACAATAGGCTACTAGTGCTAGTGCCAGCCGCAACATCCCAAGGTTGAAGAAGATCTTGAGTTTTTTATTTTCTCTTAACCGCTAGCCATAACACAAACGAATGCTTTGGGATACATTGATTAAACCAAACCATATGATACTAAGGAACAATCTGATCACGAGGGCGAAGATCATCCCACGCTAATCCAATAGAAAACTCTCCCAGATTACCATGTCGATCCCTCCATAATAGCACATCCTCCTTACTTGAGACTAAAACCGGAGGATTACCAGCAGAAAAACGAGAGTGCCAACTCTGTGGCCACGACCAACCTCCATCCATAACAACATCGGAAACTTTTGCATTAAGATCAAAACCAGCATTTGCAATCATTCTTGGAGATAATTTATCAATTAAAGGACTATTATCACACCAATTATCAAACCAAGCGAAAGTAATATTACCATTTCCAAGCTGGTACCATAAGTGATTTCTAATAACTTGACGAATTTGAAGGAGCTTCCGCCAACTCCAAGTAATGTTCCCAGTCGGTTGAATTGACCAAAAACTTTTATCTCGGATCTTATAAGTATGAATCCAACGAACCCATAAGGATTGTTTTAACGTTAACAATCTCCAAATTTGAGCATCCATCAACGGGATATTAAAAGGCTCGATCTTCCGAATACCAAGACCAACTTCTTCCTTTGGCAAACAAACGTTATCCCAAGAAACCTTTGCCTGACCACGTTTTAGAGTTCCTTGACTCCACAGGAAGCCCCTTATAATCTGCTCAATTTCTAATATAACACGGTCAGGTAGAATAAAAACAGAAAACCAATAAACATGCAATGAAGAGATAACCGAATTGATCAGCTGTAAACGCCCAGCAAAAGAAAGAAATTTATTCTTCCAATCAAACACCCTTTGCTTAACCTTTTCAACCAATACTTTGCAATCACGCAGCATGAGTCTGGACGAAATCAGAGGAACACCCAAATATTTCACCGGTAGAGTACTTCTTCAAACGGTAACACATTCAGAATAGAAATCTTCACAAGAATAAGAACATTACAAAAGAAAGTTGTACTCTTCGGGAGACTAGGAGCAAGACCAGATACAGATTTAAATTCCTTAAGAGAATCCCTAATAACCATTGCTGAAGCAACATCACCCCTCAAGAAAATGAAAAGATCGTCAGCAAAGCATAAATTAACCACATTAATTCGATCACAATGAGGATGAAACCCAAGAAATCAGCCCTCCTTACATTACGATTAATAATAAGAGTAAGAATCTCCATTACTAATGTAAATAAATAGGGAGATAATGGATCACCTTGCCGTAAGCCACGCCTACCATGAAAAAAACAATGTAAGTAACCATTGATGCTAAGAGAAAAAGAGGTAGTAAAAACACACTCCATAATCCAATGAATCATAAGCGCAGGAAAGCCAAACCCCCAAGAATAACTCTTAGAAAGCCCAGTCCACCGTATCATAGGCCTTTTGAATGTCCACTTTAAAAGCAGCACGAGGGACACCTCTATCCAAATGATAGTTATGCATAAGCTCCTGAGTAAGTAGGATATTATCAGAAATCCTTCTACCTGGAACAAATGCAGATTGATTGATGCTAACTAGATCATCCAAACAACTTTTAATCCTGTTCCACAAAATCTTCATAATACATTTGAAAATAATATTACAAAGAGATATGGGTCGATAGTCATTAATGCGAGAAGGAGAAGAAACCTTAGGAATGAGAGAAATAATAGTGTGATTTACTTCTTTAAGAAGTCGACCACACACAAAGAAATCTTTAACAGCCTTTGTAACATCCGAACCCACAACATCCCATGCCCCTTTGAAAAAAGCCGCTAAGTAACCATCCGGGCCAGGTGATTTGTCATCACCCATAGAAAAAATTGCCTCTTTAACCTCTTGATCAGAAACCGCAGCAATCATAGTTTATGCCTTCTCAACAGAAAGCCTATTAGAAAAGAGATCAACGATACTTAAATCCGAAACAATACCAGGTTGCCCAAGAAACCCGAGATAGTGTGCTTCAAATGCCTTCGCAACATCTTCACCATCAAGATGAGTTCCATCAGAATCAATAATGGAGTCGATCCTATTTCTAGCTTTACGAGATTTCACCACTCTATGAAAGTACGCAGAATTTGAATCTCCCACATTAAGCCACTCTACTTTTGCCTTTTGTTTAAGAAACCGCTCCTCATCAAGAACTGCCTCATTATAAGCATTTAAGTAAGCCACATGTTTCTCAACAATAGAAAAGTTATTCGGCTCCTTATCCAATGCCAACTGAACTTCATCTAGCTCATTTCGTAACTTGAGAACTTTTTGATGAATATTACCATAAGAACCAAGTAAATTACGAAGGGGTTTGTTTGCGGCTTTTAGCTTTTGCACCAAACAATACATAGCATGGCCAGTAACATTGATTTGCCAAGCCTCATTGACAACATTTTTTAAACCCTTTATTATGAATAAGAACATTTGAAAATTTGAAAGGTTTCGGCCTAAACTTGACAAGGGCAGGAATACGTAGAACTCCAGGGGCATGATCGGATATCCTGTAAGGTTGAAACACAACAGAGGCACCTACAAACGTATCAAAGAACTCCAAATTTGCCATAACTCTATCAATTTTCTTCATTTGGCCAGCCATACCTCGAGGTTTTTGAATCCAAGTATATTGAATGCCAAGCATCTTTACATCAATAACATTAAGCTCATTAACACAATCCTTGAATTCACGCATAGCAATATCAATAGAAGACGATCCCGCTGCCTTATCTTCCAAATTAAGAGCAACATTAAAATCACCAAGAAGAACCCAAGGACAACTTTTCACAAACAACTTGTGTCTAAGAAGATCATCCCAAAGAGGACGCCTATTTATGTAATAATTATGAGCATAAATAAACGAGCACATTACAGCTTTTTTTGACTCTTTAAAGACAACTTGAGCATGAATAACCTGATCCGATTGAGCCAAAACCATGACATTTACTACATCAGGATTCTAGCCCAAGATAATTCTCGTACCTTTAGAACACAAACTACTAATTGAAATCCAATGCCACTTCCAAAAAACTTTAGCACAAAGAGCATGAAGCTTATCCGAAGAAACATGTGATTCCAAAACTGCACAAACACACAATTGATTATCAAAAATAACCTGCCGAACCTCTTTTTGTTTAGGGGACTGGTTCAAACCCCTTACATTCCAAGAGGCAATATTAAACATTAGGAACAGTTCCAGCAGGAGTGCTTGCCCCTGTTTTTCCATTCTTTTTTAAATTCAGATCATATTCATCAAAAACCTCCTTCACATCATCCTCAGAATCATCCCCCATATCAAAAGCATAAGATATGGAGGCTTTATAACCCGCACTACTCAGTCCTTTTTGGTGTATCTCTGAATCAACTCTAATCCCCATATCAAAATCATCTTCTAAAACCGCAAACGGATTACTAGTACTAATTTTTGACGTACCAGCTCCATTAACATTAGTCTTTGAAGTCGGGACCTTGGAATTCTGCTCAGGATCCTTTGAAATAACCTGCTTAGGACGATAAACAAATTGTGGCTTCGGCTTTGAAAGGCGAATACCCTCAAGTGGTCTCTCAGAATGTTTACCCTTTCCTTTATTGCGTCTCACAGTAATAAACTCATCATCCTTGGCCTCTTTTGGAACCTGTTTAGCAACTTTAGATTGCACAGGACAAGCTAAAGCAGTATGACTAAACACCTTACAATGTTCACAATGTGGAGGACTCCATTCATACTCAATAGTAACCACTTCTTTAGTAAATCCCTCCCCATTAACATTAGGAATACCAACAGTTAATTCATTTTTAAGTTTACATGAAGCATCAAGATCAATCAGAGCCCTCGCATAACTATGCCTACCCCATGAGTTCAAGCACATATGACTAGAATAAGAATCTAAAAAAATCGGCTTACCCAACTTTGTAGCAAGCATGCTCAGACCATCTTCAGTATACGCAGCTAATGGAACATCATGCAACTTCACCCATACAGGTACAGATATAAATTCCTGCTTCGTCAAACACACATTCGGTGTCCATTCAATCACAAATATAGGAGTAGAACGAATCATCCAAGGACCTTTTTCTAGAACTTGTTCCATCCTTTTCTTCGTATCAAATTGGAAGAAGAAGAAGCCCGCATTATTCATCATCACTTTTTTCAGGCCAAATTTGTTCCAAGCATTCTTAACATACGTTTCAACCACCGGATATGCCAGCCTATCTCCCAAAAAATAACCATAAAGAGAGTTAGAAAAATGGCTATTAACCTGCAGAACAGAGTCAAGTGGAATCAACAAATCCACCCCCTCAATCTCAGAAGCAACGGGAAGCGATCTGAAATTCGCTTTTTTCACATTAGAATCATTTTTCACCATGGTTTCATTTTTTAACACTGAAGCATAAGAGAATGGAGCTGTATTAGAAGCATTCGCATTAACAATTTCAGGAATAGGATCTGAATTCAAGGGCGGAATAGCATCAGAAGACGAAGGCATTCCCCCATTATCAGGATTTAACGAACCCACTAATTTACCATCATTATTACCATCCAAACCAGAAAAATCCCCAGCAGAAGAAATACCCTCATGCACGTTCAAAACAGTTTCTGCATGCACCGAATTTTCTTGTTGATTCTATTCAGTAGGAGTTTCGACAGTGGCATATGAACCACCACCCACTGAATCAGATTCATGTAAGACATCAGAATCAGAAGTATTACCAGGTTTTCTAGAAGGAGACGATTTAGGGTTTATACCCCTCTTCGGCTTCTTCATAGAGTTAGACTCCAATACAATATAAGATTTCTTAAAACGATCAATCTGATCACGTAACGATTTAATATCAATTGGTTTATCAGCTCTCTTCATTCACCATCAACCCATAATAACAATCAGATCACTCCAAACGGATAAGAAAATAAGAGCACCAAGAAAAACCCTAACTTTAAAAACGATCAAAGGAAGAAAAGAAACCCTAAATAAAACCGTACAAAACTCCTCTAACATGCACTTCAATCAATTCAAGAATCCAAAGAATTCAAGAACTAATGAGAGGGACACATTAACAAGAAATCAAGAACGGAATTAAGAAGAGAAAAAGAGAAAAAAATCGCCCAGAATCGCCTTAGGGGAGAGCATCGGGTTTTTTTTTATTGCATTATCTTGAAAAAGACAAATTTTTGCGACTACATATCTACCTTGAAAAAATGGCATGAAGTCATGAATAATGAAAAACATGGAATTATGGGAAAAGATAGATAATAGACACTAAACATGGGCATGCTGATGGTCCAAGCTCATGGAAGCATTATCTTCCATTAACACACTTCACATGAACGTTTTCTCTTTTGGGTCACACATAAACAAATGTATTTTCTATTTTGTAAGGAAGGGAAGGTTCATAGTCTGTCTATTATTGGCTTCACATGAGTCTTCCCACATAAAATATATTGTGCCAAAGAAAGGAATAATTGTAAAGAGGAAAAAGAAACATTGAGAAAACATGGCCTCATGTCTCTTTGTCATGTTTGATCCATGTAAAATAATGTCCTTTTATGTGTGTAGGTATCGATATAGAGAATCTTGTTAGGGTTCCACTCTATGATAAATGGTGTTCATCATAAATATATCCATAAATCTATTGGATCTTATCTATACTTTTTTTACAAAACAAATTTATTATTTTTCCTTTCAAAATAAGGATTCAGTATATTTAAAATACCTTTATAATTTATTCACTAACTTAAATATCTCCATCTAATATATCTATAATACCTTAATGAATTATTTACTTCCAACCCTTAAAATAACTACAAATTTCCTTTTAAATCAATTACTTTTATATTAATAACCACAATTCTACCGCCACCACCGTCACCGTCACCACCACTGCCACCACCACCTACATCCTTTACTGTTGCCGCATTACGCGAGTACTCTGTATAACTTGAGGTGATCATTTATTGTATCTTTTGATCTAGTTATTGAATATAAATGACTAGTTGACTAGTTTACATTAAAGAGGTGACATTGTTGACTAGTTGACATATAAATGAACCGATTGGATTGTGTAATATCTCAAACACGTCAAATAGAAAAACTGAAAGGAGTCTTGTGTGTACCTGACGACGATAAACATCATATCCGGAGACTTTCCGAAATTTTAGAAAAATGTTTATATTTTTGGCCACTATATAGACAAGATTAATCTTGATACGTAAATATTTATGTATGTTCAAATAAGCTATATTAAGAATCATAGACATGAATATATTGAATTATCAAAGATTAATGTTGAGGAAAAGAAATATTGTTTAACCCGTTACCCAACCTTCCCATATTTAGCACATTCGACATACATTACATGTGTTATCAAAGGCATTTGCATTTGCACCAAAGCATTTGCATTTGCACTCAAGTTAAAAACAGAAATATAATAATAAGTATTTTACTATTGTAATAACATCTAAATCAGCCCCCATGTGTCCTTCATCTTTGTTTGCCTTAATGTGCATAGATCCAGGGGGGAAAACAGCAATGACTTGCTCATACATGAGGTTTTCTTTCCAAAAGCAGATGAATAATGATAAGCTTGAAAATGCAGTGTTGCCATCTAATTTGCCTGTAAACATGTGCCAATCATGAGATGGTCCTTTTTTCCTGGATGTCAAAACACAGCCACCAGCCAGTTTACCACACCTGCAGCCTTGAATATTATATATTATCTCGAAAACTTGTTTATCATATTCTTAATCTACACATAAGCAGCCATTTAACAAGTCTAATCATTATCGAAAAGCAAAGAGACAGAAAATGACATTAGGGGTTCATTATTTATCACATGATCCCTACTAAAACTCTTTAGAGATGAGGTGTCGAGGTTTCATTGGTTGAAAAGAGAATAACGATGAATGGCTGGCACGAAAGCATGGAATTGTTTTAGGGGATTTAATCTTGATGAACTTTTTTGTTTATTAACTATAGATCTGACTTTGTGTTTATATATATACATTATATGATATAAGATGACAGTGACATCTGGCAGTTTGAGGCTTAAAATATATAGTCATAGTGCCTCGAGACTAATTATCATTGTAGCCCTCCTTTTTTTTTGTCTTTCTAACATTCACATAGTCACATACCAATGGAACATCATCAGTTTCCTAAAATAGAAAGTTTCCTCAACAAAGAAACAATGCTTTCTTACTTTCAGGAGACTGCAAAAGGGTCACAAACTGTCGCCAATCCGAATATGTGGAATGGTCTTAATGAGCTTAGTTTTCATGCAATAGGTAATGGTGCCGGTTCAACGACAATAGCATCATCATCGCCTATGGATGGATTTCCTTCTTATTTTCTTGAAACTTTCCCACAACATAACCAACTTTCACAAGCCCACGAATCATCATTGCCTACTTCATTAACTAACACCTCAAGGGTCCAGAACCTAAGCCTGCTTTTGAGCGAACCCGAGTCTGCAACCAGTATGCAGCCAAGTTCTAGTGATTATTGGTTGAGGACTATAAAAACTCAATCAATGAAGTATACAGGAAAACGAATTGTCGATACTGGCCTAAAAAGTAATTCCATTTGTTCACCAGGGAAGCTGTTTAGAGGAGTAAGACAGAGACATTGGGGAAAATGGGTAGCAGAGATTCGACTACCAAGAAACCGGACAAGAGTTTGGCTTGGGACTTTTGAAACAGCTGAAGAAGCCGCCTTTGCATATGACACAGCTGCTTATTTGTTACGAGGTGATCATGCACACTTAAACTTCCCAGATATGAAGAACCAGTTAAAGGCCAATTCAGTTAATGGCAACACTAGAGCTCTACTTGAAGCAAAGTTGCAAGCTTTATCAAAGGGAAATGATCTATCATTACCTTTACCAGAAACCGGTTTATCAGAAAGTTCAATGGTAGAAAACCACATAGATTATGAATCAGGAAAAGAAAAAAGCAAGAAGCCAACAGAAGCAGGGGTATCGGATGTCGTGGAAGGGGTTCAGCTAAGTCGAATGCCGTCTCTGGACATCGATATGATCTGGGATGCTCTTCTTGTTTCTGAGTCATAGTTAGATATGCTCATACTTTGTACCTTCTCATTTCCTTTTTCTTTTCTTTTATTAGAAGGTACACAAACTTGTTGCTTTCTTTGCTTTATTTTTTTAATTACCCTTTTACTTAATTTTGGTTCCAAGTTTTGGTTTGGTATTGGTAGGTTTTGTGTGTTGATGGACACACATCCTTACTTAAAGGTTTGACTTCTTTTTATTCAATTTTATATGGATTCTTAATTGTGGAAGTCACTTTCAGTATTAGGATTTTATCTATGGTCCCTCGAACTTTAAGCATCTTGTTGAGCTATCTGGACCCAAAGTAGGAGTGGACAGCAATCTTGACATATGAGTAGGGCAAGATGCTGTCTAAAATATGTATCTAAAGATGAACTCAAAATGTGTTTCCAAAGAGTATGTGTAAAATCAATGTAGAATATGAATGATAAAATGTATATACCATGTGTTATTCAATTCTGTATGCATCTATTCTACACGCATATAATAACCTCAAACTGCATACAGTTATAGGACTTTCACTAAACATTCACTATTTTATGCAAATGCCTAGAGTTGTACATGTAAATGTCACTGGATAGATAAGAATGGAATAACTCAACTAGACAGAATCAAACTTCAGACCACTGACTTTGTTAGATTTAAGCAAAAGAATTTCCCTGACCGAAAAAACATATACTTCTACAAGAAAAATAAATGCGAGCATGAAACATAAAGCATACTAAAATTCTAGAAAAACTAGCGATGACAGAAAACTTGAACTACTATCTCTCATGTCAAAAAACGAAATCTTGATCAAGAAACGAACTTCTGACCTTTTTTTTTTTTTTTTTGCCTTTCACCACCACTGCACTTCACTTGGAGAATCTGGTGATTGCCTTTTGCTATTTGCACAAACTATTTTTTCACTAATAACCACTGGCCTGTTTTTGAACTATTGCATCAAACTTTACTAAATTATTCTCCTGGTCGTCAGCTGACTTTGAATTGCTTCCATCATTAATATCAAGAATCATTGGTTCACAAACAGAAGTCTTTCCATCCTGCTTTGATTCATTCATTTGTATATGTGCTGGTTCATTTTCAAAGATTAGTGGTTCATTCCCTTGGATGGGCGACTTATGTTGATCCGATCCATCAAGAAACCCTGACAGGTTTTTTGATGCTTTTGTATGCTCATCAAATAATATCTTCTCCTTCGGCTTCATTTCCATGTGGACATATTCAGCTCCCATTTCTGAATTTGAGTCTTTACCCGTAATTTTCTCTTCATTTTCAAAGCTACTACTGTCATCATCAGAAAACTCGGAATTTGGCTCATTTTCATGAATTTGATGAGAACTTCCACCATTGTTATCTGTCTTTTCAACTGCCATCATAGTCGTGTCCGCCATATAATACTGTTGTTGCAAAGGCGTTGCGTTGGTTAACACTTGGCCTCTATTGAAACCCTCTCTATAATGCTCCATTTCACTTCTATATCTTTCCTTATCTTTCATCGCTTTTTCTTGGTAAATCTGAAGCAAGAAAAAGTTCAACTTCAAAAAAAAAAGAAACTTTTTTTCATGTTGCATGCCCTCCAATCTAGGAGGCAATGGGTCAATTCGGGCTATTATTTAACTCTAACTGGTTAAACAAGATTGAAAAAAACAGGTGGCAGAAAGAAACTTTTCAAAGAGGCCGAACAACCATGTAGTTTAAACGGGTCAAAAGCCATACGAAGTGTAGTTATACAACTACCATGTATTATATCATTTTTGAGATGATGAAATTTTAGTAATCAAGTTTCAAAACTATTTGTAAGAAATATTGAACATTTGGACAGAATTCTCTTGTGAACACAAACCGACCCATTTAAACACGTACACAAAGTACCCGTTCACCCGTTACCAAACACCCCCCATTTTCCAACTCTACTTACTGCCTTCTGAGACTCGTTTAGTTTGTTCCACTCTTCACCAATCATCCTGCTGATGGCTCTATCCTTGTTAGTGTGAAGTAACTTGAGCCTGGCATGCTGCTCAGCAAAAAAGAAATTATACCCACTTCTATTAGGCTTCGGGCGAGCTGGGTCCCTCTTTTTAATCTCAGATTTCTTCCTACGTCTACGTCTACGCCTAACCGTGGGCGGTCCTTGAGTTGCATCCATAGTTACAACACCCTCATGATTTGGAATTTCATATGGCGAGTTTTGCACAGTTTGATAAAGAACTCCTTGTAGCTTCTCTCCACCTATAGTCACAGTACAAAGATATCCACATTCAAATTTTCCATCAATTATTCCGGTCACTGGTAAACCTATTGGTGCTTCCTGAGAACCTGCATGATCACATTTAACAATTTTGAGTCCTAACAAACATTTAGACTAGAAAAATTTTGACATTTCCAGACCATTAGTTCATTTATGTTTGGATAAACAGATTTATCATTTGATTATTAGGGGGTCAAAAATCAGTCTTGTAGTAAAAGCAAGAAAACTGATCATAAGAGGGCATAACAGAATCACCCTTTATTTAAGTTTGACGTTTTACATTTAAAACTATGAAGAATATACTAGAGAAGATATCGACCTTTCAAAGACGACTCCTCTGTTATCCTCTGCCGCTTGACTGACGCAGGTTGATTTTCTGCTGAAAGAGTTATTTGAGTTTCAGGTATTGGAGGCATGGGTTTATTCACCCAAGATGTTGAAGCGTTGTCAGTTGTTGTGCCCTGCCAAGTATCTAAAGAAATCACTTGTTAAAACAGATATTCAGGAGGACAGAAGTAACAATTACAGGAAAAAATAAAAAGGTAAAGCTGTTTGCACACACCAGTAGGAACAGGAGTCCATGCTTTTGCCTTAAAATAATAAACTTGTTCAAAGTGGTGAATCAGTGACATATAATATTTTCGTAAAATAAAAGAAGCATTTGTAGCAGAGGCTGGAAAGTCGAAGCAATTAGTAACATCCCTCCACTTCTTCTCTTCAAGAACCTGAAATTCAGTTATATCAGAATGTGGAAACAGGTAACCAAATTAGCAAGTTATTTTCCATGAAAATAAGAGGGTGTCGGATGTGCATTTTGAAGGGGAGTGATATTCGTACCACTATCTTTGATTAATGTACCACAATGTACATATTGTATAGCCGACAGTACAAGCCGGTAATGCATAGTTGTGGTACATATATCAAAATAAATGGTACGAATATCACTTCCCCATTTTGAAAGTCAGTGCACTACTATATAAGGATAATCAGTTGGTAATAAAACGAGCAATAGAACATACAGCTTGGATGTGCTTTTACTTTTTGACGTAGTAATTGGTGAAATGACTAAAAAGGCATTTTTACAGAAGAGGGGAAGATTTTGTGAAATGTTAGGACTCTTAAGTTATGCTAGAAAAAACGTGCAGCATGTAGTCAGTTTTGTTGTGGTGGGTATCAGAATATAAGAATCATATACAATCTGTACCAAAATAGATCATCTGTGAGTCTTAGCAGATAATCAGTTACAAAATGCAATTCCAAACATACTTTATGAAGTTTAGGAAAAGAAATAGCAAGAGAAAACAATGGTACCTTTTTAATGCCTCCACGGGAAGTGACTTCCACAAATAAGCGATGCAAGTCTAGATCCCTGCCACCAACGATAGGAATCCTACAACAAACAATGTATAAAAAGAACATCATGCAACTCTAAGTCTTAAGGTCTTAAAAAAACATAATTTTAGGGTGTGTTCCATCATGTGCATTGAAAAGATATTCAATAATCAGCATTCAATAAACGTAACGAAACAGGTAATTTAATTATAATGTTTGGATGGTCTAATTTTATAATAAAGCTATTAACTAAATTTCAGATAATGAGACATTTGAGTGTTTGACAAATATGACTATTTACAGAAGATTTAATAGCTAATATGACTGACCATTGCTGCGGAAAAAGAAGTATGGAAAATATAATGGCAAAATCTTACTTGAACTTGGTCCCCATAGCTGCATGGAATTTCCCAAGAATATCCATGAAAAGTTTAGAACTAGAAAAAACATCTTCATAGTGTGCAATTGGAGGCGGATATGAATAACTCTGCATAGCTTTATCTTTGCTTGTAGCTAAACTTTTGTTGTTATCTGTAGAAGAAAATGCCGCCATTGCCGTTTTCCAACCACCACATCCAGCAACCGAGCCACCCTGATCACCCTTCCCCTATATCAACACAAACTGTTTCTTTACTGAACACACCCAAAACAATAAAACTTCAAATGTTAACACAAAAACATGGGAGAAACAATCACATTTTCATCAAGTCATACTAATCGACACAGAATATATACCAATAGCCGGTTGGGTATCCAAGTCAGGTGCCCATTGACCAATTAATTACCAACTCGAAAAAGGGTGAACTATGTGTGAGTCTGCTGTAAAAAATAATTTACCACACCAAAATGTCCAATAGCCTGAACATGTAACATGGTAACTTTTATCATATAAGTACAAAAGATTTAAAACAAGACCAAGGTCAAACAAAGCAGCTATAAATTCATACCAACTGTTTTCCTTAAGGATAAAAAGGTTTCACAGTCATTTATTCCTTTGAACTGAAATATACATACAGGATATAATAAATAACATCAACAGTAAAGTCCTTTTCAATTCTGAACTAGTTAGTTAAGAGCATCTCCAACGCTAACAAGTTCATAACCACACATCATGTCACATTATTAGCTTTTCATAAATATATCTCTTTCAATAAACTAATCTTCCCAATCCTATAGTAATAACACGTCAGCTTTTTATAAATCTGTTTCTTCCTATAAACTTACATATTCTCAATCCTATAAACTTCTACCTGTTTATATGGGGTTTCATTACATTTTTTATGAATACAAAATGGGTATAAAATGTGATGCAAATTCTCTTTATAAGTTCATAACTTCCAACATTTTTGTATGGACTTTTGATATCAACTTATCACTTCAATGAAAGGTTCATAGCATACAATGCAAATATTATAATTACAGACAATTTTAAAAAAAAAAAGGAGATATGTTTTTAAGGGCTATAACAAAAGGGAATTATTTAGTTAGAATGAAAACAAGAAACAAAAGAAGCCCTATTTTTATTAAAAAGATTTAACATTTGGCAATGAAAACAAATGGGGTTATGTTTATTTCATGTGGGTCATCCTAAGAAATTGATTAAAGTAATGAAATAATGATAATAATATAATAGGAAGAATAGATACATACAGGAATAATAACAAATACGAGTAATAAAGAAAAATATATTACAATAATTTTTTGTTTCAGATGGAATGAAAAAGAATAATGAGAATAAAAAACTTACCAAAGACAGTGACATGGTGTAATTTGCAGAAATGGGATATCAAATATAAAGCTTTTGATTTTTTTTAATAGAATCAAAGTGTTTGTTTGTTTGTTTGTTTGTATGCGTAATGCGTGGTAAATTTATTTTTTTTATATGGATATATAATAAGGTGTATGTATCTGTATATATAGATATATTTAACCATATGATTTGTAGAAATAAGATTTTGTATATTTTTGAATTGAATGATTATTTAGTAGTTTTGTGAGATTACCAATTTGTCCTTCAAATTCAATGGTTTTAAAATATTGGGATTCAAATTGTGGATGAGAAGATTTCGGTTACTTTGGTAAATTTGTTAACCAAGTTATCTCATTTTTTCTTGTTCTTATCACCATTAAATTGATCAAATATTTTAATGCAAAAAATAGGTGCTTATAATAGGCTGTAATTCATCTTGTCCATATAACAACTATTTAGTTCTTTATTTTATTTATCAAGTTCAGTAAGAAAAAAAGAAAAAAAAAATCATATGCATTTAGCCATTTATAACAAAATATGGTAATGTACAGTAATCTCTATTTTAATTTACATTGATATTGATATTGCTTTATAATAACGAGCAATAAAATTTTTTTGACGATTTAGATTTAACTATAAAAATTTTAGTAACAAAAGCATAACACACCAAATTTAAATCATAGAATTCCAAACAATAATTGATTAGTATCAAACTATGTATGAGTCAAACTTACATTCTGTTCTTATCAAGTTATCATAATTTTTAAATGACTTTGCAACATCCTCATCATATATAATTAATTAATTATCTTCTTTACTTAAATCACCTCCAAAAATAATCTTCCCTCCGCTAGCTTTTGCCGCAAGGATGAAAATTCCATCTTGTGAATTTGATAAGTTACTCATATATTATAGAGTTATCGACCTAAATCGTCCATGTGGTTTACCCAAATAATCAAGTTTCGTCCCTACATATTCGAAACGTCAAGGTCCGTCCTTTATAGGAAGATAAGGTAACCATTTAGTCCTTTGACCGTTTGACCGGTTACCCCCCTCCGTTAAGCCCCCCACGTGCCATTCACGTGAGGGGTATGAGAGTAATTTCGCACCCAGCTGCTTCTTTTAATCGACACGAATCGTCCTTGTGGTTTACCCAAATAATCAAGTTTCATCCCTGAAAATCCGAAACCTCAAAGTCAATCCTTTATAGGAGGATAAGGTTCCTATTTGGTCCTTTGACTATATCTAGATCTATATCTATAAAATCCGACCACCATCTATATCCAGATCTATATCTATAAAATCCGACCACCATACCTTGATCGATATCTATATGGAAACGAAGGGGATCCAGTATCTATTGGGTGAATTCCGGTTACCCATTGCATTGCCACCCACGGACGGAACGATCGTGTCTGGCCACCGCGTTGCAGTGTGAATCTTAATGATTTCCGGCGACCCATCATTGGAAAAGAAATAAAGAAAACCCATAACCCATTTTCATGAGATATCAAACATCTCACAAGTTATGTTGCGTATGTATATTTTATGTATATGTTGTATGCATTTAATGTTCACTATATTTCATCGATGAAAACTGGGTAATTGTTTTTGTGATGTATTTTAGGATTAGATATAGGAACATGAAAAGAAAGTAGATATTAGAGAATGGAGATTCTTTGTTTAGTGGAAGACTGGAAGTGAACCACAGGGACGATTTGTCTATAAAGAAGAAAGGGTCAGATGGGTGTGAAATTACACGAATACCCCTCACGTGAATGGCACGTGAAGGGCTTAACGAAGGAGATTAGACGGTCAAATAGTCAAAGGACCAAATAGGAACCTTATCCTCCTATAAAGGATTGACTTTAAGGTTTCGGATTTTCAGGGATGAAACTTGATTATTTGGGTAAACCACAAGGACGATTCGTGTCGATTAAAAGAAGCAGCTGGGTGCGAAATTACTCTCATACCCCTCACGTGAATGGCACGTGGGGGGCTTAACGGAGGGGGGTAACCGGTCAAACGGTCAAAGGACTAAATGGTTACCTTATCTTCCTATAAAGGACGGACCTTGACGTTTCGAATATGTAGGGACGAAACTTGATTATTTGGGTAAACCACATGGACGATTTAGGTCGATAACTCTATATTATATTGAAGTAAATCATAATGTTAGTGGCAAAAAAAAAGTATATTAAATTAAAGTTATAAGAATATAGATTAGAAAGTTTTGATATGATATAAGCAAAATCCAAAGTTTAGTTATCCATCTTTCTTTTAATATACTAACACAGTTGTTCTAATAATTTATCGACCAATCATAACTTTCAATTTTCTCAAGTTGACATTTATTTTCACTTTAATTTACACTTTTTTGTTTTCCATCACAAATTTATAATTTTTAACCAATAATTCAATACAAAAAATAAAAAATAATAGCTAATCTTTATCTAATAGAATAATTGTTAATCTATATCCAATAAATTAATATAGCTAATATATAACCTAACTAGTCCTAATACTCGTACGATGTACGGTAGCTATATAGATTGTATCATAAAGAAATTCGAATATGCCTCATACATGATTCGCGAGTATGAAATAAATTGTGGTAAATCGATGATCGAAACTATATAATAACAAACAGTAATGATAAATATAATATATGTTTAGTTAGAGTTTTGGATTTACCTTAAATTTTTAGAATCACATCAAAATCGAAACTTGTAAGCATAGTGAATGACGTCAAATAGCCTTGTGATTTCGGATCGTAAACTCAAAATTTTTAAGCCTCATGTTAATAAGTAATAGAAGTTGAAAATTTGAGAAAGAAAAAGAGACAATTTATTAATGAGAAAATGATCAATCAAATAAGGCTATAATGTCTTTTGTATTAATAAGCCAAGAGTTAGAGTTTAACTCTAAATCTAATAAGGATATTGAATCTATATACAATTAAAAAAAGCTAATTTATTAAAATAAATAAATTAAAAGGACATGTGTCGATCAAGGATTACGCCACGTGTCGTTTCAAGAACATCTCAATCCTGTTTTAGTTTATTGGTAGATACTACTATAGTTATTATAAATACAAAATTAATTAAATAAAATTCGATGTAAATATATTAAGATTTTAAGAATATTTGCACTATTATCTTTTTTTGAAGTTTTTTTAGTAATTTTCGTAACACGTATAAAAGAAAAGCACATGAAAATGTCATCTTTATAGAAAACACCTATAACATTGACACATTTTAATTGAAATATTTAAAATATGTTTTATCTAACATATATAGATCAATTTTTCATTAATATTGTCGTAACACCCGTATATTGGACATGGGTTTAAATCTAGTTAAAAACTATTAAAGAATCCGATGATCTAGACGTTCCGGTCATCGTTATGAAATTGGTGGTGATATGTAAACATGTGTTGCAAAATCATATGCACAACATTAAATACAAAATTAATTAAATAAAATTCGATGTAAATATATTAAGATTTTAAGAATATTTGCACTATTATCTTTTTTTGAAGTTTTTTTAGTAATTTTCGTAACACGTATAAAAGAAAAGCACATGAAAATGTCATCTTTATAGAAAACACCTATAACATTGACACATTTTAATTGAAATATTTAAAATATGTTTTATCTAACATATATAGATCAATTTTTCATTAATATTGTCGTAACACCCGTATATTGGACATGGGTTTAAATCTAGTTAAAAACTATTAAAGAATCCGATGATCTAGACGTTCCGGTCATCGTTATGAAATTGGTGGTGATATGTAAACATGTGTTGCAAAATCATATGCACAACATTAAATACAATTTCGTGACATGCGAATAAAAGTATGTGAATACATATATTATCGCCTCGCTTTAAAATATGTATATACTAGTCTTCAGGTCCGTCTGATGGACGGTAGTCTCAAAATATATATATATATATATATATATATATATATAGGAATGGGTTATTTATAGTACAAGCATTAAAAAAAAGTACAAAAAGTACATGTGTAAGTTAACTTACTTCATTCTTCTCCGGCGAGACTGCCGCCGCCAACCACCACCATGATCATCTCCGACCACCACCATGATCCTCCGGCGAGACATGTGTAAGTTAACTTTCCGGCGAGAATCAGGTTCGTTTTCGGGTGGATACGGTACGGGCCAGAGGCCCTTATCCGTTCTAAACTGACCGTCAAGGGACGCATATGAGAATCGTATGGATTTGATGGGCGGCGATCCAAGAAATGGTGACGGTTTGCTACGGTACGGGCGAAGTCCTTGCTGCCGGCGCCGTGGTTGGGGTGGTCGGAGATGATGGTGGCTGGTGGTGGTTGTCTCGCAAAGGAAAAAACCTAGAAATTTTAAACCCTAAAATGCTAAAAAAGTTGTACTTACACATGTGTAAGTCTCGCCGGAGATGGTCGTCGTCGCCGGAGGATCATGGTGGTGGTCGGAGATGATCATGGTGGTGGTGGTGGTGGTGGTGTCGGAGATGGAAGGAAGAAGAAGTAAGTTAACTTACACATGTACTTTTTGTACTTTTTTTAATGCTTGTACTATAATTATCTTTCCCCTATATATATATATATATATATATGAAAGGTAAAATCAAAATAATAATAATCAAAAACAGGTGAAAAATAATAAATAACAAAAACAGGTGAAAAATAAAAATATGAACAAAACAAATTTAAAAGAATAAACCCTTTTGTAGTAGAAGAAGAAGTCATAATCAAACTACAATTGACAACAAACTAAATTAAAAGAGATAAAAAATAACAATAACATAACAATTCTGGAGATGGTCGCCGTCGCCGAGAGATCATGGTGGTGGTCGGAGATGATCATGGTGGTGGTCGGAGATGATCATGGTGGTGGTCGGAGATGATATGGTGGTGGTGGTCGGAGATGATCATGGTGGTGGTCGGAGATGATCATGGTGGTGGTGGTGGTCGGAGATGATCATGGTGGTGGTCGAAGATGATCATGGTGGTGGTCGGAGATGATCATGGTGGTGGTCGGAGATGATCATGGTGGTGGTCGGAGATGATCATGGTGGTGGTCGGAGATGATCATGGTGGTGGTCGGAGATGATCATGGTGGTGGTCGGAGATGATCATGGTGGTGGTCGGAGATGATCATGGTGGTGGTCGGAGATGATCATGGTGGTGGTCGGAGATGATCATGGTGGTGGTCGGAGATGATCATGTGGTGGTGGTCGGAGATGATCATGGTGGTGGTCGGAGATGATCATGGTGGTGGTCGGAGATGATCATGGTGGTGGTGGTGGTCGGAGATGATCATGGTGGTGGTCGGAGATGATCATGGTGGTGGTCGGAGATGATCATGGTGGTGGTGGTGGTGGTGGTGGTGGTGGTCGGAGATGATCATGGTGGTGGTCGGAGATGATCATGGTGGTGGTCGGAGATGATCATGGTGGTGGTCGGAGATGATCATGGTGGTGGTCGGAGATGATCATGGTGGTGGTCGGAGATGATCATGGTGGTGGTGGTGGTGGTCGGAGATGATATGGTGGTGTCGGAGAGATCATGGTGGTGGTCGGAGATGATCATGGTGGTGGTGGTCGGAGATGATCATGGTGGTGGTCGGAGATGATCATGGTGGTGGTCGGAGATGATCATGGTGGTGGTCGGAGATGATCATGGTGGTGGTCGGAGATGATCATGGTGGTGGTCGGAGATGATCATGGTGGTGGTCGGAGATGATCATGGTGGTGGTCGGAGATGATCATGGTGTGGTGGTCGGAGATGATCATGGTGGTGGTCGGAGATGATCATGGTGGTGGTCGGAGATGATCATGGTGGTGGTCGGAGATGATCATGGTGGTGGTGGTGGTGGTGGTGGTGGTCGGAGATGATCATGGTGGTGGTCGGAGATGATCATGGTGGTGGTCGGAGATGATCATGGTGGTGGTGGTGGTGGTTGGGGTGGTCGGCGATGATGGTGGCTGGTGGTGGTTGTCTCGCAAAGGAAAAAACCTAGAAATTTTAAACCCTAAAATGCTAAAAAAGTTGTACTTACACATGTGTAAGTCTCGCCGGAGATGGTCGTCGTCGCCGGAGGATCATGGTGGTGGTCGGAGATGATCATGGTGGTGGTGGTGGTGGTGGTGGTCGGAGATGGAAGGAAGAAGGAAGTAAGTTAACTTACACATGTACTTTTTGTACTTTTTTTAATGCTTGTACTATAATTATCTTTCCCCTATATATATATATATATATATATGAAAGGTAAAATCAAAATAATAAATAACAAAAACAGGTGAAAAATAAAAATATGAACAAAACAAATTTAAAAGAATAAACCCTTTTGTAGTAGAAGAAGAAGTCATAATCAAACTACAATTGACAACAAACTAAATTAAAAGAGATAAAAAATAACAATAACATAACAATTCAATATCAAATAATAAATATAAGTCCCAAATATAGATGGTTAATACCCGACTGACAAGTAATTCTAACTGGAAGATGACCAGTTCAGAATACGATCCAGATATGGATGAACAATACGATAAAGATACTGAAAGTAAATGCAAGAAACAATAAGGGCTGAAACTATATAAATAATATGTATAGATCAAGTATGTAGCATTGAGACACAATGTATTTTTCAAGGTATTTGATTTATTGATATATAAACAAATACAAAGGTTGTTGCGGAACAAAGATAAACACCCAAGTGTAAATATCTAAACAACCTAGAAATACAAGTGATCTAATAACTTGGAAATACTCGTAAGGATTACTTAGAGTATATCTCACAAGTTGCAATGCAAAGGTTTCAAGCCATTTGTAAGTTGTGAGAAGACTTATATTTATAGACCTAAGTCCATGATGACGTGGACCAGATCGTACAAATATGGTTGGGAGTATTTAAGGAATTAAAGCTAATTCCTTACATACGTACTTTTAAGGTTTAAATATATAAGTCGTTGATGTGACTTATCAAACCTTATTCCCAACCTTTACTTTACCTTGTACTTTAATTAATAGTTAAATCTATTAACCGGGTAAAGATATGTAAAGTAAAAAGTCTTCCTCGTAATCAGTGTAAAAGTGTGTAAGTACTTTTATACTGAGATGCTTCAGTCTTCGATCAGGTATAATCAGTTTCTGAGCTCCACATCTGAACTGATTCTTATTCTTCAGACTTCAGTCTTTGACTTCATTCTGAACGGTATTCTGATACGTTGATCTGAACTGAAGTGAAGCTTCAGTGAACAAATTCTGAGCGACCTCAGAATTCTATACAAGTATTCTTCACTGAGCTTCAGCTATTTCTGAACAAATTATACTTGGTCGATTTTCGACCTAACAATAAACAAACACGAACAAAATACCGAAATAAAATAAAAGTGATATATAAAAAAACCGTATGTTTTTTTCTGAGAAATTTACTTAACTTGATTTGTTTATTAATGAATAATATGAATGAGAATGATTAATAAAAATTTAGGTTGTATATATAATAATTTATTGAGAGAGTTTTAAGGATATTATATATCTTTAAAATTTAAAAAAATTTTGATAGAAAAAGATTTATGATAGAGTTTTAAATATAATTATCTATTTAATAAGTAAATAAAAAATAAAAAAAATCTAGAAAAAAGGAGAGAGCTCTAGAGTAATTAGGATAGATTTTTAGGCCTAAAAAGAGCTTTAAGGATGACAAGTGTAACCCCAAGCTCCTCTTTTAATTTTAGTATAGATAAGGTACCTAATTGAAAAAAGAGAAAATGTTACAAATGGTCCATGTGGTTTATCATATTATTAAGTTGCCCCTATCCTTTTTTTTCGTTGCAAACAATCCTTTGTTTTTTCATTCTCATTGCCAGCAGTCCCTGACACTAACAGTCGTTAGTTTAAGACCGTTAAGGAAGGTATAATCGTCCACTTACATAAAAACACACCCCTCTTCTTCCTCCTTCTTCCTCCTCATTTTTCTTCCTTCTTTCCGGCCACCACCACCCCAAAATCCGGCCAAACATATTTTTTTTCCAAGATCTATTAATCCTTATATTTTATTCATTCTTAATTTCACAAATCTTAAATAAAAATTCCCCAAATTTTCTTATTCTTTCCATTATAATTTTATACATACATACATACTCAATTTTTCTTTTTCTTCTATCTTCATCTTCTTCAAACAAACATAACCATTAGTTCATCTATATCTACCTAAATCACAAATCATAAATCTGACAATAATTAACAAAATAATATATATAGTATTAATATTAATAATAGTATTAATAATAATATAGAGATAACACACACTACTGGTTAAGTCGGGGGTTTGCACGTGAAGTGTTTAAACGGTCAAAATTAACGAATGTTAGTGTCAGGGACTGTTTGCAATGTGAATGAAAAACCAAAGGACTATTTGCAACGAAAAAAAAAGGATAGAGGGCAACTTAATAATATGAAGAACCACAGGGACCATTTGTGACATTTTCTCTTGAAAAAAAAAAATTGGATATCAATAAATCACCTTTTCTGCAAAGCAAGTTAAAAAGTTTATCTTCAATAACTTCAAAATAAAAGGCAACCAAAATTAGAATAACTTTCTGTTATGCATCCAAGTTTCATTTTTTTTAACAGCAAACCCTTTAACCTCAAATACTCTGACTATTGTTTTTCACCCTGGTTTCGTTGAGGTTTAAATTAAAATACTCTGACTATTGTTTTTCACCCTGGTTTCGTTGAGGTTTAAATTAAAATATCATTTATTTTATCATTGTTAAAAAATAATAAACGGATAAGGTTTTATTATTCAGGTTTTTCAAGGAAGACTCGTCTAGATTTTCTCCGGAACATGAAATTAAATAGGCGCCGCATACGGAGTATCCAAAATCATATTAGTTGGTCGTTCAGAAAATAAAAGAAGACGGGTCTTTTAAATTTAAGGGAAAATATCATATATGCCACTATTAAGCTCTTAAATATCAAATTTATCCAATTAATTTTTGAAATATCAAAAAAGCCATTATTAAGATTTAAATATATCATAATTACCCAAATAATTAAATTTAATCAATTTAAAACATTAAAACTCTTAAAATTAGAGTTAATTGCAGGATTCGTCCATGTGGTTTACCCATTTTCGTGGTTTACATCCTTGCTTAAAATTTTTAAACAAATACATCCAAACTAGTCAGATTCTTTGCACTTTACGTCCCTGTGGCTAATGGCGTTAATATATATCCGTTAAGTCGTGGCACGTGCCCCACATGTGAGGGCAGTTTCGTAATCTCCCCACCCGAGCAGGGATGTAAACCACAAAAATGGGTAAACCACAGGGACGAATCCTGCAATTAACTCTATATGAATTTTTTTTCAAATTTTAGTAATTATCTAATATCTAAATATTCTAATCATTTTTTTCGTACAAAAAACTATAAATTATGAAAAGTAAAACTGCTCAAAAACGATTATGGTTTTAATTCGGGTAAAGTTTATTCAAAACATATATCTTGTATATTTCGTTTCAATATGTTCTGGGATTTTATGATAAATTATAGAAAAATGTCTAACTAAATAAATTGATAACATATAAACAGTTATATAATAGCATGTTTAATATATATCCGTTAAGTCGTGGCACGTGCCCCACATGTGAGGGCAGTTTCGTAATCTCCCACCCGAGCAGGGATGTAAACCACAAAAATGGGTAAACCACAGGGACGAATCCTGCAATTAACTCTATATGAATTTCTTTTTCAAATTTAGTAATTATCTTATATTTAAATATTCTAATCATTTTTTTCGTACAAAAAACTATAAATTATGAAAAGTAAAACTGCTCAAAAACGATTATGGTTTTAATTCGGGTAAAGTTTATTCAAAACATATATCTTGTATATTTCGTTTCAATATGTTCTGGGATTTTATGATAAATTATAGAAAATTGTCTAACTAAATAAATTGATAACATATAAACAGTTATATAATGCATGTTAAAATATATCCGTTAAGTCGTGGCACGTGCCCCACATGTGAGGGCAGTTTCGTAATCTTCCCACCTGACCAGGGATGTGAACCACAAAAATGGGTAAACCACAGGGACCATTTGTGACATTTTCTCTTGAAAAAAAAAAATTGGATATCAATAAATCACCTTTTCTGCAAAGCAAGTTAAAAAGTTTATCTTCAATAACTTCAAAATAAAAGGCAACCAAAATTAGAATAACTTTCTGTTATGCATCCAAGTTTCATTTTTTTTAACAGCAAACCCTTTAACCTCAAATACTCTGACTATTGTTTTTCACCCTGGTTTCGTTGAGGTTTAAATTAAAATATCATTATTAAGATTTAAATATATCATAATTACCCAAATAATTAAATTTAATCAATTTAATAACATTAAAACTCTTAATATTATTTATAGAGTTAATTGCAGGATTCGTCCATGTGGTTTACCCATTTTCGTGGTTTACATCCTTGCTTAAAATTTTTAAACAAATACATCCAAACTAGTCAGATTCTTTGCACTTTACGTCCCTGTGGCTAATGGCGTTAATATATATCCGTTAAGTCGTGGCACGTGCCCCACATGTGAGGGCAGTTTCGTAATCTCCCCACCCGAGCAGGGATGTAAACCACAAAAATGGGTAAACCACAGGGACGAATCCTGCAATTAACTCTATATGAATTTTTTTTCAAATTTTAGTAATTATCTTATATTAAATATTCTAATCATTTTTTTCGTACAAAAAACTATAAATTATGAAAAGTAAAACTGACTCAAAAACGATTATGGTTTTAATTCGGGTAAAGTTTATTCAAAACATATATCTTGTATATTTCGTTTCAATATGTTCTGGGATTTTATGATAAATTATAGAAAAATGTCTAACTAAATAAATTGATAACATATAAACAGTTATATAATAGCATGTTTAAAAATATTCAATATCACCATACAATGATGAAAAAAATATTATCTGTTATTGAAAAACATAAAAAGATAAATCAAACAAAATATAATCAATGAATAATATAAAGAAAAACTTTGGTAAAAGAAAAAAATATATATATATATAACTTATACGTATGTAAAAATTTACATTTAATCAAAAAGTATATGTGTATCTAAAAAAACATCAAGTATAGAGCATAAGTTGAACTTCTAGCTAAAAGTAAATGTCAAACCTTGGGGTTCTTCTCTCCGAATACTTGTAACGGCCCATGGTCAACATCTCGTTGTCTAGGGTACGACAAGACTTCACAATTATACGGTGAAGTTTCTCTGATGTCGTGTTCCGATTGAATGTTCGGAAAAAAAAATCAAAATCACATAAATAACTAAAATATCAGCTTTGTTTATACTACATAAACAAATCAGATCGGTAAATAAATTATCATCTTGAAAAAAACCTTATACGATTATACTTGAAATAATGTCACTTTTAAACAAATATAATAAAATGAATATCAAAAATTTAAAACACAATCAAAACATATATAAGAATAAACTTTACCCAAATTAAAACCATAATCGTTTTTGAGCAAGTTTACTTTTCATAATTTATAGATTTTGTACGAAAAAAATGATTAGAATATTTAGATATTAGATAGTTACTAAAATTTCATATAGAGTTAATTGCAGAATTCGTCCATGTGGTTTACCTATTTTTGTGGTTTACATCCCTGCTCGAGTGGGGAGATTACGAAACTGCCCTCACATGTGGGCACGTGCCACGACTTAACAGATATATATTAACGCCATTAGCCACAGGGACGTAAAGTGCAAAGAATCTGACTAGTTTGGATGTATTTGTTTAAAAATTTCAAGCAGGGATGTAAACCACGAAAATGGGTAAACCACAGGGACGAATCCTGCAATTAACTCTTATTTATATGTATAAAGTTGTATGTTTTAATAAACTTGTTAGGAATTTGATATATTACCGAAAAATAAACTTGTTAGGAATTTGATATTACCAAAAATAAACTTGTTCGAAAAACATAATTACCATGTATGGTATTTTAGTTCTCTATGTAACATATTAAACATATATGTATAAAGTTGGTGGATTAATAAATATATAGTTTATTTTAATATAGATGTTAATAGATTTTTTTTATATATTTTTGATATATCTAGTAATATAGCTTGTTTTTTTAAAGACGTGAATATAAATTATTATGTATTTGATTACCATCATCAATTGAAGCATTCACAAATTTTAGAATATTTTTGTAGAAATATGTTTTTAATAATTTAATTATCAATAATCATGAAAAGCTAAAATATGTTAATAGTTATATTTAAATTAAGTATTTATTAAGATTCATTCTTTAGTGATGGATTACAAAAACGTATAAATTAATAAAAATTTTCTACAATTATTAATAGTAATATAACTTTTTTTTGGTCCATATTTTCGAATTTATAATTTTAACTATGATACATGTAAATTTAATTTTAAGGGTTAATTAAGTTTATTAATTAGTTAATAAGTGGTTAGGTCAATAGTTTTTTAGTATATACAAAAAAAGATAAAAAAAAATGATGATGTGTATTATTAAGAGTTAATTGCAAGATTGGTCCCTATGGTTTTTACATTTTAGCAATGAGGGTCCCTTTTCGTGTTAATTAGCAATGAGGGTCCCTTCTATTTTTTGTGAAAAGACGGTATTGCCCCTGTACGTGATGGCCACGTGCAGACTTGACGACTCTCACTAACGGTCCTGTTAAAAAGGACCAATTTTGCAAAAAATTCTCAAAATAAGGACCCTCATTGCAACGATAGTTGAAAAGGGACCCCCATTGCTAAAGTGTGTAAACCACAGGGACCAATTTTGCAATTAACTCTTAAAATTATTATATGGCATTTCTAATTTACAATGATACCCTCTTTTATTTAACTCTCAATCACACTATGCAAATTGTTTACACATATAACGGACTAATCAAAACAACACTATCTTAATCAATATTTTTGAAGCATCTATAAGCACAAAATGCAAGGTAATAGACTCAAAATCTCAAATGACATCAAATTAACCAACACAGCAGTACAACACCTCTACATTATAACATAACCAGACATGAACCTCCACATTTGTGAGACAATTTTTGGGGATGGTACAAACTGTAAGTTAGTTAAAGAAAACTCATTATAAAAAGTTAGATGCTACTGGCTTTGCAAAAAAGAAAAGCTATATGGATTGTAGTGTAACAATCAACAAGGTAAAGGAGAAACATTTTTTTTAGAACGGGTAAAGGAGAAACATTAAACTTTTATATTGGACCTTCTTACATATTTATGAGAACAATGATCTCACAAATGCAATACAAAATTAAAAAGTAGAACAAAAAAGGGTGATCTGACATATGCAAAACAAAAAAACCACATACTAAGTGTGATGAATAAAAGAGGGTATAATTGTGAATTGAAAATGTCATATAATAATTTTAAGGATTTTAATGTTATCTATTGATTAAATTAAACTATTTGGGTAATTATGATATTTTTAAATCTTAATAGTGAGATTTTTGATATTTCAAAAATTAATTGGAGAAATATGATATTTGGAAGCTTAGTAGTGGGATATATGAAATTTTTTCTTTATTTAACTCAAATGCACCAGCCACCTTAAGAGTTGTTTAGGTAAAAATTAAAAAGTAAACAGAAAAAAAGAATAGGTACAGAAAAATGTTTCAAAAGCCAAGTACAAACATTTAAATTTTTATGTAAATGTTACGCCATAATATACCTAAGCGTATGCATATCGTTATGTGCATAGAATGATTATGTTTCTATGTTTTATGCATGTACACTTACGCTGTCAAGGAGCCGAGCTATAACGTTATAGGCTTGACTAGTTTGACAATTATTCAAACTCTATTTCGAATATTTAGTTATTATTCAAGCTCGAACTCACTTATATCTTCTAGCATTATTTAGTTACTTTGCAAGCCTCGAACTTAATAACCTCTCTAATTAATCGAACTCGAGCTCAAATAATTTCATTTATAGCTATGAATAAACTAATTTTATAGCTAAAAAACTTTTACCATGCTAGCCGGGCCCGTATGACTCGTGGAACTAGAAATCGAATAATTAAAGGTACTTTCAAACGAGCCTAGTCAAATATTAATATATTAAGATCGACTTTGAAACTAATCAAGTTTGTGTTCGTATTCGACAGGGGTTCAAAAGCTACTATGCTCAAACTCGAGTTAAACGAGATCGCACTCAAGCAGCTTGTTAAAAATTCTTTAACTCTTTTGCACCCTACTGGAGCTGGATAATCTATAATGATTTATCCTCCATAGATGTATGTATATATGTATAACAGAATAGATTCATGCAAAACATTCTTGTATAATCTTGTGTGACCCAAATGAAATTTGTGGGAAATGAAAATGGAGAACCCAATGCGTGGCCCACAGATGAAGTTTGTGGAGATTGAAAATCCCAGTGCGTGGCCCAAATGGAGCAAATCCCAATCATGCAGATGCAGGTTTCTGCCACAGAGCTCAATAGTAAACTAAAAACCATGACTCTAGTCCTTGTACAGTTGTACACACATCAGATGCGATCCAGAGTTTAAGTTTGACTTTTAAAGGTCAAAAAATGGAAAATTGACACTGAACATGTAATATTTGTGCATTTCTGTAAGGTTTATCCCAAAACACATGCTACTGCAGCTGAATCTAATATCACAACATAATACGAAATTACAAACTCTATATACCAACACTACCAGGTTGTTTTTGACATCCTTCCTCTGTTTCATTGGTGGCCATTTCAATAACTTTTTGTTGGTGGACCTATAGAAGCACTTCGACAACGTCTTTTCTTTGTCAAACCCTGCAAAATCATCATGTCGTCATAACTAATATATTTCAATGTCTTCTTCAATATACGAGGGAGTTGAGGAATTTCGTACTCCACAAAATAATAAACAATGACCAAAATGTCTCCAATATCTGGCCTAAGACATACCGCATGGAAAGGGCAACATAATCTCAAAATTTTTCCAAGAATCGAGTATTTATATAAGGGATAACTGCATAACATAGAAACGAACTTTGATCGAATTCACGTAATTAGCAATATCTTATAAACGCTTTACTTTTTAGGAACCAACTTACAACTATTGTCAAAATTAGCAACAGTTTACCTGGAAACCTGTTCTACAGGTTATTTTACTGTTTTCAATATTAATTAAATACAAATATAATCCTTGTGGTTTGTTTATTTATACAAATTATGTCCTTTTTCATCTATCATCATCATCATCATAATCTCAAACCCTAACTAAATCAAATTTTTTTTTTCCCAAATCACCATACAAATTATATCCATTTATATTTCCAAAACAAAACCAAAAATGATATTCCCAGATCACCATATACATCCCAAATTCAAACTTTCTAAAAAATCAAAAACAAGCTATGAAACAAAAGCTCATAATTTATACACATCACTAAAGTTAGTCAGAAAAGCCAAAGAAACACTCACCACTTCGACTCTAATGAACCTATCTCTATATAAATTAATAACAATATTATTATTATAACAAAAATAAACCACCACCACCACTATGGATCTATTTGAATCCATCCTTTATTTGCAGATCTTGTTTATAATGATCTTCTCCCCATTCTCATCACAAAACCTGATACAGATACTATATTTTCATGTTTGAGGCTAGATCGGGTTTTATAGATATAGATCTGGATATAGATATCGACCCGAATTTTGGCCGGAAAACCCACCGTCACTCAAACCACCACCGCACAAAAAACGATCTCATGGATGATGAATCTCGAATGACAGATATCATGGATGATGTAACAGTTGTAACTCAAAGGAAGGCACATGTCGGTGATGTAAATCGAAGGGCAAATTTCATGGATGATGATGATCTGATCGAGAGTTGGTGGCCGGCAATGTGATAATTTAGTTTCTTTTAATCTTACTTTGTTGGATTAGAGCGAAAAATGGATACACAGATGTTCACTTAATCTACTACAAATTATTGCATCCTTAAAGAGAGTTGAAAAATTTCTAAAGGAGGTGATATGTATTACAATAAAAGAGGTGATTTATGTTTATTAAAGTGGTTTTATCATGTAATATATGCATGTATATCTGGAAATGATAAATACATTTAGTTAAGGTTTAAGATGATGATAATTGATGAAAAAGGTCTTAAGTTGTAAAAATAAACAAACCACAAGGATTATTTTTGCATTTAATTCTATTAAAAACAATAAAATAACCTGTAAAGCCGGTTTCCAGGTAAACAGTTGCTAATTTTAACAATAATTGTAAGTTGGTTTCTAAAAAGTAAAGTGTTTATTCCGCTAATTACGTGAATTCGACCAAAGTTCGTTTCTATTTTCTGCAGTTATCCCTTTATATAACCCAACATACTTGGCAGATACAAAAATACATTAAGAAATTACATTAAGCAGTTAAGCCTCACCATTCTTTAGTTTGGGTAAGCTTATCGGTTTATACTTTATAGTGTCTTCAAAACATAACAAACTCAAAAACCGATGTGAAAAGGCTTGTAAAAGATGAGCTTATTGTTCCTATTGTGTTCTAAAAATGAGAAGCTGTGAAAGTAAGCTCTTTTCCATAAGTAGCATTCACACTAGCTAATGATACTAGTGTTCAAAGAATAGAATAGGATAAGCCGTATAAATAAGCTTAGCCAATCACGGTGCATATATTAGTTCAAACAATCTAGGACGTAACTGTAAGATTTAACTGAAGACCAGCGTTGCCCCTTCCATATACCAACTCTCATATTCTTATGCAATTTTAGTTTGGAAAAATAACTCACGTATAATGTCAACAGCCCAAAGCATAAAGTTATATAGTTGGGACAACATTACATAAGCCAAAATCAACAAAAGTTGTCAGCCAATGTTAATTAAGTTGACACTTGAAAATAACATTATCAGATCACTAGTGATAGGTAGTAGTCAAGGTTTTTTATATTAAGACATACTTCGAATAAAGACTGGATAGGCTCTGATACGCGTTCCTATGTCTATATGGTATATGACAAGAAGTTTTGATCATCAAGACAATCAACCTAATTATTCATCTAACTCAAAGGGGTTGTTTGGCTCACAGAATCTATGTGAATTTGTTGGAATAAAATTTGAATTTTATTGCTTGTCATGTTAGGTTAACATATAATATTTTAAATTCCTTTCCACTAAATACCTTTATAATCATTGAACCAAACGGCCCCTAAGTCTCCAACTTTTCAACTAGAACATTACAGATCAACCAGGAGAGGAAAATATCTGTCTAAACTCTAAAGATACATAAACTGATAAACAGGCACATGGTAATAAATTCAGTAGCGGATCCAGAAATATGTAACAGGGTATGCAAGTTTATGTCTATTTTTACGAACCAAATTTTTTTTTAAGTGTTCTTGTTCGGGCTTTCGGTACGTTTAGGATTTCGGGTCGGTTTCTTTTTTCCGATAAACACCTTAACCAAGAACACGCTAAGTACATTTAAACTAAACAAGTAGTGCCAATGTGGACCTGAAGTAGCCCATTTGGTTGATGCTTATGTGTCTTGGGAAGAAGAACAGGGTTCAAACCGTGGCATAGGCCTTTCGGATAATTTTAGAAGAGTAAAATTTGGTGTCATAATCAGTTGTTAAAAAAAAAACACATTAAGTCCTATGTTAGCGGAGGGGATAGAAAATTTATATTACAGCCAGTCCATAGTCACACAATTCGGTGAACTACCTACGAATTTCGAATTGGTTCGTGCGAACCAGAATAGGAACCGGAATCCAGTCTTATTAAGAGTACTTTGAGAAAGATGTATGTTTACAAGAATATCTTATTTACACATAGGATATTCATATATTAAAGTTTCATAACCAATTGATCATAGATCAACTGGTACCGCCACCATGTGACCACATGGGCACACAGATGAAGGCTGCAAGTCACAAGTTCAAATCTTGCCAAAGGCAAGTGGCGAAACTATATCTTGTGACCCATGTGTGAGAATGGTGAGTCACTGGGCATGAGTTCTATGCGGTGTGCGCTCTGGTACCAAGACGGTACATGGGACCAGAGGGTTCCCACCCATTTACCCCCTTCTTGAACTCTTCCCCTTTTTGTTTTGTTAAAGTTTCATAGTTCAATTATAAGAATCTGGTTAATGGTTATATTGGCTACAACACAGTGTAAAGGTATAATAAATAGATAAATACTGGGAAATGGGGACTTTTGACATCTTGATATAAGAGAAGGAAAAACAAATTGCTTTCTAGATGGTTTATTTGAGCACGCACTCTATTATTTTAGACTATGCACCATAGCTTATCGTGCCTAATAATAGAATATTTGAAATTTATTTAACACTACTAGGAAGCTTTACAGGGTATGCAATTGCATACCCTTTGCTTGCTGTGTGTCCGCCACTTGGTATGGTCTACTAATGATCATACTAAAGTGTCTGGCAGCATCTGATTTACCACCAGAATACAGAAAGCGTCGAACATGTATAGATTTACTAAATCTCCTTTGGCATAGAGAGAAACTGTCAAGGGTTCTAACAAGAGAAACTATAAATAATTTTCAAGACAAATAAAGCTTCATAAGGAAAGTTATGTCATAAAAGGGATAGTTAATATCAGCTATTGAAAAAAAAGGGTAGATTGATGAGAACCCTTTGGTCCCATGTACCGCATTGGTACCTCATAACCACCATGCTAGGATAGTATTGAGGTTAACTACCATTTCAATTCTCCCAAAGGCTTTGCCTTTGGCGAGGATCGAACCTAGGTGGCCCCTAAGAAATGGCGGCATGGTGGCCAACCCACCTAAGTGGATTGGTTAATATCAGCTATTGATGAACTTCAATATGATGTATATGCAAAAAAAATAAAATAATAATAATAATAAAAAATAGAAGCAAAAAAATAGAAGCAAAAAGTCATATAACTTCATACCTTAGCAGAAGCAAGAGGGAGAGAAGCTTGTCGGGTCGTACGGGGTTCAGTAAGCATTCTGATCTCCTGAAGCTGTCGTGCAATATCCTCCAACAGTTGCAACTGTAAGCTTTCTTTTTCACGATTATCAATAGAAAAATTAAGTTTTTCTCTCCCATCTTGTACTATCCTCAACCTTTCCCTCAACCACTCGACTTCAGTATCGAGTCGTGTTCTTTCATTATCCAATGCTGATGTGGAATTCCGTCTTAAACTACTCTTTGAGCTCACAGGTGGTAACCCAGCACTCATCTCTAAACCACTCCGGCTCTGGTCAGTTTTCCTTCTACTTCTACTTGACTTTTCAGTTGACTTAGGCTCGTTATCAATCACATGAACATCATACACAGGTGAATCCGCTTCATGAGATGTATCACCAGCCTTCATTTCCAAACCTTTTTCTTCTTCTCTAACGATAGCTATTGTTCTCTCAGGCTCGTCTTGCTTTGAAAAGTCAACATCTTCAAACAATCTTGCATTCTTCCTAAATCTAGTAGAAATGCTAGGATCATTGGTGAAATCTTGGTTATTGTCACCAAAAACTTGATCATTTTCTACATGAACCATCTGTCTATATGCTTCGACTTCCTTTTCCAAGAAATGTTTCTCCCTTTCCCTCCTCAAAACAATTTCTTTCAATATATTCATTTCTTCTTCATCATAAGCTGACTTCTCTTCAATCATTCTCTGATACTGACGTGACTCCATTTCAATAGACGCCTTTTCTTCTTGTAATCGAAGAATCATTGACATCGCCTCATCAGCAGCAGTAGCAGAAGCACTTCTTTCCTTATCAAGTTCAATATAAAGTGCAGCTCGAGCAGCTTGTGATTCTTCCAGTTCTCGTGTCAATAACACAATCAAGTTGTCCTTATCAGCTTCATTTGCAGGAATCCTTTTGAGGACATCTGATTTCACCACCATAGGAGTCTCTCCCTCAACTAAAACAAACCACAAAACATATTAAGCATGATAATCAATAAATAAAGTAGAAAAGGACTTCTGCCATAGAAGAGTAACATACGTGGGTTGGTGATCTATTTTGGAAATTGTACTCAAAGATTTAGTAATTATACTTAAAGGAGATTAACTAATTTGGGCATTTGATTACCTGAAAACCAGTTTCATGCTGATGTCGCATATTGACGAATGAGGCGGCTAATCACTATATTACCAAACGCGCCAATTTAGAAAGAAGTATAATTACCAAACTTATCAAACCTGGCTCATTTATCGATGATATACGGGCTATAATGTTTCCTATTCAATTTAACAAACTTCATTTTAAAATCAAGGATATTTACCAGCTAGCTCATGTTTTGAATAATGTACTACCAGCTATGATATTGCCTAACCAGCCCATTTCAAAAGAGTAGTATAATTACCAAAACAGACCATCAAACCTAACAACAACTACATCCAATCCTATGTAAATGTGGGGTATGGGATAGGTCAAATGTTGACAGTCATAACCTTACTCATACGTAAAGAGACCGCTTCTGGAAGAACACCAACATAAGTACATTGCTATTATATGACTTTTAGCTAAAAGAAATAAAGAACTAAATACTTACAATCACAACTCCCTTCAAGTCCTCCACTAGTCCCAATCTCATTATTACTTTGTTGATCAACACAAGTCACCCAATTCGTAGAAGACGATACAGAAGACCTTCTCCCACTATCAAAACTACCCTTCCTCCTACGCCGAAACCCACCTCTCAATCTATAATTCAACCCTCCTTTTCCTTTCACATCAAACCTTTTCTCCTTATCCACCCTCCCTCCAACCTCATCACTCTCATTTCCAACAACTTTTCGAGCATCCGATTTCGAACTACACGATGCTTCACCTTCCAACTCTCTAACCCCATCATTTCTTTCCAAATTCAAACCAATATTATCATTATTTGGATTACCATTTTGAACTCTATAGAAAAGGGTATCAAAAGGGAACTTTCTAGCAGCAGAAAACTGAACAGCGGATACTTTATCAGTTGGATAATCAACAAGTAAAGACTTAAATTCAGAATTAACATTTTGATCAAGATTATTACCAAGTATGCTTATACCAAAGAAGCTAAGAAATTTAATACAAATAAATGCCATAATTGATCCAAATAGTAACAAAAAAGCTACATATAAATCAAGAAATGCACCAATTAAAGCATTCAACGTCCAAAACCTTGTAGATTGCCTGTTCATATTTTTTAGGGTTTTATAAATGATCAGGATTTTATGTGTTTTGATTGATTTGTTGACAAAGTGAGTGAATTTAATTATGGAATGTAAATTTTAGAAACACCCACATGGGAATTCAAGAGATTGGGTTGGATTTGAAGATATATAGATATAGATACGGTGTACGTATAGGTGTGTTTTGTTTGCTAGATGTTTATTTTGAAAAAAGTGATATGATAATGAGAATGATGATTTTGTTTGTGAGTGAAACACGCAGCAATGTTATCAACAGGGCACGTGCGATTCATACCCATGTAAGTAACGGCTTTCCCGTTTCGCCAGCAGCCCAGCACGTTATCCATTTTTTTATTATTATTATTATTTTTTAACATTCAATCATCAAAGCCCACCGAACAAGTTGAGCAAAATATAATCGCAGAGAATTGAGAGAAAATACCCCATAAATTTGTCATCCCGATAAATCGAACCCAAAACTTATAAATAAAACCAAAGATGTCTCCTCACAATCTCAAAAATTAATATTTATAATAAAAATAATAATCTCATTAAATGTTATTCATAAGATTAGCAAGTAGTTAATAAGACAGAGATCTTTATGTCTTAAAAAATCGGAGGTCCTTCTTTGAAACAACATAATGAGAAGACATTCGTAACTTCCGAGCTCAAAGATGAAAAACGGAGTCATTTTTTTAAATACGAACCCGGAATCAACATCTCTTTCTGGGTAGGGGTACGACTACCTACATCTCAACCTACCTCACTGTCATAGTATTGAGAGACAAAACCCGTCAGATTGTTACTTACTAATTAAATGTTCGTTCATGTTTAGCTAGAAATATTTTGTCTGGATGATGTGACGGGAAAAGATAATGATTAATAGACCTAATTGATATGTCTAATAATAAACATAAGAATAAGATGATGACATTAGATGTTAAATGGTAAAAATTAAGAGAGAAAAGTCATGATAACATCAAATACATTATACACATCTTTAGGCATATGTTTTAGGTATATCTCCGGCGGGAAAATATGACATGTCCATAATGTAATAGATAAAAATGTAGGAAATAACAACATTTTTTTGCTGACTAAAAAATGAATTTTTTTAAAAATTTCTTGTTATCATTTATTTTCTTAGAATTATCTATATCTATCTCTATTTATATATATATATATATATATAGTAATATAAAAGTTGAGTTTCTGAAATATATATTAAACCAACATCATTTCTTATTAATGTTAATTTTAATTTTTTAACAATGCTAAAGCTTTCTCATTGATGAGGTTTTGGTATTGATTATGAGTTTCTACTTAGATGTTGATCATGTATGTTAAAAAAAAAAGATGTTGATCATGTCTCTCTTATCATTGATGACAGTTGACAATTTCTTGCTTTTGGTTGTCGTCATTTGGATTCCTGGTTGATTAAAGATTTCATTATTTATCTTGATTTGGAGTATGTTAACTATTGCGTATAGTTTTGTGCATGTGTATTAATTATTGTTTGATATTAATTGTTTAGATTGATGTTGTTAGCCCAAAGATCTTCCGATTGACTAATGGAAGGAAGTGAGCTCCAAATGCCGTCACACATTTAAGGCACATCACAAGCCCAAGGGAGGATTTGTTTTTATTGAAAAGCTAGGACTTGGGGGTTCTTATACATCTAATTCATTGAAATTCCATCCTATAATGCGGCATTAAACTATCAATTTCAGGTACATGATCTCTTGATCTTCATATCCATTTATACCTCAATTTATCCTCTTTAACAACAAAGAAAAAAAAAGTTCCCAAAATCGATTGCCATTTATCATGCTCTCTCATATTCTATACACTCTCTATATAGACATTAGATGAAGATCATGGTATTTTTGTAACTTTATAATCGTTGTACATTAATGTATATTTTATGTATTTTAATATGGCCTTTTTTCCTGTTTGTCATGAGCAGCCGAGTAGTACTATTCTTTTTTAGGGAATTGAAAGAGTAGTTCTTCAAGAAGCTAGGGTCTTTATGATCCTCAGCTAGATTCCAAGAAGTGCTCTCACGTGCTTATTGTTTTATACTTGATCTCTGCCACATAATGTTCCAAGTTCCGACATACCATCTAATAGCTTTTATTCTTTTTTTCGTTTTGTTGTCGGGTGATAGCTTCACAAAGGTTAGATGATCTTCCATAGACTGTCGTAAAACTTTGAGACCATGAATATATAGACTATCTTATAGTTCTGTTAAGATTGATTGATATTAAAGGTAGAACTTTCATTGAATTTTTGTTATATGACCATAATTTTTATGTTTGTTTTTTGTGATTGTGAAGATGCTTTCTACCATGTACTCATGATTCCTAATGTATTGTTTCTTGAAATTAATTGAAAAGCAACTAATACACACACACACACACAAATATTCCACCTATTAACCGATTCTTTGTGTTCAAAGGTTACTAAAATATCCGAGTTTTTGTTATTCGTCATTTTATATCTCATGTCTATGCCCTGGGGGAGACATAGAGTTTACCAAAATTGTGGGTATTCTGAACCTAATAATACTAAGCTTTTCAGGTGGATCAAGTTTGGGTGACTCAATAAGATACAACTATTGATGGAAATAGAAAAATTATATATGAAGAAAAAATCAATCTCGGTTCTGGAATCAATAAAGTATCACTACTTGTCGTCGCCATGGGATTGCCGGTTAATTTTTACACGTATCTGTCATTTTCTTCTTTTATATTCCTTTTTAGGAACTTGTTTTGATCCGTTTTACCACATCAAGTTTAACAAAGCATGGAAAACTGGTCCCAAAGATAAGCCGCATGGCTCCATTTAGTAGCAAAGATAAGTTATATGTAACATCCTAAATTTGTTTAGGCCAATGAAAATTAACCTTTATTATAGTTTTGACATTAAAATAAATTCCTAGTAATTAAATTTGAGATATGGTATTGTTTTAGTTGGAACTTTAGCGGATGGCGGGTAAAATACCCACTAAATCTTGGAAGAAGGCATGGCATCTCCATAGAGTGTCAGCCACTCTTTTGTTTTGTGAGTCACCATTTCTCTAGTATCCGTCTTCTTCTTCTTGCTTCTTTTCTTTCTATTCCAATCAAATTCTAATTCTCTTAACAACTCAAGAATTCTTCAAAGGCTAATAATAATAATAATCTTCAATCACCTAAGAAATTAAAAGTGGGGTTTTGAGTGTGGTGGTGGTGGTGGCCGAAAATATGAAGGAAAAAGAGAAGAAATTGTGATTTGAATCATTGATTTTATTCCTTCATCCCTTAAGGTAAAGATTTCTTTAACCTAGTTTGATTATATCTTTAGAAATTAGGGTTCTTATTATGAACTAAATTTGGGGGTTTGTCATAAAATGGGCCATTTTGCTTTAATTCAAGTTAAGGTTATTGAGGTTTAATCAAATTGAGAATTTTTAGTTGAGATGATTATATTGTTATGGGTTTCCCTAATTTATCTTTGTTTTGAGTGTATTGTTAATGAGTTAAAATATGAATTTTTATAGTGATAATATTGTTGGTGGTTTCTATGGTCAAATAAGAAAGAATGATTTTTATGATAATGTGGTGATGACTTTTTGAGTCAAGAAAGGAAATATTGATTTTGATGATATTTGAAATCATTATAGAAAATGATGATTTTGTTATTGTTTCTCCAATTTCTACTTGTAATCTTGTATATGGTCATGGAGTTGCATAAATGTTTTTGATAAAGAGTTGTTGGTGACCTTTATGGTCAAGATGAGAATTTGATAATTGGAAGTAATAAAATGGAATGGTCATATTGTTGTGGATATAAAATGAGATTTTCAAATGAACCAACTCAAAGACATTATGAGTTTTGAAATGGGTTGGGAGTTCTAACGAATGATTGTTGTTATGGCTAGGCTTAGTTAGCCATGAATGTGAATATAGCCTTATATGAGTTTGCGATGACTTGATAGGTTGAAAGCTTGTTAATTGTGTTCTTGCGGTTATCTTGATTTGATTGATTGGGTCGCGAAGGAGGTGAGTTTTCTTGCATACTTTTATATATACGTCGGGTCGATTACCATATGATGGTGGATTCCGTGTGTGGTAATCGATTTGGCGTTAAGCCTAAGTAGGGGCTCTATTTGATTACAGGCCTAAGTAGTGGCCATAGCCTAAGAAAAGGCATTTGAAATATAGCTCATGAGGAGCATTGATATTGTTGATTTGAGATTGTAATCATTAGCTTATATGGATCCATGTAATGCGTTAGTACAAATGTGAGTATATAGGTATGGTACGACGGTGCCATAGGCTATATGCAATAGACCTTTGTGCATTGCCCTCCTTCGTGTGTATAAACGTATGCAAGATTATTCACTAAGCTTTGCTTACTTTTTAGTTGTTTACCCTTTTTATAGGTTTCCCGGATGTGGAAACAAAGTAAGTGCTATAGAGATTGAAGTTGAATTGTAAAGCTTGAAGTATTTCATATTTGCGGTAAAATGGTATTGATGATAGAACCCATAGTGACCCCTTTGGACTAATGGCTCTTGGTACATTTGAAGTGTTTTTGGTAAAGCTTTGTTATGTATATTTCTGCAAATAGTAGCTTGGAGTCATGGTCTTTTGCAACTTAAAGGATTTGATGATTTTGGATGGTTGGCAAAATGGGTAAATTAATGACCCGTTTAGTCTTGTAAACTTGATTTGTAGCAACGGATGGTATGAAGACTTTTGTAAATGTTGTGTTAGGTGTTTTATGTCAAAATGAAGTTGTTCATCAGTTGTTAGAAGCTCGATGTTTAGTAGAAAAGGTCGAAAGTTGTTTAAAGTGTCAAAAGTACGAATCTGATGAGGACGACCTTTGTCATGAGGACGGCCTTTGCAGAAACAAGAGCCGTCTGATTCTGTAATTTTTCACAAATTTTTACCGAGGCTTCCTGAAACTCATACAATAGACTTATATTAACATATTAAGAAGGTTCCAATTGTCATTTTTCAAATTTGATAATTTTGATTTTTGACGAAAAATGGCCGTATTTTTCTAAGTATAATTTAACTAAATTGTGCTTCTTTTCTTTTCATGTTCATACTTTTGGGTCTAAATTGAGTTGAGTCGTTTCAAGTGGTATCAGAGCCGTGGTTTAAGGGATTTAGGTATTTTATAATTACAAGGATACCTAGACTTAAACCATAGACGAGACTTGGCCTTATGTGTATAGTTTGGTTTCTAGTGACATATGAAAGTATTTAGCGAATTTCACTTGAGGCGTATTATAATATGTAATCATAATAATGACTGCAGCATTATTATCATCGTATATTATAATAGCTCAAGTTAAACTCGTTAAATATGGAAGTATGTTAGTATGAAGCCATAGGTTGGAGACCTTGCTTGACAATGTGATTTAAAACGTGACTTTGCGTTTTGAGATGTGAATATGATAAAGCATAAGTTTTTCTTGAATGATTAGTTATGAGGTGGTAAAAGTGAAAGTTTGAAATAGTTTGCAAATTTAATATGTCGTTAGTCGCTTGTAAAGACAAAGTATGATAAATACATGTTAAACGTGGAATGTATGCTAATGTGTTGTGATAATTATTTGGTTTAAGACCATTGGGTAATGAGACCCATGGCATCGTTATTATTTGGTGTAAGACCATTGGGTAATGAGACCCATGGTATCGTTATTATTTGGTGTAAGACCATTGGGTAGTGAGACCCGTGGCATCATTATTGTATTAAAAGACCATATGAGGTATGACAATGAGAATCAGTTGTGCATTGATATGATTTAATTGGTCGATTAATGGTGAATGTGCATAATATGCGTTAATATAAGGTTGTAGAGTTGGAGACTCCTAGTCTAATTATGTTTGTGTAGATGATATGTTGAAAGACCATACGAGGTATGGCAATAAGAACAAGTTGTGTGGTAATATGTTTAAATTGGTAGTTTAATGTGATGGATGCATGTCATGTGTTAATATAAAGTCGTAGATATTGAGAGTTCTAGCATAAATATGATTGTTTAAGTGTTATGTTAAAAGACCATACGGGGTATGGCGAATGTGTTTTTGATTATGATTGGCATGCCCATCAAAAAAATAATGTTTGACTGCATGATGTATGATGATATATTTATGAACGATAAATTGAGGTGTAGAAAATGAGGATAATATAGCAACAATGAACTTGTAAATGTTAAGCATAGTAGTTATGAAATTAAAATATACTCCAAAATCTTTCGAGTCAATATGGTTTCTTTTTCCTTAAAAGCGTTTGATGCAATGTTTGAGATTGGATTGGCTAAGCATGAACGATGTCTAATTTCGTGGGAGGAGAAGGCGGTTTAGTTGAATATCCCTATTTGAAAGAATGCAACTGTTTTGATGGTAGAAAAGAAGTGGTCAATTTCTGTAGTAATTTTGCTCGTGCGTTTTGGTAATTGTTGTATGATCGTCTAGTCGCATGTGTTTGGATCATCGACGCCGAAAGGAAACCACGATTTATGGAGAATATTCTTGTTGTTAGTGATTTTCTCAATGTCATTTCCGTGAATATTATTCGTTCTAGTTGTTTCAAGTACTTCTAGTCGTTTCAAGTGCTTGTACGATTATCCTATTTAATAAAATGAAAGATAGTAGGAGGCGCGTGCGTTTAATCACTCGTGAGCTCAATAAAGTAACAATCGGAAACGAGTACCGTTGTCAAGATTTGATGTTTTATTCGATCGATTGAGAGCAGTGTCGTATTATTCTAATATGGAGTTTCGTTTCAGTTATCACCAACCTAAAGCGCGTGATGAAGATGTTCCTGAAAATGTTATCTATACTTGTTATGGGCACTTTGAATTCGTAGTTATACCCTTCGATTGTATTAAAGATTTTCCAACTTCCATGAGCCTTATGAACCGCAATTGTCGTCTGTTATGAGATAAATCCGTATTGTTTTCATTGACAACGTTTTGTTTATCTTAAAAGTCAATCTGGCCACAAAGTTCTTTTACGTGAAGTCTTGGAGATACGATGAAAGTGAAAGTTCCATGTCAATTCGTTGGATGACCAGTCTGATTAGGAGAGGTGCAATTATCTCGGTCGTGTGATTACCAAAGGAGAAAATGTGGTTGATCCGGTTTGGATTAGTGTGGTGATGAAATGAGAACAACTTACAAGGCCAGCTGAGATTAGAAGTTTTGTGGTTTGGCGGGTTACTAACACGTGTTACTTTCAACCTTTTCAAAGATAGTTTTGCCATTGATCAAGTTAGATAGAAAGAATATGAAATTGAACCCCGTTAGTCACGAGAAAAAGTAAGTAAAGTCCCGATTATAAAATTTTCCGAAGGCTGGGAGAATATGACGATTTATTGAAACGTTTTAGTAGGCGGTCTTAGTTGTGCTTTCATGAAAAAGGAGAAAAGTTGAACAATACTTCGAGGCATTAATAGAAATCAAGAAGAATCGTTCCATTCACGATTTAGAATCCATTGGAGTATTTGTTACATCAAAAAGTTTCGTGTTTTCACCTCTATTGTGTCAAGTATATCATTTGTTTTCCATTATACGGGTTCTAAGTATTTTCTTATCTTATCGAATCACGACAATTCAAAAACTATTTAAGAAGTTGATTAACTTTTTAAAAAAAGATTTCATCTATGAAGTTGGTGTCGCACCGAGAAGGCTCAAGAGAAGATTTTGCAACGAGAACCTAAACCAACGAGAAGTCAGATTGCGCAAAGTATTTTCTAAATAATTATGCAAATCTTACTAGATGTCATGATAGAACTTAGAATCCTCTCCCTAACAAATCAAATTTTGCTCCATAAAGCTCATAAATACGAATACTTCTTTCGCCCAGTACGATAAAGATGTATTAAGAATCAAAGAGAGAATATTAGTGACTCCAACTGAAGCGGAATGTCGTGAACATGAATGGTTGATCATTGGCGGAGCGTAGAATTTGCAATTGTCCTTAATAAGATTCCTGCATAGTAATAGCTATTGCGCTAGTATTCAGATTTGCCTCCGTACAAATGTTGTTTAATAGGAAATATCGATCCCCTACTTGTTTTTGAAAAGTGGGACACCAAGAGTTGTGTAGTAAGGACATAGTGATGAAGATGTCAAAGAAAATTGAAATGATAAAATAACGATGTAAATCGGGTCAAGATCGACAAGAATCTTATGCGGATAAAGGAGAGAGGCTCATTGAGTTCAAATTTTGGTGATTCTGTAATATGAAGAGTTCCCCGTAAGGCGTTTTACAATCATGCATCGATTTAAAGGATCATTCAAAATATATGCCCGAGTCAACAAGGTTACTAATTGCTTGGAAATTGTCCTAAGCACTCTCGGTAATTCGTCCTATCTCTCGTGTTCCTCGCTATAAGAAGTATTATGTTGTTAAGGTTTCATGTGTATTTTAAAGGAAGTTGAACTTTTGATGAATTGAAATAAGACAATGACAAAGAGTCTCGGATTTTGTGAAGAAACATTTAAGAAGAAGATAAATCAAGACTTTATGGTAGTGCAAAGCACTATGAAAGCATGGAAGGATGACGATGTGTTAATGTAAATTTGAGAGTCGTTGCTAGATGCGGCTTGGATCACGAGGTCGTGATCCGTTCCAAGTGGGGGAGAGTTGTAACATCCTAAATTTTTAGGCCAATGAAAATTAACCTTTATTATAGTTTTGACATTAAAATAAATTCCTAGTAATTAAATTTGAGATATGGGATTGTTTTAGTTGGAACTTTAGCGGATGGCGGTAAAATACCCACTAAATCTTGGAAGAAGGCGTGGCATCTCCATGGAGTGTCAACCACGCTTTTGTTTTGTGAGTCACCATTTCTCTAGTATCCGTCTTCTTCTTCTTGCTTCTTTTCTTTTATTCCAATCAAATTCTAATTCTCTTAACAACTCAAGAATTCTTCAAAGGCTAATAATAATAATAATCTTCAATCACCTAAGAAATTAAAAGTGGGGATTTGAGTGTGGTGGTGGTGGTGGCCGAAAATTATGAAGGAAAAAGAGAAGAAATTGTGATTTGAATCATTGATTTTATTCCTTCATCCCTTAAGGTAAAGATTTCTTTAACCTAGTTTGATTATATCTTTAGAAATTAGGGTTCTTATTATGAACTAAATTTGGGGGTTTGTCATAAAATGGGCCATTTTGCTTTAATTCAAGTTAGGGTTATTGAGGTTTAATCAAATTGAGAATTTTTAGTTGAGATGATTATATTGTTATGGGTTTCCCTAATTTATCTTTGTTTTGAGTGTATTGTTAATGAGTTAAAATATGAATTTTTATAGTGATAATATTGTTGGTGGTTTCTATGGTCAAATAAGAAAGAATGATTTTTATGATAATGTGGTGATGACTTTTTGAGTCAAGAAAAGGAAATATTGATTTTAATGATTTATTTGAAATCATTAGAGAAAATGATGATCTTGTTATTGTTTCTCCAATTTCTACTTGTAATCTTGTATATGGTCATGGAGTTGCATAAATGTTTTTGATAAAGAGTTGTTGGTGACCTTTATGGTCAAGATGAGAATTTGATAATTGGAAGTAATAAAATGGAATGGTCATATTGTTGTGGATATAAAATGATATTTTCAAATGAACCAACTCAAAGAAATTATGAGTTTTGAAATGGGTTGGGAGTGCTAACGAATGATTGTTGTTATGGCTAGGCTTAGTTAGCCATGAATGTGAATATATCCTTATATGAGTTTGCGATGACTTGATAGGTTGAAAGCTTGTTAATTGTGTTCTTGCGGTTATCTTGATTTGATTGATTGGGTCGCGAAGGAGGTGAGTTTTCTTGCATACTTTTATATATACGTCGGGTCGATTACCATATGATGGTGGATTCCGTGTGTGGTAATCGATTTGGCGTTAAGCCTAAGTAGGGGCTCTATTTGATTACAGGCCTAAGTAGTGGTCATAGCCTAAGAAATGGCATTTGAGATATAGCTCATGAGGAGCATTGATATTGTTGATTTGAGATTGTAATCATTAGTTTATATGGATCCATGTAATTCGTTAGTACAAAGGTGAGTATATAGGTATGGTACGACGGTGCCATAGGCTATATGCAATAGATCTTTGTGCATTGCTCTCCTTCGTGTGTATCAACGTATGCAAGATTATTCACTAAACTTTGCTTACTTTTAGCTGTTTACCCTTTTTATAGGTTGTCCAGGATGTGGAAACAAAGTAAGTGCTATAGAGATTGAAGTTGAATTGTAAAGCTTGAAGTATTTCATATTTGCGGTAAAATGGTATTGATGATAGAACCCTTAGTGACCCCTTTGGACTAATGGCTCTTGGTACATTTGAAGTGTTTTTTGTAAAGCTTTGTTATGTATATTTCTGCAAATAGTAGCTTGGAGTCATGGTCTTTTGCAACTTAAAGGATTTGATGATTTTGGATGGTTGGCAAAATGGGTAAATTAATGACCCGTTTAGTCTTGTAAACTTGATTTGTAGCAACGGATGGTATGAAGACTTTTGTAAATGTTGTGTTAGGTGTTTTATGTCAAAATGAAGTTGTTCATCAGTTGTTAGAAGCTCGATGTTTAGTAGAAAAGGTCGAATGTTGTTTAAAGTGTCAAAGTACGAATCTGATGAGGTCGGCCTTTGTCATGAGGACGGCCTTTGCGGACGGCCTTTGCAGAAACAAGAGCCATCCGATTATGTAATTTTTAACAAAATTTTACCGAGGCTTCGTTTGATCTTTCCGTGACTTGAAACTCATACAATAGACTTATATTAACATATTAAGAAGGTTCCAATTGTCATTTTTCAAATTTGATAATTTTAATTTTTGACGAAAAATGGCCGTATTTTTCTAAGTATAATTTAACTAAATTGTGCTTCTTTTATTTTCATGTTCATACTTTTGGGTCTAAATTGAGTTGAGTCGTTTCACTATATGGTTCCATGTGTTAACAAATATCGACTAATAATGTACATGTCTACTCAAAGCTCATACAGATTGACTATCTAGCTGATTTGGTTATGAAGGCTTTGCCAAAAGGTAAGCTTACTTAACGTGCTAAAAGCATTAGACTTTGTTTTGCTAGTAGTCACATGTAATTCTGTGTTTAGTATTTGGATAACGGATGTTAAACAATTATTATTCAAATAATGAATTAAAGTACTTGACTACTTGGTATGTTTATTTTCATTTAATAATAGTTGTATCCTGTATTTGTAAGTTTAAATCCGTGAATAAACTTATGTTATTCTAAACTGTCCATTGTCGATTAATTATACGGGAATATAGTTAAATTAAGATAAATCTGAGTGATTGGTAACATTCTTAGAATATTAAAGGATATGTCTGCCAAACTCACATGATATTCACAAGTTTGCATATTGGACTACCCCAACTAACGAGTTATCACTTTATGGATCGACGTCATCAAGCGAAATTCGTAAGTGATTTTCTTTGCTAATCCTTAGACTTGAGATGCAAGTAGGTCTTGCATGTGTGGATCACATTTTTTGTTATAGTTTAACGCTATCCTGAATAAGGTAGTTATAAGGACTATTTACAGAAATGTAGTGAAGCACATGACTGACACGTGCAATCAATATAGAATTTGTTCCTTTAATTAAGTTTGAAGAAGATACCACCGGGCCCCTCGTTGGATTGATGAGATGTCTGTGTGGTCACACCCAAAGGAGATCCAAATATGTCTCGATGAATTTGGTAATCTTGATTAATTATAGACACGAGAAACAGAATAGTTAAATTATGGAATGACAAAGATCTATATCCATATTTAACACGACATCGGTAACAAAGGGATAGTAAATGCTAAATTCATTTAACTGAGACTTTATGAAACTACACTCAGGTATTTCTGGGAGCATTGACGTGTTGCTAGACGCTAACCAATGTTATTATATTTATTTGAGACATGTCCAAGTGGGAGCTGTTGGGATATGTCCATATCACAAATAAATATATGTCCGGAATATACGTAAGCCTATGGGGTCACACAGATATACACCTAGACGTCATTAACTATATATATATATATATATATGTTATACTTGTATCATATTGTATTAACAAAATTAAAATGTATATTATTAGACTTAAATTAATTGGACTTGTCTTGTAAATATTTATTGGACTCTTGAAATAAGTCCACTAAATGATTAGTACAAATCGATTAAACCTTAAAGCCTTTTATATATTTAGTTAATTATATTAGTTTAACCTAATGATAATCAACTATATATAAAAAACATGTGGTCTTAAAAGTTCTACAGTTGGTTAATCTATATATATTTATATATATATATATAGACTTTCCTTATTTTGAGAACCATTTTTTTTGTAAGAACCATGAGAACTCTTAAATTATGTATTGGATCACATGTTTTTTTTGTTCATTCACATGTGAAATGATATAAAAAAGTATGTTGTAGAAGAAACTTTTTTAAAAAACATTCAAAATAGCCTTTTGTGAACCTGTGAATGAATATGTTCACGTTTTCGTTCACATGTTAACAAACGGGTATATATAAGGTTTTGAAAAAAACTTTCTTCAGCAACATATATTTTTATAACGTTTCACATGTGAATGAACAAAAAAAATGTGATCCAATACATAATTTAAGGGTTCTCAAGGTTCTTACAAAAAAATGGGTTCTCAAAATAAGGGTCCCCTATATATATATATATATCATATATATATATATATATATATATAATATATATATATATATTTATATATATATATATAGACTTTCCTTATTTTGAGAACCATTTTTTTTGTAAGAACCATGAGAACTCTTAAATTATGTATTGGATCACATGTTTTTTTTGTTCATTCACATGTGAAATTATATAAAAAAGTATGTTGTAGAAGAAACTTTTTTAAAAAAAAACGCGGTGGCATTTTTGTAAATAATTTGACTTCAAACCCAAGCTGACCCAACCCACCCCAAGCTGACCCAACCTCAAGCTGACCCAACCCTGACCCAGACCCCAAGCTGACCCAACTGCAACCCCAAGCTGACCCAACCCCAAGCTGACCCAACCCAACCCCAAGCTGACCCAACCCAACCCCAAGCTGACCCAACCCAACCCCAAGCTGACCCAACCTGACCCAGACCCCAACCTGACCCAACCTGACCAGACCCCAAGCTGACCCAACCTGACCCAGACCCCAAGCTGACCCAACCCTAAGCTGACTCAAGCTGACCCAACCCCAAGCTGACCCAACCCAACCCCAAGCTGACCCAACCTGACCAGACCCCAAGCTGACCCAGACCCCAACCTGACCCAACCTGACCCAGACCCCAACCTGACCCAACCTGACCAGACCCCAAGCTGACCCAACCCTGACCCAACCTGACCCACGACCCAGACCCCAACCTGACCCAACCTGACCCAAGCTGACCCAACCCAGAACCCAAGCTGACCCAAAACCCATAATCTACATTTGTGTAGATTAATCTACATTTGTGTAGATTATGTGTAAATTATGTCAAGCTGACCCAACCCCAAGCTGACCCAAGCTGACCCAACCTGACCCAGACCCCAAGCTGACCCAACCTGACCCAAGCTGACCCAACCCAGAACCCAAGCTGACCCAAAAACCCATAATCTACATTTGTGTAGATTATGTGTAAATTGTGTCAAGCTGACCCAACCCCAAGCTGACCCAAGCTGACCCAGACCCCAAGCTGACCCAACCTGACCAGACCCAAGCTGACCCAACCCAGACCCCAAGCTGACCCAGACCCCAAGCTGACCCAAGCTGACCCAACCTGACCCAGACCCCAACCTGACCCAGACCCCAAGCTGACCCAACCTGACCCATGACCCAACCTGACCCAACCTGATCCAGACGCCAAACTGATCCAACTCAAGCTGACCCAACCCAAGCTGACCAAGCTGACTGAGAGCCCAAGCTGACCAAGCTTCAAAAAAGTTTAATTTATTTACAAAATTGCCACCGCGCTTTTTTATTTATTTTGACACATGTCGCGTTCTGATTGGCCAATAGGACCTTCTCTCCCTTCTCTCCTTAACACACCTTCTTCCAAGATCCTCACTCTCTCTATATATATAGGGGAAAGATAATTATAGTACATGTACTTTTTATAGTACATGTGTAAGTTAACTTACTTCCTTCTTCTTCCTTCTTCCTTCCATCTCCGACCACCACCACCACCACCACCACCATGATCATCTCCGACCACCACCATGATCCTCCGGCGACGGCGACCATCTCCGGCGAGACTTACACATGTGTAAGTACAACTTTTTTTAGCATTTTAGGGTTTAAAATTTCTAGGTTTTTTCCATCGCGAGACAACCACCACCAGCCACCATCATCTCCGACCACCCCAACCACGGCGCCGGCGCCGACAGCAAGGGCTTCGCCCGTACCGTAGCAAACCGTCACCATCTCTTGGATCGCCGGCCATCAAATCCATACGATTCCCATATGCGTCCCTTGACGGTCAGTTTAGAATGGATAAGGGCCTCTGGCCCGTACCGTATCCACCCGAAAACGAACCTGATTCTCGCCGGAAAGTTAACTTACACATGTGTAAGTCTCGCCGGATGATCATGGTGGTGGTTGGCGGCGGCAGTCTCGCCGGAGAAGAAGGAAGAAGAAGGAAGTAAGTTAACTTACACATGTACTTTTTGTACTTTTTTCCCCCTTGTACTACAAATAACCCACCCCTATATATATATATATATATATAATATATATATATATATATATATATATATATATATAAATGTTTGGCCCATGTTTTTTATGGATTAAAAAAACAAGATGTGAGAGGTTCTACACCCAAGCTTAGGTGTCTAACAGCCACATAAACCCTAACCTATCTATTATATATATATATATAGTCATTGACTAAATGTTGGACCGTGAAAACCAAAAGTAAATATATACCTCTTTTCCATTTGAGCCGTCGAATACAAACCGAGAGAATTAATTCCATTGGTTCTAGTTTTGTGATATAAATCGAGAAACAAATAATCTTTCTTTGATTTGTTGCTGTCGAACTCTACAACAAGAAAAGAAATCTTTTCTTTTAGTCGAAGTCAACAAGAAGGAAAAGATGCATTCTTTTCTTTTGGTTTTTGCCGTCGCCTAAACTTCTTGATACATCGAAGGACTAGCATCCGAATGACGTTGGTTGAAGTGTAGTGTGGACTAGCTGTAGATATATTCATGCTTTTGAATATTGGTTTCAATCTATCCTTCTTTTTGAATCTAGTCTTAATTCAATCCACAATGGTGAAAGGTAATCAAACCTACCTATTTATTATTTATGTTAATTAATTGTATGCTATACGTAATCTACTTTTTCGTTGCGTTTACTCGTGATTATTACATGTTTAATATGCTTGTATTCCAACAGGATTCTTATATGAGGATATCGCTGTCAACGAATGTTAGCTTAATACCATAAATTCACATATATCCTAAGACCGGTTTCATTCCCTTATTTTTTATTTATACCATTTTATTGATTGTAAACAACATGAACTCTTTTAGTTATACAACCATATATTCTTATGAAATTTGCTTCTTTTATTTACAGCTTCATATTTCAAATGCATTATAGAAGTTGGATCTGACACAATAATTCAAGGTGGTTTTGTTGGGAAGACTTATCTTTGAGCGTACTTAATATAATGGTAATTGAACTATAAGTCGTGTTAATAAAACTATCTTTAGTAATTCCTGAATGACAAATACCTCTTTTATTATCTTTGTTTCATATCTATTGCTATGGCACCTTCCCAAACTTACAACTCTTTGTATCTCCTCATACATAACGATCAATTAAACTGACGTATTCCCACGGTCAAATCCGTGGGAAATTCGTGGGAAATGGTTGTTCTCCCACGGATTTTCCACGGATTGTGGCCGTCGTTAACAAGGACGTGGGAAATATTTTCCCACAAATTTTCCCACGGACACTCAATATCTTCCACGGTTTTCTCACGAGCAGAAATTTGTTGGAAATACTCCCACGGATTTTCCCACGGAAATACCAAGGGATTTCCCATGAACTTTTAACGAAATACTTTTTATATTTTCCCACGGATCTTATCTTCCCACCGATTTTCCATGGAACTTTTTCCAACAGATTTCCCACGGACGTTGTTTCCCATAGATTTCCCACGAATTTCTTTGAATTGTTTCCCACGGATTTTCAATGGATTTTTCCCATAGAATTTCCACGGATTTTCTAAATGTTTCTTTTTTTTCTTAGCTGTCTTTATCCGACCACAAATAAATTAAAAATCCACTAAACAATTAAAAATTGTATAAAACATCCTAAATACTAATACATATCATATACGTAGACATTTGGAAATCATTAAATAACTAGAACAATACCCGTGCGTTGCTCGGGTTACACTTGATTATCAAACGCATTTTCATTTTACTTACATATTTTAGTTGAGTTTTATCAACGATGATTAAATAAAGATTCAAACTAATAAACAAAAATCAAATAATTATATATTTAAATTTTAACTTTTATGTATAATGTCGTTTTATCATGATCTTCCACATTTAATATACAAAACACAAGAATTTATAAAAAGGATGGATGATTAATTAGTTGACAAACTCCATAACTGCTTAGAGTGATAAACCGTTTCAAGCTCAATTTCTACCCAGATCATTTGTTGGTTTCACAAGCCCTATACACACAAATACACTAATTTATGTAGATATGCGAATCACATAAAATGAATATGAAAGTCTCTGTATTCAATAATGAAAAGGATACAATGAAATAAAACGAAAACTAATCCTATTTATCGCAAAACAAAGCAAGTAAATTCTAAACCATTAGCTCTTATTTTCTAGTAGCCCACTATCAAATCTGATGTATGAAATTCATCCAAACCACCATGCACGTTTCTAATTTACTGGCACATAAATTGGTCATTTACTACCGAATCAAATTGAGACCAACACTGTCTTGATAACCCATTTTTCTGACCCGTGCCCATGACCCAGTAATGTAACCCGCGAACAAACCCATGACGTGTGACTCAATAACGTGCTAACGCGTAACCTGTGAACGAACCCAATTAAGAAACCGATTAACCTAAAATCATCATCCGTTAATACTTTTTTTTCAAGAGAAACACCTTCATAGCTAAAATCCATATAATTTTCACCTTACATATATAAAACCAGCAGCAATCGACTGTGCATCTAGACTTGTTCCACAACCGGATAGAAATTAACAAAATATATATTATTTTCCCTTCTTTGGGTAAGCCATGATTCTATCTATTTCGCATCTATATTTCCATTCGAATCGGGTAATTCTGATTGTAACAATGATTATGGCAATAGTGATCTCGGTTTATATCTAAGATACCACCAGCGTTTTTGAAAGGTTGGATGACAAGGTAGCATTTGATTTGTTGTTTGGAGCCATTGTTTTTTGATTTTCAAAGTGGATATTTTGATAAAGCTTATGAATATTGAGTAGAATTATGCAAATAAATGTGGTATTTATGTGTTTATATAGTGGAATGTTTATGAAAAAGTTAGAGGGAAATTGAGCATATGAAATTCAAAAGCCCAGAATAATCCGATTAGTTAGTTACCAGGATATGAAAACGTGTGTTGGTTAAGTAAATTATATTGTTTTGTTTTACATATACACAATAAAAGATAAGGATCAATTTATGAGCACATGTTGTTTATATAGTAACTAACTAAAAGATATAATCCACCTAAAAAGGATGGATTTATGCGGCTGTGATTTATTAATTTGTTAATCGGATGGACTAAATTGAATTTGGAAGTTCACTAATCGGTGGCAATAATTATATATAATTAATATAGTAATTATTAAACAATTTATAAACAGATAACTAAACACATTATATGATTTCAAACAATACAACAACATTCTAGTGAATGCAAAATTAAAAGCCCTAGATCTACAACTAACAAATCATATCGGTTACAAATACAAATTCCTAACACTAAGAAATTTGGTGATGACAATTTTGGCTCCCTCGGAGAACGTAAGTTCTTCTTGTTTTAACTGATTGATGAAAGAGTTCATTGATACCCATTGCCTTGTTGAAGGTACAAATTTCTTGAAGATGTAGATCTTGTATATCAACAACGATCTCTTTTGCCTTTTCTTCTTCTTCTTCTTCATGTCTGTCGAAGTTGCATACTTGCATCTTTGGGGGGCCTTATCTACAATTAGTTTCTTTTATGCTGTTGGGTTTTTTCTGCCCATGGTGCCAATTTTTTGAAGGAAAATGTTAAACAGATTTGTTTGTATATGAGTAGGATTTGTGAGTTTGAATGAGGTGTATATATGTTATTGAGATATTTAGGGGAGTTTGTTTATGCAAGATGTAGCTATGCCTTTTGATTGGCAGATTGTAATCACACGGATCCTTTTGGCTGGCCCTTGATTTAGATAGTCTTTTATATCTGGACGGTAGAGATTAGGCTATCCAGAGTGGTATTGCCGGGGGTTGGGCTACTTTCACCACATCGCGCAATGTGGCATCCTGGATTGCTGGGGGTTGCTGGGAAAAATAGGGGAGTGTAGTTGCCTGGAAGGTGGGGTAGGTTAATGATTGATTTGTTTTTATTTTTATTTTTTTGTGTTTGACTTCAAAATAAAAAAGAAGTTACACTTTTGGTACCTAAACTTTAATAAAAGTTATATTTTCATAAAACTAAATAAAAATACATTAACATTAAAACACTACAATTTTTAGAAAAAAAACAAGTTACACATACTAATAAAAAACAAGTTACACATAGTAATAAAAAACATAAAATGACCAACACTAAAACATAAATAAAACTACATGTATCCATATTTTTTGCGGATATCTTCTTGCGCCTTCATCATGATTGACCGTATGACTGTAGTCGTTGGTCAACACTCGTAACTCGGCAAGCTTAATCGTACTTTCCTTCGCCTTAAGCTTCATTTTACTCAACTCGATCTTCTCCTTACCCATACCAACACGTTCCTTGCTTATGTCCATCAAACCGTCCAATTTGACCGATAAATGGTCAAAAGTCTCATTATACCTAGCCTTTCCCTTCCCTTTGCCTCCTGAACCTGATGAACCCGCTTGCGCGGCTTTCCTAGCCGCGTCTCTACCACTAGCCCTTTCTTGAAACACCGGCTCATCCTCCTCTAATGAGTTAAGGTCGATATTGACACGAGCATCCGAACCTATATAAAGTATAAATATGTACACATTGTTACGAACATATATATATATTATATATTTGACTAAGCGAACTACATAAACTATATATATATATAGGGAAAAAGTGAATATGGGGTGACCCTCACATTCAAATATTTTAATATTATTTGTATTTTAAATAAATCATGGCCCCCATGAATTTTATGATTAAAAAAACAAAATGTGAGGTGTTCCTCATCTAAGCTTAGATGGGGGACAACCCAATATTCACTTCCCCATATATATATATATATATATATATATATATATAGATATATATATATATATATAAACACGAAATATATAAATGTATATATATATATATAAACCGAAAACATATGTATATATATATAAACAAAACGAAATATATAAAGTATATATAAATATATAAACCGAAAAAAACATATATATATAAACATAAACGAAATATATAAAGTATATATATAAACGAAAAAAATATATATATATATATATAAATATATAAACATGAAATATATAAGTATAGAATACATTATATTTTTATATATATATAAACCGAAAATATGTATATATTTATATAATATATATATATATATATACTATATATATGTATAAACAAAAAAATATATTTATATATAAACCTTGACTAGACGGGTCAGCGAAAGACGACTTTTTCGACCTTTTGGCACTCGGTTGACAACGAGTGGCTTTTGCGTCTAAGTCAACAACATAGTGAAACTTGGAACTACGCCGAAGTTTCTCCCAAATATCCACAAACCCAAACGCTTTGAGATAAGTTCCACGGTACTCGGCGAGTGCGCTTTTCACAACATCGGCATCATTCGCACCGCTTTGATGGTTATTTGCATTGGTGAGTCGAGTATAGATTTGGTTGAAATGCTGAATTTGTGGACGCATTTTTCTCCATTTAGCACCCACCCCATCGGCATCACGATAACCCACGAGTTTCTTTTCTAGCTTGAGCAACACATCGGTAATTCGTGTCCAATATGTCCTTTCCCTTTGAAAATTTGCCAAAAAAAAAAATGTTAGAAAGGGCTGAAACTATAAAAAAAAAAAACGAGCTAAAAAACTACAAAAAAGAGGCCGAAATATTATACCTTCACGTGGGTCTTCGGTAACCTCAAGCCAAGCTTTACATAGATTCATTTCCTCGGTCGGTGACCACGGAATAGTCGGTGTTCTCGTTCGTGGTTCATCCGCCGCCTTCTTTTTGTGTTGACGCCTTTTTCGTTGTCTTGAACCGCCCTCTTCTGCTTCTAACTCAACTTCGGGTTGAGTTTCTTAAACGAACTCGACATCGGGAGAACGTGGTGGGGTTGGAGCAAGTTGTTGAAGATCAAAGTGTTGTTGTGGCGTTTCTTGAACGGACCGAAAACCATAGTTGTCTTGTGGCACGTTCCAATTACCAAAACCCATTTGTGGCATAGATTGACTAGGTAGATGAAAGACGTTTTGTTGATTAACATTCATTTGTCGAATTAGGTGGATGAAAGCCGGGTTGTTTAGTATGTTTGGATCGTTAAAGTCGATTATGGGACGTTGTTGATTATTTGGGTTGTTAGGATTATTTTGGTTGTTGTTAGGATTATTTTGGTTTTGTTTTGTGAAGTGAAAGTAGTTTTTTGAGTGTAAGAATTGGAATGAAATGGTAAAATGAGGTAAAAAGGGTGTGTTTTATATATATGTAGAAGTTAGAAGAAAAAAAACAAAAAAAACAAAACAAAGTAGCCGTTCAACAGTTCCAACGGTAGGAAACTTTTGAATATTGAGCCGGTCAACAAAATTTGAAGCGATATGGGGGTATCGCCCTTTACGTGTATCGCCGGGTGGGGGTGGCGTGCCAGGCGACTAGCCGGCGAAATCCACCGGATCGCCTGGGCTAACCGCCCCACTCCGGACAACCTTAGATTTCAAGTTTCACAATTTCAATACTTCTTTTTTTTGGATAACAGGTGGAACGCATAAACTAGTACATATCTCGATTGGATACAATACAATATTATAAACTTAAAGGTGAATCATCTTAATTATATATGACAGTCCTTGATTTGCACACTTATATTATGATTATCTTAGACAAGAAAGTAATAACAGAAAGTAAAGAATATAAACAAGAACAAGTTCAATTGTAAGAAAACTATGCAAGTCTAATCATATGTATCATTGATTAAACGATGAATACATGGTCGATATTACAACTTGTCTTACAAGAATACAAATGAACTAGGTAATTGCTAAGCCTAGAAAGGAAGAAAGAAACTTAAGCAATTACAAATAAAGTGACACACACTTTTTGGTGATAAAACACACAGTGTAAATGGTGCGGCTGTGTTGCTTTATATTGAAAGGAATTAGGGCAACACAGCCTTACAATGATAGTGATGTGATGGTGGTTGTCGACGTTCCATTGGCTCTAAGTACTTGTATCCAGGAGCCTTTGTCTTCTTTACCAAAACGGGTGTGAGAGAGAAACCCTTGTGTTTTGGTCCACCTGCATCTTTTCCTTTTAGGGTAAAATACAGTTGGATGAACCACCATATGACTTGTCTTCTTTTGGTTTGAAATCTTCCCGCCTTGACCAACAATTTGGAAAGCAAACCACCTGCTGACGAGAGTCAATGACTCGCTGATAACTCGCTGACGACCCACGTCAGCGACCAAGTCTGGTCAGCGAATCCTTGACTCAACAATCTCCCCCTATTCGCTGAGAAGACTTGTTGAGTGAGGACTTTAAACATGTCTTATATATTTGACTTTAAACATTACAAGCTGACTCATACAACATTTATATTTGTAAGACATCTACATATTTTCAGCTTCAAATTCCCAAGCATGTTCTTGCTTGGCAATCTGAACTGCTGGGTCATTGAATCTATGAGGTTTAACCAGATCCTCATCCAGTTTGCTGATAAACCATCGGTTGTTGGTCGTTTCAGCACACCTTCTTCTTATGCTCAGGATGAACCCAGTGGACGCCTTTTCAAGTTCAGATAGACGAAAGAACAGCTGGGTATTTTGAAAATTTGTGAAGAAAATACCAGCTGGATTCTCTATCACTCTCCTTCCTCAAAGACACTTCTTGGAGGAAGTCTGGTGTTTAAAGCAGCATCACCAGAGATAGGAGGAAGGTCAACAGTCGATGTTCGATGCTCCATCTTCCTCTTTCTTTGAACTTGCCTTCCAGCTGAGGTAGAGATGGCTGCTGGAGTACCGAACACTTGCCTCAGCATGGGCAAGTCCACCTTGAACTTTGTTTCAAACTCCAGTGCTTTCTTGAAGTATTCTTTCAGCATGCTTTGGAGCTGCTGGTAGCTGGCAGCCTTTTTATCTTTCACCAGCATGTACACTTCCACCCATTCTGAAGCACCTAAGTTGGTTACTTTGACCCCTTCCAACTTGGTTGGCTTGCCAGCGCCTTCTCTTAAGATCTTCAGGTTGGTCTTTAGGCCCATTTCAGCTTTAAAGGCCTCAGCGGCAATAATTCTTTGAGGCCTGACTTGATCATCCATCAGCTTCAGCCACTTAGCTTTCTCTTCTTCAAATTTGGCTCTTTTCTCGCTGAGCTGCTTCTCAACTTCCTTATGTTTCTGCCTGTACAAGGCTTCAGCACCACCTGATTTCAGCAGCATTCTTTGCTCACCATCAAGCTGATCCTTTTCAAGTAGAGGTAGCTGCCTGATAAACTCAAGATTTTTCTTTTCATTTTCTTCATTTTGCTTGATCCTATCTAACTCTTTGATAGCATCTTCTTGAGTTTTTCCATCAGCAGTTAGTGCCAATACATCAATCAATTGATGCTGATGGCCTGCTGATGATTGAATAGATAGTTGAGCAGCAGGAAGAGCAGTAGTAGATCTCTTGAAGAATCCAGACTCACTGAGCTGTCTTCGACGATCATCAGAGAGAGGAGTGATTTCAGCATTTCCCATGAAGCGATTGTGAAAGATAGGGAGTATTTCCTTGGATCTATCAGTAGCCATTTCAGCATCAAATCCAACCTTCCATGCTGTTTCAAGCTCTTTAGGGTCAAACTCCTCCCTATCAGCAGCAGGAGGTGCATTAAATATAACCACTTGTTGCTCCCCCTCAATACCAGCTGGGGGAGCTTCATCATTTTCATCTTTTTCATTCTCCCCCTCAACACCAGCAGGAGAATTTTCAACACTTGCTTCCTTTTCTAACTCCCCCTCAGCACCAGCAGGGGGAACACCATCAGCTGTTGTTGTGTCGTCCATTTCTAGTACACCTTCAGCAGAGTCTTCATAAATTTGGGCAACTGCCTTGTTGACTGCTTCAGTTACCAGATCTAGAACAGCAGCATCAACTTTCTCCCCCTTGGAAGTTGTATTGTTAATAACAACTTCCACAGTCGCTGGCTGTTTAGGTTGTTGGTTCACAAGCTGCACCAACATTTTCTTAATCTCATCAACTTCTGACTCCAGTTTGATTTGCCTCTGGCGATCTTCCTCAGTAAAGGATGGAGAAGAGATTGGAAGATTAGCCACTTGCTTTTCCAAGGCATGAATTGCCTTAGTGTTGTTGTTGACTTGAGTGGACAGCTTCTTGATACTAGCAGCAGCAGCCTTGCTGGTAGAGGCTGCCTTCATTGCTGAGTAGCTGGTGGAGTTGGCACATTTCACCAGCGACAAAGCCTTAGATCGAAGGACCTGCTGATCATGTTTGATAGCTTTGGTGGCTTCATTTGATTTTGTGTTGATCAGCAGCCATGGAGATGAATTTTTCTTTAATCATCTCTACTTCTGAGCAGTTTTCAACTTGCTTATTGTACCAGCTTGTCAGAGTAGAGATTAGTCTTTCGGACTCATTTTCTTTCACATCTACAGCAATCTCCTCATATTTGGTGAGATCATTCAGCTAATGCTCCACCCTTTCCAACCTATCAGCAGAGTAGGTGGAGTATGAAATTCCCAGATCTTTAGCAGTTTGAGGTTCGATTTCAGAGGGAATCAAGGATGAACAGCCAGGAACACTTGAGAAGGAAGAAGGCATGCCAAGAGAGAGCATGGTGTTCACTGGTCGCATTGGAGGAGTCTTGGGTCTTGTAGTACTTTCACTAGTCACTGCAGCGTCAATAGCAATATTTTCATTAGTGGCTGCTATTTCACCAGCAACAGCAGCATCATTATTTTTGTCTTCCTCCATGTCACTTGCTTCCAATTCATCAGCATGACTGGAATCTAGTTGAAAGTCATCAATATTACCCAACTCAAAATCACTTTCCTCATCAATAGTTATTACATCATCAATTTCTTTATCGCCATCACCAGCACCTTCAGCTTCACCCAAATCAACAATGCTGGCATCCACCTCAGCATGCTCACTCAAACCAACTCTTTCAATTTCACCAACTTGCTCCTGCCTTTCCAAAGAGAAATTTAAAGGGTTTGGAGAATTTGGTGCCTCTGTTTCAGTTTGTTGCTGCTCTAAATTTTCAACAGCAGCAGGGGTTTCCTCATCAATAAGAGAAAGTTGAGAGGATTCCAACCCCTTAATCATCACACCTTTTGCTGATTTCTTCTTTCTTTTTGTAACATCGGCGGAGGATGATGGAGCAGCAGATTTGGTGGACTTGGTTCTTGCCTTCTTTGGTGTTTTTGCACTAGTATCAGTGATCACAAAGGAAGATGGTGCAATCTCACTGCCACCAACCCTTTTATACATGGAGGGATAAGAGGAGAATAGAACTTCTTTCATCTGAGGAGTTAGAGAGGCAAACTTGCTATCAAAGAGATTGCTATCACATGCTGGCTGTTTGTAGACAGAGGGACCAATTCTTGGTGCTTTGCAGATAGTAGCACCAAATTGGTTGTACTTTTCCTCAACTCTTGTTTGAAGATTAGAGAAAAGAATCTTGTAAAAGGAATTGTATAAGAACGATTGCTTGCTTAGACTTTAGCCTTCATGTCTTAAAAAATGACTGAGGCGAAGTCGATAAACCTTCCAGTGGATAATGCATGAATAATTTGCATATTTGCTGCTGTGGCTTGATCATGAGATCCAGAATTGCCTCCCAAGCATTGAATAACATGAGAAAAAAGTAATCTCCATACACCAGGGAGATTTTTCTTGGTGGGGTTGCTGGGAACATTCCTTGTTTTTCAAATTTGCACCATACCCAATGGTGGGAAACCACTCCTTCCATTGTTCAACAGTTGCAGGAGTTACAAAGGGTTTTTCTTTTGTTTGGTCAGGTAGACCAAGAGCTGTTCAAAGAATTTTGGGTGTTATGGATATGCGAACCTGCTTCTTTTTATGGTGCCAGAAATAGCACCAATGCTTACGTGATAATCACACGTCCACCAAAAATCTCTAAGAAGATAGACATACATATCTTCTGGGTCAGCATAAATGGCACTGCTTGCTGGACATGCCTTTATAAAATCCAGCATTTGTTGGTATCCAGAGATACCAGATGGAACTTCAATGGACCCCAAATAATTATTAGGTTTAATTGAGATTGTATGAGCCTGAAATTTGGCTTTGGAGGAGGGAGCAATTTTCTCAGGGTCAAAGGTTTTCGAATGCATGTAAAGGGGAACATTTTTAAGAGCCTTTTGAGTAGCCAGATCATCGGGCAACTCAACATAGGTAGGAGATTTAGGTTGTTGTTCGGATGAAGAAGCCATTTTAGTTCGAGATTGAGAAATGAGAGAGGAAGATGAATAGTGAGAAGAGAGAAGGGTTTTTAAGAATTTTGAGAGATTTTAAGAATAAGAAAGAGAAGGAGAAATATGAGAGTATGAAAATGGTGATTGAAGAGGATTAGAATATATATATAGCATGGATATGGGACCCATAACTATGATAGTGAAGTCACCAATACTCTCTTTCATACGCAAATTGAACATATACATATACGTATATGAGTAACGTATAAAAGTGGATTGATGTGACAGCTTGTACCCTTATTTCAAAAGTACTCGAGTTTTACGGCGGGGTACAGTGTACAAGTTGTCCATTTGGGAAAAAATCGAGGTAACCGTTTGGTATTCTTATTAAAATATTATTGTTAGCGGATATGCTCAAATGAAAGAAAAGTTGAGATCTAAGTATATCCGCTGACAGAGTTTAGACAATCTGGTTACCTTTTTCGACAATCGATGGTCGCTGATGAATAAGAAATACAATTTTTAGCAAATTGTCAGCTATAAACGGATTTGATATGTCTTTACCAGCAGCCGTTTGCTGCTGGACTAGATAGAGACTTTTAGCTCTCTATTACTTTTATTGCTTTTTCCCAAAGCAACAGGGATCAACGGATTTGAAATGTCTTTACCAGCAGCCGTTTGCTGCTGGACTAGATAGAGACTTTTAGCTCTCTATTACTTTTATTGCTTTTTCCCAAAGCAACAGGGATCAACGGATTTGAGTAGTCTTTACCAGCAGCCGTTTGCTGCTGGACTAGATAGAGACTTTTAGCTCTCTATTGCTTTTGTTTTGCTTTTTCCCAAAGCAACAGGGATCAACGGATTTGAGATGTCTTTACCCCAAGCCATTTGTATATAACACTTACTTCCCGCCCCTTTCCTCCACCCACTACAATCCCCTCACATCTCCCCCCCCCCAACCCCACTCACCTCCCTCCTCCCTCCGCCAGTGCAACCCCTTCCCTCTCCTCCCCCCCATTTTACAACCCCCACACCCCACCCCCCCCTCCACCCCCCCACTCATACCAACCATTCAGCCAACATCCCTCCCCACCCCCCCACTCCGTCCCCCGGTTCTTTACACTTCTCTACTACCACCCATTAGACCTCACCCTCCACCTCAACCTCCCTCACCCTGCTTCCCCCCTTAACCCCGCACTATGTCCGCCTCACTCATTCCCTCCATGGTACCCCCCAATCACCCTCTTTCCTCCCTTACTCGGTCACACAACCACCTCTTCCCGCACTCTTCTCACCCACCCTCCTTTCACCATGACGCCTTTCTCCCCCCCCCCCGCCGCCCCCCCCACATCCACCCCCCGATTCATCTCCTCTCACCTAGCACTAATCCCGCTCTTGCCTCCCATCTACACTCCAACCTCTAACCCATTTCCCATTCCTACCCGAACCCCTCCCCGCCCCCACCCACCCTCAACACCCCTGCCCCCCCCACTCCCCCCGCCCCCCCTACTCCCACCTACGATTCGCATCCTCCCCCCTCCCCTCACACCCCCACCCCACCACCCCCCGTCCTACGATATCCCACCCATACTACCACGACAATCCCAACTTTCCCCCCCCAATTCCGCTAACGATCCCCTAAACCCACCACCCCCCCTTCTCACTCCCTACCCCTCTCTTGACCCACTCACACTTCACCCTTCTCACCCCCTACACCGCCCTTTCTCCCCACCCATTCCACCCATCACCTCCTACCCATACCACGTACCCACTCACTCTCCCACCCCCGCCGTCTCCAATCCCAATTCCTATCCCTCTCCCCCCACCTCCCACCTCTTACACTCACTCCTTTCCTCCCTCCCCCCACCCATCTTACCTACAAAACGCCCTCCACGTCCCTATCCCACAATCGAGCGCACAGCGTATTCTCCCCCTCCCTCCTCCCTCAACATCATCCCTCCCCTACAACAGGGATCAACGGTTTTTTCTAGCAGCCGTTTGCTGTTGGACTAGATAGAGACTTTTAGCTCTCTATTGCTATTTATGTTCAGCGAGTAAGATACTCTTGAGCTCGCTGAACGATATTTTTGACCATAAGGTCACTTTTCAACATATAAGAGAGATGTATGTTGAAGCATCAGCAGACATGACAAGTCATGTTGCTGATTCACCATTCAGCATTCCCAACTTGCTGACTAGATATTTAAACCTGGTTTCATCTAAAGGTTTAGTGAAGATATCAGCTAGTTGGTCATCAGTGGGGATGAAGTAGATTTCAACATCCCCTTTCATGACATGGTCACGAATGAAATGGTACCTAATGTCAATGTGTTTGGTCTTAGAATGCTGAACAGGATTATGTGTGATTGCAATAGCACTTGTATTGTCACACATAATGGGAATCTTAGAGAATTCTAAGTCATAGTCAGCGAGTTGGTTTTTCATCCATAGAACTTGTGCACAACAACTCGCTGCTGATACATATTCTGCTTCAGCAGTGGAGATGGATACTGTATGCTGTTTCTTACTAGACCAACTAGTCAGCTTCCCCCCCAACAGTTGACATCCACCACTGGTGCTTTTCCTATCTAACATGCAGCCAGCATAGTCAGAGTCAGAATATGCAACTAGGTCAAAATTGGAGTCTTTGGGATACCAGAGACCCAATGTTGAAGTACCTTTTAGATACTTGAAAATTCGTTTAACAGCGAGAAGATGAGATTCCCTAGGAGAGGCTTGATATCTTGCACATAAGCAAGTAGCAAACATGATATCAGGACGACTCGCTGTGAGATACATAAGCGAGCCAATCATTCCTCGATAGAGAGTGGGATTCACATGCTTGCCATCAGGATCAGCATGAAGATTATTGGGAGGAGACATAGGAGTGGCCTTAGTAGTGACATTAGACATGTCAAATTTGGCCAGCATGTCTCGAATGTACTTTTCCTGATTAAGGAAAATCCCATTTGGAAGTTGACGAATTTGAAGACCAAGAAAGAAAGTCAGCTCACCCATCATGCTCATCTCAAAATGAGAGGACATCAGTGAGCTGAACTTGGTGCAAAGTTTCTTGCTGGAGGACCCAAAAATGATGTCATCTACATATATCTGAACATATAGGACATCAGCACCCTTTCTATAAATGAAGAGGGTGCTGTCAATGGATCCTCGCTGAAACTTATTAGAAAGAAGAAATTCAGAGAGAGTGTCATACCAAGCTCTGGAAGCTTGTTTAAGACCATAGAGTGCCTTATAAAGGCGATAGACATGGTGTGGCTTGGCTGGATCTTCAAAACCAGGTGGCTGCTAAACATAAACTTCCTCATCGAGTTTTCCATTTAGGAAAGCACTCTTTACATCCATTTGATATACAGTGAAGTTTCTGTAAGCAGCATGTGCCAAGAATAAGCGAATTGCTTCTAATCGGGCCACTGGTGCAAAGGTTTCATCGTAATCAACACCTTTTTCTTGAAGGTATCCTTGTGCAACCAGCCTAGCCTTGTTACGAGTAACAACACCATCTTCGTCCATTTTATTCCTATAAATCCATTTAGTTCCAATGGGTTCTTTTCCAGGAGGTAGAGGAACCAAAAACCAGACATTCTGTCTTTTGAATTGGGTGAGTTCCTCTTGCATGGCAGCAACCCATGAGGGATCAACCATTGCTTCTCCTATGTTTTTGGGAGTGATCATAGACAGGAAGTTTACATATAGACATGTATTTCTTGTCGCTGATCGAGTAATAATCCCCTGCTGAGGGTCACCGATGACTTGGTGAGCTGGATGACTAGATGTCCACTTAAGCGCAGGAGCACTTGAGACACCAAGTTGAGTGGCAGCGAAATTGGAGCGATGGGATCAGCAGGAGCATTATACGAAGAGAGGTCAATGGTAAGAATGGGTTCAGGAGAATGATCAGCATAGCCATTCGACTGATTTGAGTTATCATTGATGGCGGAGTCTTCAGCAGACTCCATTTCTTTAGCATTTGCTGAAGCATCATGAAACTCCTCCTCAGTAGGGTCATCAGCATGCACGTCATCAGCCAGTGATCTAGGTTTGGCTGATGCTGCATGGATTGATCTTAAGATAGGCTCAACTGGCTCAATCGAGTAGATATGAGCAACAACTTGCTCTAGTTCAGCATTAGCTGAACTATCCTTTGTGATATGCTGAACAGTATCAGGCAGCGAGCAAGAAGCATCAACAAATAAGTCAGCTTCCTCAGTAAGAGGGTCAGCTTGCTCATTAAAAATGACAGACGAAGAAGATTGAATGTCCTTTAGTACTGATGAACTTTCATCAAAAGTAACATGAATGGATTCATCAACTTTCTGAAGGCGAGTATTGAATACTCTGAATGCCTTGCTGATGGACGAATACCCAGGAAAGTATCCATCATCAGCTTTAGGATCAAATTTACCTAGGTGATCCTTGTTGTTTAAGATGAAGACAGGACATCCAAATACGTGGAAGTATTTGATTTGAGGTTTCTTACCTTTCAGCACCTCATACGCTGTCTTGTCATGTCTTTTAACTATTAGACATCTATTTTGAGTATGACAAGCAGTGTTGACAACTTCAGCCCAGAATTTATTAGGCAAAGAAGACTCACTGAGCATGGTGCGTGCTGCTTCGATGAGAGTTCAATTTCTCCTTTCAGCGACACCATTTTGCTCAGGAGTTCTGGTGGAAGAGAAATTTTGTGAGATCCCTTGATCAACACAAAAGGCTTCAAGAGTGTGGTTTCTGAACTCAGTACCATGATCGCTCCTAAGTTCTTTCACCCTTATGCTGTTGAGATTTTCCATTTTCTTGATGAAATTTATAATCTCTTCAGTAGCATCACTCTTGGAATGAAGAAAGCTAGTCCAAGTGTATCGTGAGTATTCATCCACGATTACTAAAGTGTATCTGCTACCCTTTAGACTTTGGACATTCACTGGACCAAAAAGGTCCATGTGAAGAAGATGAAAGCAGCCAGAGATAGAATTGGCCTGCTTGGTTTTGAAAGTTGCTCTGTGGCTTTTACCTTTTTCACAAGCACCACAAAGTCTATCCTTTTCAAATGAAAGATGAGGGAGGCCACGAACAAGGTTCTTTTTGGCCAGAGAGTTAATGGTTTTGAAATTCACATGCGACATACGCTTGTGCCATAACCAATTTAGTTCAGCAGCTGACTTAGCAAAGAAACAAGTCTCACTATCAGTCTTGATAGGAGTGAAGTCAACCAGATATACATCTCGTTTTCTTGGAGCAACCAAGACTACTTCTTTGTTTACATTTACTACAATGCCTTGATGTTTATCAAGAATCACTTTGTAGTCAGCATCACAAAGTTGACTTATGCTGATGAGATTATGTTTTAATCCATTGACATAAGCGACTTTGTTGAACTTGATGAGCCCATTTGAGAGAAGACCATAACCTTCAGTTTGTCCAGTGGAATTGTCACCAAACACTACAGTAGGGCCAGCAACCTCTACGTAGTTATCCAGCAGGGTCTTTGAGCCAGTCATGTGTTTTGAACATCCACTGTCCAAGTACCACACACCTTTTCCCAGCGAGCCCTGCATGGATTTAACAGAAGGATTTAGATGGGTTCATTGTTGAACTCACTGACGGACATGTCAGCAGGATTAAAATAAGGAGCTTCAGGGATGACAGGAGTGGATTCAGAATTTTCTTCTTCAGTGCCATTTGAAGTATGAGAAAGAGAAAGAGCACTTGGGTCAGTAGTCTCATCACTTGGATGAGAATCAAACAGCTGATGATTAGGAAGCATGTCACTAGTGACCTCATTTGTGAAGAATTGATCAGCAGAGGTATAAGTAACAGTGTTTCCAGTATCAAGAACAGTCAAGCCACTGACTCGATTGTTGTTCCCATACTCGATCAGAATGCTGCCTTGAGCATTAGTGATTATCTCTTGAGAGAGGGGAAAGGAGATACGCTGAGCAGCAATGAAGTCAGCGATGTTTTCCTCAGTGAGATCGGTTGACTCTCCTACACTATTCCGATGATCAGCGGAAGTAGAACTTTCGCTGACCATAGTTGAGGAGGAAGCAGCCGCTGAAGAAGAAGGATTAGGTTGAATGTCAACTTCAGGAGCATCCCTGGAGTTGTCACAATCAGAGGCAACATGACCTCTGTTGCCACATATGTAGCATTTTTTAACAGAGGTGCTGCCTTTTTGATTTTGAAGGAAAAATTCCTTCAATTGAGAGGAAAGGTCATTAACTTGCTGAGCTAGCTCATTAATTTTAGGGTCAACGGAGGAAGATGCCTTTTTCTTTTGCTTAGACTTTTGCTTATGCTTAAGTGTAAGCTGAGGCATCTTAGGAGCATGACCCAAAATGGACTTACCTTTTGGATCCTCAGATTGAGAGGTAGAGGGGATTTTTGATCCCTTAACTACACTCCATGCTAGATTAACAGCAGGGTGAGAAGAAGAAGATGGACCCTGCTGAGATGGATGCACTCTTTTGGGAGTGATCGATCTAGGATGCTGATTAGGTGTTACAGACCTCATTTTCCTATGAGGTAAGTATTGCCTATTAGGGGTAGTAGATCTCACTTGCTGATGAGGCAAGTGTCCTCTTTGAGGAGTGATTGATCTCACTTGCTGATGGGGCAAGTGTCCTCTTTGAGGAGTGATAGATCTCACTTGCTGATGGGGCAAGTGTCCTCTTTGAGGAGTGATAGGCCTAACTTGCTGATGGGGCAAGTGTCCTTTTTGAGGAGTAATAGACCTATTTTGGGTGTGAGACATTCTCTCCTTTTGGGGAGTTTTATGTCTCAAAATAGGGGTAGGCATCGATTGAGGTGCCTGCTGATGGACAAGTCTATCAGCAGGTCGGTCCTTAGAAGGTCCAACTTGCTGATATCTAGCGTCTCCGAACCTGACGCGTCTTTTCATGACACGATCATCCTGAACAGTTTTACTGTCAGCATGGGCAGGAGCTTGCTGAAAAGATGAAGATGAAGAGGGTTGAACAATAGGTTGAGGTTGCTGACAGACAGCATTAGCTAACTGAGGTTTGCTATAGTCATAGGGGACAACAACCTTACTTCTTCTGAATGGTTCAGAAGGTCTGATGGTGAGCTGTTGAGGAGCGATGGGTTTAAAACCATCACTACCAATATCCCCTTCATAAGATTCCCCAGAAGAGTATTGAACTCTTTCTTCGTTTGGCATTATGCCAACAATGGGAAGATGAGGATAGGGGTTGCAGGTGCTTGCTGTGGAGCCAACACCATTTTCTCAGCAGGATTAGATGGGTCGCTGGTAGTAGAAGAAGTAGTACCAGCTTCCATTTCATTGTGGTAATCGTTAAGACTCCTAACAAAATACCATTTCTTCATCTCTTCAGGAGAGATGACAGCAGATGGAGGAATAGAAATTTCAGGCTTCACCTCATCATTAAACAAGTTAGAGAGAGAGGCAGCGGCATTAAAGTCACCGCCTATTACTGCCTGGACTTGGGCAGGGACTTGTTCGTTTAGGCACTGGTGATGAAACCTGGAAGCTTTTGACCAGGAGGTCACAATCTTCTTAAGGTTGGCAACTTCAAGCTTGAGTTTTTCATTCTCAAGTTGAACCTTTTGTGCCAACAACTCATGAGATTGAAGTTCAACGTGAACATTTCTCAACTCATTGAGTTTTTCAGATTTTTCACTTAACTCCAAGGAAGTAGAGTCAAGCTTAGATTGGACATCAGCTCGTATAGATTCAACGAACTGAAAGTCACAAAGAAGAGATTCGAAGATTTTTGGTTTATCTTCTTCAGAAGCAGAGGAGTGAGCACAAACCTTTTTAATGGTGACGTTCACCCACTGACTTGAGGAGACTTGATCTCTTGTCAAAGCATCTCCATCAGCGAGCGCCATAAGGCACATGGCGTCAACATATTCTTCACTGTCTGAATCGTCTGATTCAGCCCAGTCGTGCTCTTCAGCTACCAGCCCTTTTGCTGGTGTTTTGGCCTCTTCCATTTCAGCAACCTTGGCCTTCAGCTGATAGTATTTATTCCTGTACTCATCAGCAGGTTTGGAAGGGTTAGTTTTAGGAGCAGCAGGAGTTGGTAGGGCAACTCTGCACTCCTTTTGGTAGTGGCCTTTTCTACCACATCTCTAGCACTCCTCTTGAGCTTTGTCAACAGGAGGCTTATATGGAGCAACCGACCTACGGTTGTTCCATTTACGGGAGTACCTCTTACCAGGGACTAAGGCAAAATCCATAAAGTCGCTGAACATCTCTTGTTTCTCTTCAGCATCAAGATCATCAACAAGAGATTGAATAGGTTGTGGAAGAATAGAAGAGCTGGCACCAGTATTAAGATTACTGGGCACAGCAGAGATAAGGGCCAAAGGGTCGAGAGCAGAATGAGAAGAAGAGGAAACAGAAGAAGAAGAGGGACCCGCACGATGCTGTGCATCAGCGGCAGCTCTAAGATTTTGAGCAAGAGCTCTTTCTTCGAACTGGAGCATGCCAAAGAGAGACTCAAAGTTAAGGCCATTGAGTCGCTCAGTGGTTCTGAGGATTTGTCTCAGACCTTGCCACTTGATAGGTAAACTATCAAGAAATTTGTGGCATACCTCAAAATCATCATGAGAGATACCAACAGTGGTCATGTCGTTCAGCAACCCTTTAAATCGGGTATATGAACCGTTTAGACCTTCGTTGGGGAGGGAAAAGAAATTTTCATAGGCTCTTTTTAAATCTATCTTTTTAGTGGCAATGGTAGCAGCAGAGCCTTCATGCATGCTAACCAATCTATCCCAAACTTCTTTTGAAGAGGGATATCTAATGACCACTTTCATGAGGTCAGTGGGAAGAGTGCTGACAATCATGTTTTTGAGCCTTGCATCAAGATTAACAAGTCTCCTTTCATCGTCAGTCCATTGAACCTCTGGTTTGACGATGTCAATAACAATCTCAGGAGCATCAACAGTTGCTCCTGGTGTTCTTTGAACCAGAGTGGGGATATAAGGACCGACGGTCAGAATAGACATAAGATAGGGTTCCACACCCACTATATGTAGTAACATTCTTTCCTTCCAAGACCCAAAGTCATCGGGCTCGAATCTTGGAGGGACTGATACGTAACCGAAGTCACGTGTGTTAACAAGGGTGGGAACAGCAGTCATGTTCTTGTTTAAAAGGGATTAAAAAGAAAAAGAAAAGAGAATTTTTTTTTGAAAGAAAGAAAAAGTATGCAAACGGATCTTGTTTCAATGATTTAGAAACGATGGCTCTGATACCACTTGACAGTCCTTGATTTGCACACTTATATTATGATTATCTTAGACAAGAAAGTAAGAACAGAAAGTAAAGAATATAAACAAGAACAAGTTCAATTGTAAGAAAACTATGCAAGTCTAATCATATGTATCATTGATTAAACGATGAATACATGGTCGATATTACAACTTGTCTTACAAGAATACAAATGAACTAGGTAATTGCTAAGCCTAGAAAGGAAGAAAGAAACTTAAGCAATTACAAATAAAGTGACACACACTTTTTGGTGATAAAACACACAGTGTAAATGGTGCGGCTGTGTTGCTTTATATTGAAAGGAATTAGGGCAACACAGCCTTACAATGATAGTGATGTGATGGTGGTTGTCGACGTTCCATTGGCTCTAAGTACTTGTATCCAGGAGCCTTTGTCTTCTTTACCAAAACGGGTGTGAGAGAGAAACCCTTGTGTTTTGGTCCACCTGCATCTTTTCCTTTAGGGTAAAATACAGTTGGATGAACCACCATATGACTTGTCTTCTTTTGGTTTGAAATCTTCCCGCCTTGACCAACAATTTGGAAAGCAAACCACCTGCTGACGAGAGTCAATGACTCGCTGATAACTCGCTGACGACCCACGTCAGCGACCAAGTCTGGTCAGCGAATCCTTGACTCAACAATATATATACTAAAAACCAACTTATAATGTACAAGTCTTTTATGCATGAAAGGTACAAGCTTTTAAAGCACATGCTAATCTTAACCAAATTTCTTTTTAACCCCCTAAATTTTAACCAAATTTCGTTTTAACCCCTTAAATTTTAACCAATTTTCGTTTTAACCCCCTAAAATTTTTATATATACTAAAAACTAATATGATTTGTACAAGATGCTATGTACAAGTCTTTTAAGCATGAAAGGTACAAGCTATTTGAATCACATACTAACTTTAACTAAATTTTGTTTTAACCCCTTAAATTTTAACCAATTTTCGTTTTAACCCCCTAAATTTTAACCAAATTTCGTTTTAACCCCCTAAATTTTAACCAAATTTCGTTTTAACCCCTAAATTTTAACCAAATTTCTTTTTAACCCCTAAATTTTAACAAATTTCGTTTTAACCCCTAAATTTTAACCAATTTTCGTTTTAACCCCCTAAAATTTTTATATATACTAAAAACTAATATGCTATGTACAAGCCTTTTAAGTATGAAAGGTACAAGCTATTGAATCACATACTTACTTTAACTTAATTTCGTTTTAACCCCTTAAATTTTAACCAATTTTCGTTTTAACCCCTTAAATTTTAACCAATTTTCGTTTTAACCCCCTAAAATTTTTATATATACTAAAAACTAATATGATTTGTACAAGATGCTATGTACAAGCCTTTTAAGCATGAAAGGTACAAGCTATTGAATCACATACTAACTTTAACTAAATTTCGTTTTAACCCCTTAAATTTTAACCAATTTTTGTTTTAACCCCCTAAAATTTTTATATATACTAAAAACTAATATGATTTGTACAAGATGCTATGTACAAGTCTTTTAAGCATGAAAGGTACAAGCTATTGAATCACATACTAACTTTAACTAAATTTCGTTTTAACCCCTTAAATTTTAACCAATTTTCGTTTTAACCCCTAAATTTTAACATTTTCGTTTTAACTCCTTAAATTTTAACCAATTTCGTTTTAACCCCCTAAAATTTTTATATATACTAAAAACTAATATGATTTGTACAAGATGCTATGTACAAGCCTTTTAAGCATGAAAGGTACAAGCTATTGAAGCACATACTAACTTTAACTTAATTTCGTTTTAACCCCTTAAATTTTAACCAATTTTCGTTTTAACCCCCTAAAATTTTTATATATACTAAAAACTAATATGATTTGTACAAGATGCTATGTACAAGCCTTTTAAGCATGAAAGGTACAAGCTATTGAATCACATACTAACTTTAACTAAATTTCGTTTTAACCCTTTAAATTTTAACCAATTTTCGTTTTAACCCCTTAAATTTTAACCAATTTTTGTTTTAACCCCCTAAAATTTTTATATATACTAAAAACTAATATGATTTGTACAAGATGCTATGTACAAGTCTTTTAAGCATGAAAGGTACAAGCTATTGAATCACATACTAACTTTAACTAAATTTCGTTTTAACCCCTTAAATTTTAACCAATTTTCGTTTTAACCCCCTAAAATTTTTATATATATACTAAAAACTAATATGCTATGTACAAGCCTTTTAAGCATGAAAGGTACAAGCTATTGAAGCACATACTAACTTTAACTAAATTTCGTTTTAACCCCTTAAATTTTAACCAATTTTCGTTTTAACCCCCTAAAATTTTTATATATACTAAAAACTAATATGATTTGTACAAGATGCTATGTACAAGCCTTTTAAGCATGAAAGGTACAAGTTATTGAATCACATACTAACTTTAACTAAATTTCGTTTTAACCCCTTAAATTTTAACCAATTTTTGTTTTAACCCCCTAAAATTTTTATATATACTAAAAACTAATATGATTTGTACAAGATGCTATGTACAAGTCTTTTAAGCATGAAAGGTACAAGCTATTGAATCACATACTAACTTTAATTAAATTTCGTTTTAACCCCTTAAATTTTAACCAATTTTCGTTTTAACCCCCTAAAATTTTTATATATATACTAAAAACTAATATGCTATGTACAAGCCTTTTAAGCATGAAAGGTACAAGCTATTGAAGCACATACTAACTTTAACTAAATTTCGTTTTAACCCCTTAAATTTTAACCAATTTTCGTTTTAACCCCCTAAAATTTTTATATATACTAAAAACTAATATGATTTGTACAAGATGCTATGTACAAGCCTTTTAAGCATGAAAGGTACAAGCTATTGAAGCACATACTAACTTTAACTTAATTTCGTTTTAACCCCTTAAATTTTAACCAATTTTTGTTTTAACCCCCTAAAATTTTTATATATACTAAAAACTAATATGATTTGTACAAGATGCTATGTACAAGCCTTTTAAGCATGAAAGGTACAAGCTATTGAATCACATACTAACTTTAACTAAATTTCGTTTTAACCCCTTAAATTTTAACCAATTTTCGTTTTAACCCCTTAAATTTTAACCAATTTTTGTTTTAACCCCCTAAAATTTTTATATATATACTAAAAACTAATATGATTTGTACAAGATGCTATGTACAAGTCTTTTAAGCATGAAAGGTACAAGCTATTGAATCACATACTAACTTTAACTAAATTTCGTTTTAACCCCTTAAATTTTAACCAATTTTCGTTTTAACCCCTTAAATTTTAACCAATTTTCGTTTTAACCCCCTAAAATTTTTATATATACTAAAAACTAATATGCTATGTACAAGCCTTTTAAGCATGAAAGGTACAAGCTATTGAAGCACATACTAACTTTAACTTAATTTCGTTTTAACCCCTTAAATTTTAACCAATTTTCGTTTTAACCCCCTAAAATTTTTATATATATACTAAAAACTAATATGATTTGTACAAGATGCTATGTACAAGCCTTTTAAGCATGAAAGGTACAAGCTATTGAATCACATACTAACTTTAACTAAATTTCGTTTTAACCCCTTAAATTTTAACCAATTTTTGTTTTAACCCCCTAAAATTTTTATATATACTAAAAACTAATATGATTTGTACAAGATGCTATGTACAAGACTTTTAAGCATGAAAGGTACAAGCTATTGAATCACATACTAACTTTAACTAAATTTCGTTTTAACCCCTTAAATTTTAACCAATTTTCGTTTTAACCCCCTAAAATTTTTATATATATACTAAAAACTAATATGATTTGTACAAGATGCTATGTACAAGCCTTTTAAGCATGAAAGGTACAAGCTATTGAAGCACATACTAACTTTAACTAAATTTCGTTTTAACCCCTTAAATTTTAACCAATTTTCGTTTTAACCCCTTAAATTTTAACCAATTTTCGTTTTAACCCCCTAAAATTTTTATATATACTAAAAACTAATATGATTTGTACAAGATGCTATGTACAAGCCTTTTAAGCATGAATGGTACAAGCTATTGAAGCACATACTAACTTTAACTAAATTTCGTTTTAACTCCTTAAATTTTAACCAATTTTCGTTTTAACCCCTTAAATTTTAACCAATTTTCGTTTTAACCCCCTAAAATTTTTATATATACTAAAAACTAATATGATTTGTACAAGATGCTATGTACAAGTCTTTTAAGCATGAAAGGTACAAGCTATTGAATCACATACTAACTTTAACTAAATTTCGTTTTAACCCCTTAAATTTTAACCAATTTTTGTTTTAACCCCCTAAAATTTTTATATATACTAAAAACTAATATGCTATGTACAAGCCTTTTAAGCATGAAAGGTACAAGCTATTGAAGCACATACTAACTTTAACACTTTTTTACTTTTGACTCATTTCCTTTTTACCCTTTATTGTTTTTATCTTTTAACTTTTAGCCCTTATCAAAGATTTCATTTTTAGTTTTGACACTAAACTTTTGAGTTCTTATGTTTTTATCCAACTACTTTCACACATTTACGTTCACTTTTTTTAGACATTTGGTTATATATATAACGTTTTATAATATATAATATTTTTCATCATCTAATGTTATACGTTCATGTAACATTAAAAGCAAGACATTATATTATATCACTGCCGTCAGAGTGTCATTATTTGCGTTAGTATAGTACTTTTTTATTCTATGCTTTTATACACCCTATAATTTTTATTGTTCTTATATGTTACTTTTAGTATTGTTTCATATCTTTTACCTTTTTTTAAATTTGGGTTCTAAGATTTGACATCAATGTATTTGCATTAAACTAATACTACTATATATTGTTCGTATCCAAAACTTTGTCGTATAAAAAATGTGTCCCGCGGCAACGCGCGGGTTCATAAAACTAGTATTATGTAAAATGAATTATATAACATACGTATATAATATATTTATATATTTTTTATAAATAAATTTAGCTTGGTGCTGTATTAATACAAGATTGAATACGATGTTAAAATAAGATTTACAACAAGAAGAATTTGCTTTCTTAATATGAGTTTGGTACTATATAAATACAAATTTCGTTTTGGTAATATACTAGATTATCATTCCACGTAATACATGGACAAAAATAAATAATTTATGACATGTTAATTTTTATTATATCGTAATTTAACAACAAAAAAAATATATATGTTTCAAAATGATGATTTGTCATTTTTATAATTTTTTTATTATTCTAGACACCATGTACATATTGAAAATAGCTTTATTTATATATCATAAAATATTAACGATGTAAAACCAAATATATAACCACTATTTATTACTTATATGATAAAAAACCTATATAAAGTCATAATTTGATAACAACGTACGACATAAAATAAAAAAATGTTATAAAAATAGCAAAAAAGTGAATTTAAAATAGATAATATAAAATTCAAGAATTATTTTCCAATATCATCATTTTATATACTAAAAGGCAGTTGTTTTAATAACTTATTTACCAATCATAGCTCTTGATTTTATCAAGTTGACTTTTAGTTTTAATTTTGTCTTTCACTTATATAAAAGGATTATAAAAAAACTCTCACAAATTTTTGATCCACAATTTATATTTTTTAGTCCAAAAAAACATAACTAAACACTTATTAAAATTATTACACTTTGTATCCATCAACTTGAGAAAAGTTCTTTAATTTTCACAATTTAATTAATTAAAAAATATTCAAAATATTATTTATACTGTCCAATGGACGGGTTTAATCTAGTTTTATAACCATAACTAAATGCAAAATCGAAAATAACAAAGAAAGCAAATAAAAATTGATTTACTATAAGAGCATGTTTTTTTAGTGTCGGCGGTGACATGTGGTGGTGTCGGTGGTCGCGTGGTTATTAATGTAAAAGTAATTAATACAAAAAATGAAAGTCCAGTTATTATAAAAGTTGGTGATTAATGTTGTAAATTATTTCATTAGGTGTATTAGGTAGTTATACTTAAATTGATGAATTAAGTGAAAGGTAAATTGGGTAGATATGCTTAAATTATTTCATTAAGTAGTATAAATATATTTTAAATATATTAAATCAAAACGATACATGACTTTTTATAGCTTGTGTCACATACTTTAAAACTGTTTCAATCATGTTTTAGTATATTGGTGATAGAATAGAATATATCGTCTATGTATGTATGTATTACATGTACACATATAATACATGTAGGTTATACATGTGATATATGTAGGTACTATACGTACATATATAAGTATGTATGAGATGTAAGTATGCCGTGTGTACTAATAATATATATACTTATGTATGACATGTATGTGTTTATGGATAGATGTACAATCTTAAATACATTTATATGTACATATACATGTATCATACGTACATACATGTATACACGATACATATAATATGTAGTATATGTGTGTGTGTGTCTTTAGGAATTACATATATGAACTTAGATACAATGAACATCCATACATACATTATATACCCAAAAAATATGACAATTGTATGAGTTTCTCACATTGTTCCCATGGATTACCCACGGAATAACATAATATGTGGGAAATTTGAGCAAATCTTTCCCACGAATTACCCACAGATTGTCTAAAAGATTTTTTGGAAAATATTTTCCATGAAATTCCCATAGATTTCCCATCGTCTTACTTAATCCGTGGGAAATCTGTGGTAAATACTTCCCACGGATTACCCACGGACTATCTTAAAATTTGTAAAAAAAAATTCCCATGGAATTCCCACAATTATTCACGGAAACATATAATCATGGGAAATCCGTGGAAAATCGTTCCCATGGATTATCCACGGATCACCTAAACATATTTTTGAATAATATTTCCCACAAATTTTCCACGGTTAAGATATATCCGTGGGTAATCCGTGGGTAAATATTTCACAGGGATTTCCCGCGAATATAAAAACATTTTTTGTAAATAATTTCACGGCCACAGATATTATTTATTTGTGGGTAATCTGTAGGTAATTTATGAGAAATATTTCCCACGGATTACTCACGGAGGTCATAAAATATTTATTTAATGAAGGTTACCACGACTTCATTTTTGTGGGAAATTCATGGGAAATAATTGGAATACTTATCTACTTTCCATGGAACCACGGATTTTCCACGGATATGTTTTTGGTGGGTATTCCGTGGGAAATATGTGGAAAAATATAAAGATAACTTGATTATATAAATTCAACTCCATTTCGTGGGTAATCTGTGGGAAAATTTCCCACGGATTTCTTGTCGTGGTAAAATCCGTGGGTATACACAAATTTTCTAGTAGTTCTCACGGCCGGGCTTAAAGCCTTAGTAATATAGAATAGATAATCTCATAGTATTTATTTGATAAACATACAAACACCAATCAGAAAAGAATGAGTACATAAGTACATTACATTATATAACCATGACGAATAATAAAACAACATAGCCCTGGCCAACCCAATATTATGCAAAATAAAGGGACAAAAATTGGATTACAATTCATTAGCTAGCCATATGTTAACCCGCAAAACTTAATTAGAATGCAATAGCATACGAGGCGACTAGTAAAGATACTAGAAGCGGAGCAACTGCTAATCGTGTAGAAATTGCATCTGATGAACCGTCACCTGTTGGTACAGCATTCGACCCGCGACCTGAGCCGGAAGGGTTGTTTGGAGACGAAGAAGATGGTGTCGTTGGAGAACCGCCTGGAGATGCCGCTGTTCCAATTTCAAAACATTTTCCAAGAATTAGTACAAAAACGTATATAAGAGGCAAAAATATATACCAAATATAGGACGAACATGTGTAGATGGGTTGTGACCATTTATCTAAGTTCATACTAGTCAATTTTTATATCAGTTATGAATTTTTATATGATAAAGGTAAAAAAATAATGTAAAGAAGTGATTTAGAATTTTTTTTTTGTATTAAAAAAATACTACGTTTGTATAAGAGATGAATCAAACTACATAGATGGATGGATGCTCGCACGATGCGACGGAGATGATGGTAGCGGCAGCGGTGTGGCGATGGCGGTGACCGGTGGGGGTGATGGCGACTGGCGGTGCTGACGATGACGACGGCGGGTAGTTTAAGTTATTGATTTGAAGGTAATCAATGTAAAAAAGTATAATATAATTATTTAGTGGATAGATTTTGTAAATTAACACAAATTCATTAAGAATATTTTTGATACAACATTATTTACTTGTTAAGGATGTTGATTGATAGATTAGAGACATTGTCAACTCCTTGTGCTTAATGGAATATAAATATTCGATTAATATATAAATGTTATAAGTTAGAAAAAAAGTATTACCTTTGCATTGGCTAGTTGGAGGTGTTTGGACATTGCATGCCTTAGGCAACTCGAGAGCTTGAGCTTGGTTAATATTAAGGCCCAAAGACGAGCCACCACCGTTTAGGACCTCACAAAGGCATTGTGGTTGTGACTTGACCACACTAGCTAGTTGGGTGCAACACCCTGAAGAAGGGGTCGACGAGTTGCCAGTTATGTAATTAAGGCACGGAGACATGCTAATGATCACATTTGTGCACCCTGAAGTCGATTGTGCAATTCCATAGCTACATAACATGGCCATCGAGATTGCTATGATCATTAATTTCAATATAAAGGTTTCATGTGTTTGATTTTGTGCCATTGGGGAGATAATTTGATAAAAGAATGTTCAAAATTGTTGGTAGTTTGATTGAGAAGTGTATATGTTTTGGTTTAGTTTTATAGGGAGAAATTTGAGAAGAAATAAATGTCAACTGTTGAGGGTAAGAGGGGTTGCATTTAGGTTACCAACTAATACCCTTCAAAAAAAAAAGAGTTAAATGCAAGAACGGTCCCCGTGGTTTTTCGATTTTTGCAACGGCAGTCCCTCTCTTGATTTTTTAGCAAGGGTGGTCCCTGAAGACATGTATCAGTTGCATCAGCAGTCCCTCTCTAACGGATCCGTTAATTAGTGCCGTTAAGTTTTCCATGTGAGTAGCACGTGAAGGGTATTAATGTCCTTTTACTTACACAAACATAGGGTGTTCCAAAGTATCCGTATCCGACCCTGTAATATGAAAATCAGATCTGATTTTATCTGAAAAGTCGGATATTCGAACTTCGGATATCCTAAATTTCGGATCCGGATAATGATTTTTGAAAATCTTGGGCATTTGAAAATATCCAAGAATATTCGAAAAGTTTGGATATTGAAATTCACTATGCGAAAGTTCGAATATCCAAAAATCGGATAGCTGAAAGTTAGATATCCCCCCAAAATTTCGAATATTCAAATTTCGGATAAATAATTTCAATATCCGAACATATTCGAAATTTTGGATATTCAAAGTTTTCGGATATTCGAAGTATCCGTATTTTAGAAGAAAAAAAAATATCCTAGATGTTTTCGTATTGAGACTAAGTTTCAGATATTTTCGTAAAGTTTAGAATATTTTCGGATATTGAAAATAATCTTTTTCGATATTTTTTTTGACATTTTCGGATTTAAGAAAAAAAATATTGAAATTCTTAAACTTTTTCAAAAGTCACTAGGTTTGTGTAGGTGGAAAGGCATTAATACCCCTCACGTGCTATTCACATGGGAAACTTAACGACATTAATTAACGGTTCCGTTAGAGAGGGACTGTCGTTGCAACTGAAACATGTCTTCAGGGACCATCATTGCTAAAATTTCAAGAGAGGGACTGCCTTTGCAAAAACTGACAAAACACAGGGACCATTCTTGCATTTAACTCAAAAAAAAAGGTTACCAACTAATACTCCTAATCCATGGCACCAACCCACCTTGGTATCATATGGATTTTAGCATGGTATATTTTTGATATAAATATAAATGTTGAAATAATCTGAAGTAATGGTAACTGAATAAATTAAAAAAATGAATTAATTTGATATAGTTTATAGGGATTTTTTTCCCCACAGGATATTAACTGGTCCAGATAATACTTTTTTAGATGTGGAAGTGCCACTTAATGATGCCAGTGCGATGCTTCTGATTTTTTTTTTATATATTTTTTTTATAATAAATTAAAAAAACAGTAGTTAATAAAAAAACAATAGTTAGTTACTTTGGTGAGCTAACAACCTAACCCATTTGTATATTGATGCATCAGTGTCTTGAATCCGTACGTAGCTCTAGAGATACCAAGTTCTTGGAACATGACAAATACAATAAAAAACCATGGACACTATAAGACTAATTATATATTAATGTTACCATACGCATGTTCATGGTGGTAGCGGCGACCGTGTGGTGGTGACGGCAGTGCCAGCAGTAGCGATAGTGGTGTCGACGATGGCTCGAGGCGGTAGTGGCGACGAGAGGTGGTGGCAGCGGTGGTGGTGTGGTGATAAATGTAAAAGTAATTGTTTTAGATCTCAAAAGAAACAAAACGACATAATTGTTTTAGATTTAATTATTTAGGTTTTTGGTTAAAACCTAAATTAGTTTTAACAAAGGTTTTTGTGTTTGGGTGGTGTGAGGTTCAAATTCAACCTTCTTACTAAAAGGATTTCAAATTCGACCTTCTTACTAGAAGAAAAAGTCGAATTCGACTTTAGGGGTATTGGGAGGGTTTTCAGTTGGTTGCGGTCGTAAGCTTGAAGGTGTCTAGCAGATCTTTGGTTGAGACATTGTTTGTTTTTTTTTTTTTTTTTTTTTTTTTTTTTTTTTTTTTTTTTTTTTTTTTTTTTTTTTTTTTTTTTTTTTTTTTTTTTTTTTTTTTTTTTTTTTTTTTTTTTTTTTTTTTTTTTTTTTTTTTTTTTTTTTTTTTTTTTTTTTTTTTTTTTTTTTTTTTTTTTTTTTTTTTTTTTTTTTTTTTTTTTTTTTTTTTTTTTTTTTTTTTTTTTTTTTTTTTTTTTTTTTTTTTTTTTTTTTTTTTTTTTTTTTTTTTTTTTTTTTTTTTTTTTTTTTTTTTTTTTTTTTTTTTTTTTTTTTTTTTTTTTTTTTTTTTTTTTTTTTTTTTTTTTTTTTTTTTTTTTTTTTTTTTTTTTTTTTTTTTTTTTTTTTTTTTTTTTTTTTTTTTTTTTTTTTTTTTTTTTTTTTTTTTTTTTTTTTTTTTTTTTTTTTTTTTTTTTTTTTTTTTTTTTTTTTTTTTTTTTTTTTTTTTTTTTTTTTTTTTTTTTTTTTTTTTTTTTTTTTTTTTTTTTTTTTTTTTTTTTTTTTTTTTTTTTTTTTTTTTTTTTTTTTTTTTTTTTTTTTTTTTTTTTTTTTTTTTTTTTTTTTTTTTTTTTTTTTTTTTTTTTTTTTTTTTTTTTTTTTTTTTTTTTTTTTTTTTTTTTTTTTTTTTTTTTTTTTTTTTTTTTTTTTTTTTTTTTTTTTTTTTTTTTTTTTTTTTTTTTTTTTTTTTTTTTTTTTTTTTTTTTTTTTTTTTTTTTTTTTTTTTTTTTTTTTTTTTTTTTTTTTTTTTTTTTTTTTTTTTTTTTTTTTTTTTTTTTTTTTTTTTTTTTTTTTTTTTTTTTTTTTTTTTTTTTTTTTTTTTTTTTTTTTTTTTTTTTTTTTTTTTTTTTTTTTTTTTTTTTTTTTTTTTTTTTTTTTTTTTTTTTTTTTTTTTTTTTTTTTTTTTTTTTTTTTTTTTTTTTTTTTTTTTTTTTTTTTTTTTTTTTTTTTTTTTTTTTTTTTTTTTTTTTTTTTTTTTTTTTTTTTTTTTTTTTTTTTTTTTTTTTTTTTTTTTTTTTTTTTTTTTTTTTTTTTTTTTTTTTTTTTTTTTTTTTTTTTTTTTTTTTTTTTTTTTTTTTTTTTTTTTTTTTTTTTTTTTTTTTTTTTTTTTTTTTTTTTTTTTTTTTTTTTTTTTTTTTTTTTTTTTTTTTTTTTTTTTTTTTTTTTTTTTTTTTTTTTTTTTTTTTTTTTTTTTTTTTTTTTTTTTTTTTTTTTTTTTTTTTTTTTTTTTTTTTTTTTTTTTTTTTTTTTTTTTTTTTTTTTTTTTTTTTTTTTTTTTTTTTTTTTTTTTTTTTTTTTTTTTTTTTTTTTTTTTTTTTTTTTTTTTTTTTTTTTTTTTTTTTTTTTTTTTTTTTTTTTTTTTTTTTTTTTTTTTTTTTTTTTTTTTTTTTTTTTTTTTTTTTTTTTTTTTTTTTTTTTTTTTTTTTTTTTTTTTTTTTTTTTTTTTTTTTTTTTTTTTTTTTTTTTTTTTTTTTTTTTTTTTTTTTTTTTTTTTTTTTTTTTTTTTTTTTTTTTTTTTTTTTTTTTTTTTTTTTTTTTTTTTTTTTTTTTTTTTTTTTTTTTTTTTTTTTTTTTTTTTTTTTTTTTTTTTTTTTTTTTTTTTTTTTTTTTTTTTTTTTTTTTTTTTTTTTTTTTTTTTTTTTTTTTTTTTTTTTTTTTTTTTTTTTTTTTTTTTTTTTTTTTTTTTTTTTTTTTTTTTTTTTTTTTTTTTTTTTTTTTTTTTTTTTTTTTTTTTTTTTTTTTTTTTTTTTTTTTTTTTTTTTTTTTTTTTTTTTTTTTTTTTTTTTTTTTTTTTTTTTTTTTTTTTTTTTTTTTTTTTTTTTTTTTTTTTTTTTTTTTTTTTTTTTTTTTTTTTTTTTTTTTTTTTTTTTTTTTTTTTTTTTTTTTTTTTTTTTTTTTTTTTTTTTTTTTTTTTTTTTTTTTTTTTTTTTTTTTTTTTTTTTAGCAGATCTTGGTTGAGACATTGTTTGTGTACGCATTGTTGGAGGGTTTCCACTTTGGAATCTTGTTTCCAGAATATTCTGTTAGGTCCAGATTTACTGGACTCGCTCCAGACTCGACTACTGGAGCCTTACTGAAGATCTGTCCAGAAACGTGTTCTACTGGACCTACTCCAGACTTGGAATCTGGAGTCCCTCTGAAGATTTGTCCAGAAATAATGGAAGACCAGTGAGCAAATACTTGTATAGAAAATTTGGAGTATTCTCCAGATTAGCTCATTGGACTTCACCCCAGTCCAGATCTACTCTACTGAAGACGTTCTCACTGAAGTCAAAGACTGAAGTCAGAATAAAGAAGACTGACAAATGGCAGAGTCCACTGGAAGTCTTACCAGATCTGTACACTGGAGGATTGTCAGTGTTCTAGACCTTACAAGTCTGAACACTGATATCGAGTAATTGACTTTTGCCTTTACACACTTTCCAAAAAACAATCCACTTGTTCTTTCCCAAAGTTTATACGTGTGTAAAGGTGGTTGGTTAAAAGAATAAAGTCATATTGATGTGACTTTATCCTTATACCATTAACCAATGCATTTAATGTTCTTGTCGGATCATTAAATGCATGCAACCATATTTGTACGGCACAAAATTCACTGGTGAATTTTGTTGCCTATAAATACAAAGTCATTTCCTTGAGAAAATCACTTTTAAGCATACATTTTGCATTAGAGTGAATTTGTTTAAATACTCTCGATCTTAAACTGGGATACTTCGTAATTTTAAGTATCTCGATCCAAAAGAGTTATTTGACAAATATAGATCATTTGTAATTCATAGGTTGTTAGGATACATACTTATTTGTATTATCTTGATTCCGCACAACCTTGTATTTTATTTAACATCTTAAATAAAATACACCATTGAAAAATACATAATGTTCCACTTTACTTGTTTATTGCTTTAAGTCTTGTATTACTTTGTTTATATATTCTTGCATTTATTTACAAGTAATACTAGTCCATTCTAGTGATTATTAGACTTGTTGTATTTTACACTTTCTAGATTAACCATCGTATTTCAGGGACTCACATCTTCTATCTCAATAAGGAATTTCTAAAACTGCAATGAGGTTAATTTGTATTTATTTAAGTTACTTATATTGTATGCATATGTATCTTCGTGAAAGGATATTAAATATGGTTTAATAGTTTATTAACACGCCCGCTGCTTACTCCAAGTAAAACCCGACTTTACATATTTAATTCTAGTCTAACTTTACATGATTAAATTAACTAATGTATTTTACAATCTCCACCTTATTAGCTAATTTACATGTAGCTTCAGCCGACTCCAATCCCTCACATCTTTGACCAATGCGAGCCCTTGGACACTGGAAAAAACCTTCTAGTCACAACCATCCCGTCTACCCGTCCAACTTCCCTTGATTGCTTCCCATAGATGTCTTGTCTCTTGTCTTTCCATCCACTCCCAATCAAGTCCCATGTAGTGTTTGTATCTACGTGTTTATCACCACAAGTCTTTATCTCGAGTTCACCTTCTCCTTTTTCCACGTCACAAGCCGCTACATCAATACTTGTTTTCTTCGACCGTGTAAACGTCACCACTTGCTTTCCTCGTATGTTCAAAGCAAGTTGATCTCAACGACCTTGAGATGCTTTTCGCTTGACTGTACCTTCTTGATCATTCTTTAACTCATAATCAACCTTAGGTAGCTCCACCTCAAGCTGAACACGTTTGTTACCGCGTACATCCTGAACTTTTGCATCATTCACCTGTACACTAAACGCTAGTGCCTTTCCATCCAATGTATACACATTGTTTTCCTCCAGAGTTCTAGTCAGCACAACCTGCAAACCCTTGATCACCTGTAACCTGCCGTCTAGCTTCTTCACAGTATGTCCACTCCTTTCCAGAGTGCCTAAAGAAATTATACTTTATTTCAAATTAGGAAAATACCTAACCCTACCAAGAATACAACTTGTACCGCTACCCATTTGATAGTGCACCAGCTAGGTCGTAATAAGTAGTAAGTCAGGAACTAAATCTCGGGACCATCCCGCGGGTACCGCCGCAAACCGCACGGGGCAGGTCCCTATCATGGGCGAGCCAGGAGTACAGACTGATCGTACAGACCCCACATTCGTACTTCTCTGACAGACAGACCTTGCCCCCTCTTTCGACACTACAAGACAAGCACCATGCTCCTAAACTCTCATTGGATCGTACAAAGGACTGAGGGGCCAACCTCGACCCACAATCCCTATAAATGCCCATCCCAAATCCTCATTTGGGATATGACACTATTCACATACCCAAAATACTTGGTGGCGTGGATAACGAATCCATCATCGTAAGGGAATCGCCAACAAGTACCCGGAATCTTTCCGTCCTGTCCTCAGCAAGATTAACCCCCCGTACCTAAGCGAGAACCCTTGCTTAAACAAGTGGCGCCATCCGCACTCATAACTGATCTTGTGATGAACAATATGACAGGAAAGAAGAAAGAAACGACAGTAACCAAGTACGAAGTCAATACATGAAGAGTAATGCTAGAAGGAGACGGACAGTTAGGATACATGGAATAAAGAAGTAAGATGAGGAATAGTAAGCAGGTAAAACCCGGGAGTATACTAGGAGAGACATCGGATAAGGACATAAAGCACGAAGCTAAACAGAAGCTCGTAATGGCGGCAGAACAAGAAAGACCAAAAACGGAGAAAGCAAAGATAAGATAGTCAAAATACCACGGAGTGATAAGCTTCCCCATTATCCTAGAAACAGAAACACATGATGGACCAATACTCGTCAAAGCAATCATAGGAAACCACCCGGTAGAGAGAGTACACCTGGATACAGGAAGCGGATGCGAGATCATGTACGAGCAATGTTTCCTAAAGCTTAGACCTGCACTAAGAGCTCAAAGGAAAGACTCCGTGGGTCCTCTCGTCGGATTCTCGGGAGAGCGATCATGGCCTCTCGGGGAAATAAGCCTAAGAGTGATGATTGGCAGCTGATGATATACCATATACGGAGCCCTACCTCCGTATAAAAGACTGGATACGAAGTACCCTTCGAAAGTAGCAAAAGGTACCGATATATTGTACCAAACAAACATATCCTTCGCCAAAGCTACGATGAATACCTCCGTAACTCCGGAGCTCCTGGGATTATTTATCCCATCACTATAAACGATAAAGGAACGGATACACACGAATCCTTTCCATGCTTATCCGACCTCCTAAAAAGGAATGAAATCAAACACTCCTAAAATCTAGGACATGGTTTAAGAGTCCTAAACATATCTCTTCTATATTTAGAAGATATCACGAAAAGAGGAAGAGATTTACCCTAAATCCTTATCTTCCTCTCCAAGGCTTTACCCTCTATTAAAGAGGGGAGGTGCCATACGGCACATCATCATTACCAACACATTCAACCTCCGAATCCCTAACTATCACAAATAAACTCTGAGCCTCGTAAATCTGCCGAGGACAGACAACCTAAGGCGTAAAGCGGCTCTATTGCCCTCTGACCGGAAGGGAATCACCAACAAAACTAACCCCACACCTTCGGTTGTGCCATAGTGCGATTATTTGATCAAACGAATTAGCGCCATCCGTGGGACATTTGCTCCCAAGTTCGAATCCAGCCACGATAAAAAAAGCATTATGTCAAACCCTAATTCCTTTCCGGAACAACTCATGTCAAACACTGTTTACAATCGCGAAACACGTGATAACAAGACTGTAATATCCCATAAATTAATACACTATAAATATGACAATTATAATGGAAGAGATAAATTATCTTAAGTTTAATATAATTAATAATTAAATTTATCCTTAGTTGTGATAAAAAAATAAAAAAAAATAATCTATAGTTAGAACTAATTGTAATTTTTTTTATGAAAGCTAGTGATAATAAGATAAATGATGTTTTAATAAAGTATAATTAAAAGTTAATAATTAAGTTTAGTATGTTATTACTAACATCGTTGGAAGATGTAAGTTGTACATAGGTATTCATGCTAATTAATTAATAGTAGTTATGAATTCTAATGGTAACGTAATAACATTAAACTATGTGGCTTTTTAACTTTCGGTTAGTACGAAATGTGATAGATAAATCGGCTGGCATATCCAATTCTTATAATTAGCATCAAAATCTCTAAATTATCTAGACTAGATATTTCTGCTTTTCATGCCTTGCTTCTTCAGACTACTATAAGGAAGATTCATATTACATTTGGGGTTGTGAGGAGAAAGGTAAAACAAGAAAATATAAGGTTGGGGGTATTTGTCAAGTAATCTATTGTCTACTGGATATAAGGCTTCAAGTACCACTATTGGTAAGTTCTTTATAGATTTATACTATAAAAATTTCTAATGCTTTATACATATGATTTTAAATTTTAATTTAAGTATTCTAGACTCAATTATATTTTCTTTATAAACCAGATCATATGAATCATTTGAGGGTAAGATGATAAAATTAATGTTAGATACAAGTCTACGGTGTTACTACTCATTAGTCACCAATTTGAGTCTTTGCCTTGTGCCTATATAAATATGTAATAATCAATTAGTTACATGTCTATATATATTTTTTTCAAAAGGTAATTACATTTAAAAATGTTGTCTTGTTTAATAATTAAGTAATGGCTGTTCAAAACATTTTGCAAAAATCATGTCACTTTACGGATAAGATTTGGATTGTGGTTTAACATGGAGTTTGTTATATATATAGTACGGATATTCTAGTTCGTATTAGGATCTCTCCGGTACAATCCTTCCTTTCAAAACTTTATTTGTTATATATATAATAGTACGGATATTCTAGGTGGTATTAGGATCCTTCCGGTAACATCTTTCCTCTAAAAACTTTATTTGAATTAAATGTGTGATTTTTATGAAAATGGTGTGCTATCTGAAAAGTTATCTGTTTGTTATCATTTGTATAAATATTGTGATATCCCTGACTTTTGATGTACTAACGAGGTTGCCTGTATGATTCTTGATTGGGAGTTACAATATTTTATTCTCTATAGTTGTGTCAAAACCGTCTCTTGAAACCCAATTCGAGAGTTGTCCCGAAAAAGGTGGGTTTGGTGTGTTACATTTGATGCGATGTTTTGTACACTAATATGTCCCTTGAATATTCGTTGGTCGAAAAATAATACAGTCGCATATTATGAATCATATTAATTGGCCCCGAAAGATTAATACAGTCGCATTTGGTGATTCATGCTATGTCCATCGAATATTCCTTGACCCGATAATTTAATACAGTCGCATATTATGAGTCATGATGATTCCGGTTAAGATTTTGTATGAATTGGGTGGACAGAGATGTGGTTTTAAGTCAATATTTAAAATGTCTCAAAATATATATACTTTTAATTATTTATTAGTCCGAAAACTAATTTTTTCACATGGAAACATATTTGATATATCTAAGTATATAAGTCGGTCAAAACAGTTTCTTAAGATATGCATATAAGGGTAACCTATCCATGGAGGTCCCATGAGCGCGTTATTGTGACACCGATGATGTGGCACCTGCCGTAGCGGTGTATTTGATTTGATCTACGACGTCTCCTTTTGATGACCACCGAGTGGTTATGTGCACTTTGATATTATATTTTGATAGGAGGCGTATGGATTGGTCCTAGGCATATTTTGATAAGTTTGATGGTGGGCGCTTGTCGTAGTGTCATATGAGGCGTTTCGCACCAAAAATGAATGATTAGTGGAGTAGCTACCCTATGATTTCATTCGGCCCTTTGATAAGTAATTTTGTTTGACTCTTATGTGCATTATTTTATGAAGCTTGGTTTTATATTTGATATATATATTTGATGTATGATATATTGTGGAATTATACATATTTGTACTTTGATTTGAAATGAGTTTGTTTCGAAAATAAGTTTGTTTATAAAAATATGTCTTTGCTTTTCATACTATATTCCTGCTTTTGTCATATCCGTTCACTGGGCTTTTGCTCAGCCGTATTCCTTTTTCTTTCTTATACGGCAGGTGATCAAGCGGGCTTTGGGATCGAGAGAAGAGAGTAGATAGAAGTGGACTTAGCACCCTTTTGCTTTAGAGTTTTATTTCAAGCTTTAGAAGTATTTATTTTGATCTATCAGGTTTGATTTTGAATAAGATTAACGCCCTTTTGACCTTTAAGTTCTTTGATATCATTTTGTATTGTTAAGAAAATTAGGGGCGTTACAAAGAATCTCCCTATCGAAGAACACAACCCCCCGGAAGAACAAAAAACCGGAGAGGGTCGACAGCTGTCAGCCGGCCAAACAGCGGGTCAAAAGACCTGCCAGACAATGGCCCTAGGCGAGGTAACAGACGACGATCTAGATATAATGGAGATAGTAGCATCGAAAGAGATGTAGTTCGGGCTCCAGAAGCAGACACCACATCGCACTCTGAGTGCAAGGCGCAAACCAACCTGTCACCAGCAGTGCAAAGACGTTGATGAGCATCCATATTGTGATAAAAACCCCTATCGAAAGGCTTCATTTCAATGTATAAATGAGTTAATATTCCGGAACTATCGGTACTTAATAGAGTCGTATGTTTATGCAGGTTCACAGAAGATGCGAGAGAGGGTAAATGGCATCAAGTAACTCAAGATGGAAGCCTATGAAGTTACAAGACACAAGGAGGTGATTCGAGCCGAACGAAGAAGTACGAGAAGTAGCTATGCCAGCGCCGCTGGCCAACACAGCGCCGCTGGGGAGCCCAGCCAGCGCCGTTGGGCGGCCGAGATCAGCAACCGACTTTTATCACTATATAAGTCGAACTAACTCTCAAAACCCAAAGAGAGAGCCGATTCACCAGCCCTAACCGCCTATATTCAACCCTAGGTTGACTTTGCAGATTCCAAGGAGGTGAGCTTCTAACACCTTCCGATCTGTAACCGAGGGATCCAGAACCGTAGTAATTAGGATGAATAGAACATGATGCTTAACAATGTCAGACGCGATCCTTTGACTTGGAAACGAGCACTGTGGTCTTCGGAAATAATTACTATCTGGCCATGGCTTAAGAGCTGGGTAATTAAAAGATGAACTAGTAACACGAACTTTAGGTCATTAATGCTTAAACAATGAATCTAACGAGAATTTGTTTATAGGGTAGTGTGAGTCTAGCGACAGCACTAGTTAATTAGGCAAAGTGAATCTAACGAAAATCTGAGCCGTGATTAAGTTTCCAACAGTCTAGCAAGTAGGTAGAATAGTATTTGGTCGTACCATGAGATCGGAGATGCCAAACAAGTATTTTAATTTAATTACTGTTATTTGCTTTTTCAAACTATTTTCAGGCTAAGCCTCTCGCTGAATAAGCGGTTGCGGCTTCTATTTACTTTTCAGTATTTTTAAATTAGTTTAATAGGAAATCGTGACAACCCCACAACCACTAG